>JAVLUX010000013.1:1202500-1257500 GCA_032164185.1 Moxostoma hubbsi
CCTGGGAAAGTGTGCACGAGTACTAGTCAGGGGAAATCACAATAATTTTTATTGGATTATAAGAGCAGACTGATTGCTATAAAAGAAGGGAAGAAGTGCTTCCAATCATCGTGTTATTGTTAGGAATGGTAACCTCTAAAGAAAGACACGCAGCCATCATCGCTTCGAATCAAAATGGCCTCACATGCAAGGAAATTGCTGCAAAGAATATTGCACCTGAAAGAACCATTTACCGGATCATCGAGAACTTCAAGAAGAGAGGTTCAACTGCAGCGAAGAAGGCTTCAGGACGTCCCAGAGTGTCCAGCAAGCGCCAGGACCGTCTCCTTCTGAGGAGTCTGCTACGGAATCGTGTCACCACCAGTGCAGAGCTTGATCAATATTGCCAGCAGTTTGGTATGAGTGCATCTGCACGCACAGTAAGGCGAAGACTTTTGGACAATGGCCTGGTGTCAAGAAGAGCAGCAAAGACGCCACTTCTCTCAAAGAAAAACATCAAGGACCGACTTAAATTCTGCAGGAAGTACAAGGATTGGACAGCAGTAGACTAGTGAAAAGTTATTTTCTCTGATGAAGCCCCCTTCCGACTGTTTGGGACATCTGGAAAATTGATAATCTGGAGAAGAAAAGGTGAGCACTACAATGAGTCTGGTGTCGTGCCAACAGTGAAGCATCCTGAGACCATCCACTGGATGCTTTTCATCCAAGGGAGTGGGCTCTCTCACAATTCTGCCCAGAACACTGCCATGAATAAAGAATGGTATCAAAACGTCCTGCAAGAGCAACTTCTCCCAAACGATCCAGGAGCAATTTGGTGATGATCTGTGCATTTTCCAGCATTACGGAGCCCCATGTCACAAGGCAAGAGTGATACTGAAGTGGCTCAGAGATCATTAGGCAACTCCCCGGATCATAATCCCATAGAGAACCTGTGGTCAATCCTCAAAAGGCGAGTGGACAAGCAGAAGCCCACAAACTGTGATCAACTCCGAGCACTAATAAGGCAAGAATGGATCGGCATCAGTCAGGATTTGGCCCAGAAGCTGATATCCAGCATGCCAGAGTGAATTGCAGAGGTTATGAAGAACAAGGGTCAACACTGTAAATATTGACTCTGAAACTTATGAAATGTTTATCATTATTTTCCAGTATACCATAGAAACATGTGAAAAAATAATCTACAAATACTGAAGCAGCAACTTTGAAAAACACAAAATTTATGCCACTGCCAATACTTTTGGCCACGGCTGTATTTACATATATATATATATATATATATATATATATATATATATATACTGTAAATATATCACCAGATGAGTCATTTTATTATTAATAATAATATATGAAGTTGGAGACACAATGTTTGTGCTGATGGGGCAAGTTTCCTTGTCTTTCCATGCTTCAATTAAGAACACTAGATTATCTAATTAAAAATAATATGCATTGAAGTGAGGATAAAATATGGATGAATATTATCAATGATGAAAGATTAAGATACAGCAAATGTGTTTATTTGACCTCTAGAAGCCACTGTTCTAATAGTAGAAACATCCAGTGCTGGCCACAGAAGAACTCAAAGGAATAGAAATCAAAAACATCTATCGGCAACTATTGACATATCGATTTTTGCCAATATCAGCAGATATTGGCACTGACTAATCTGTAAAACTGATATATCAGTCTACCTCTCGTGATAAGTATCTTCTCACAGTCATGGTTACAATATAGTTTACGTTAGGACCTTAAAATAAGAATGAAAATATCATAAAATCAATCACTGAGTTCACCTGAAGCAGACAGGACAATCTGTAACCCTTTACTTTCGGCTCCATTAACACAAGAAACACACTGCACGTGCTCCGTCAGTGCAGTTCTGCTCATTAGTTTTACATTTGTGGAGAGTAAAACACAGTGTCTGTGTGAAGGACAGCGGGATGGTTATTGACTTGTAAAGCAGTAGATGTGTGTGGATGAGCCTCGAGCTTCACTGGCTCTTGTAAAACGGGATCTGATTTCTCTGCAAGCCTGGTCCCCCGAGGGGTCACTCGCAGCTGCTGAACTAAAGAACGCAAAGTGAACTTACTAATGGAGGTTTTCCCTACGCAGTAAACTGGATGAGCATGAGTTTGTGTGTAATAAAATCAGTGCAATCCATGCAGTGCAATATTGTTTCTCATGATATTGCATCAATACTTTGATGCTCAGTTAACACAGTTCGGTTAATGAGCAATCGAGTTGTGTAAATTAGTGCAAACTCTGAAAGCGGCATTGCTCAGTGCAGTCAGAGGCGCTTCTGTAGTCTTTGGACAAAAGATCACACAATTTATTTGAAGAGGCTCCTCCAATTATACAATTATGATATTGGGATGCATGGTCCAGTAGTCAAAATGGACATTTAAAAATGTATTACTCTTCAGTCACGGCATCTCTCGAAATAAATTTAAGGTGTGATAATGGATATGATAAGTTGGTATGTTTGGGCTTGATAGACAAGATCTGCTTATGCTGCTTTGGCAGAGCAATTACGAAGACTTGCTACTGTTAGAATATAATTGAAATGCTGTGTTAAGCATGTGGAACATGGTGCTGCATAATCAGACACATACAGTGCAATCCCTGTGATGCAGCAGTAGACCGCTGGTGCTGGGGTGGAGGGTTTCGGAGAACAAAACTCTTTTGGCACACTGCACTGAAACCAGCGAAACTGCAAACAACTGATGCAATTCAGATGAATGGTATTCTGCTCCACGACAGAGCACCATCCACATGGTTTTGAATTAAATTTTATCCAAATCATTACCAAGTGATACAGATTACTGTATTTAGCCATGGCTAGAAGATACATTTGTGCATACTGTATGTATATTTAGAATACACAACACAATGTATTTTCGGTTACAAGTATATCTCTAGTGGCTTGAGAGCTTGAATGAATACTATTCAAGGCTACATATAGTGAATTTTCATAATAAACTTTGCCATTTTGGAATCTTTCAGTTAACCCAGTTGCACCGGCTTCATTCACTAACCTGCAAACGTCACTTCATTAATTCTTACAGAAGTGAAAATACCTTCATAAATTTGTCTGCCACCTGCACCACCTGTGTATGGTCCTACCTGTGTCACTTCTCGTCCGGAGTGCGCCCGGCAAGTTGATTGGCTAATAGATTACACAGTAAAAGGACCTATCAGCTTTGTGCCATGCAGAGTTTCATGACTGAACTTAAAATCATTTTGGTTTTCATTCAAATGATATTATCAGCATAACAGTTTGAGTTAAATGTTGGATTGAAAAATTCACATGAATTTGAGAATGTCTTAATATTTGGTATTTTAATGAAAGCATGCACTGGAGCGGACATGAGCAAAACTTGATGAGCGTGTTCTCGAGCATGATTTGAGAAGGTTCCAAAGAGCATCTCATGTGATTCAATCTGACCATCTGTATAAAGGAGCCGGCATGATCAATGTCTCAAATTTAATTTGTGATCTAGAAATAGTGCAGAAAATGGAATATGTCTTCTTTTCTTTGAAAAATGTCAATAAAATGTCAATAATTCCAGGCTTAAATGAGGTTTTAAAGAACAGATTTTCAGTATGATTTATGTCCCCATTTGTATCCTATCGTGGATGTGTATTATATTGTGAGAGACAATGTAGTCTTAGATAGCCGCTGCACTGATCCACTAACAGAGCACTGACTAATTTATGAGCCCAAACTGCACATGTGCATGTGAGAAATGACAGTTGAATCAGCCAAAGTTTTCATTGACTCTGCGATTAGCACGGTGGGGCTCCACACAGTTTGAACTTCATCAGGGCCTGCGCTTAATCAATACACTATTGGAAAAAGAATTAATTACCAAAGCAGAATAAAACAGCTGCATTTTTAACGTAGGCTTCATCAATGCTGTAATCTCTCGCTTGAGCTCCGCTGCCCTGAGGAATCACTCTGACCGTGTGTAATGAGGAACTTTGGGAGTTTACACCCCGTTTTCACACACACATCGGGCTTCCTGAACAGTATCTGTGCAGAATCCCTCTGCCCACCGCGCACTCCCATCCCACCAAATTCCAGTCTTCGCAGGGATGAGGAAGGGTATTAATGTGGAAATGTGTTCTGTAGGGTCGCTGGACAGAGGCACACATTCCTAAAGTGAAAGGGGCTGCACTGTCGCCCGGCCGCAGCCTGCTCTGCCCACCCCCTGAGCACCCCCTCTCCTCTAAACTGCATTTCAAGTAGGGTTGAGAAGGGGTTATGGTGATGAATTGGATTTTTTGTGAGCTCATTAGGAAGCCAAACAGAGTTGAGGAATGGAGCTGCAATCAGTTCTGCTTGCTTTGTTCTCTGCCTCCAGGACATTTGAGCGAAAGTTCACAGCAGACGGCTGATGAGCGCGGCCTGCGGAACACAGTGTGCCTGATGGTTCACTTGTTGATCTAGAACCCTTAAATTCATTTTCCTCTTCGTCTCTCTTGTCCAAACAGCTGTAGACGCATGCAGTAACTACAAGGTGTCTCTTACCCTGAGAGGAAGCAGTCTGTGTGTGTTTGAAGTTCAATTGAGGAAAGAATCTCCATAAATACAGCTTTTATGTGCTGATGAGCAGAGTGTGACCCTCAGCTGTAGATTTGAGGCTTTTGATTTTGAATTTCCCTCACTGTGATTTAATGATGTCGTACTGCCGTCAGCACATGCGTCTGGCATCTTTTGGTCTCTCTCTCTCCTCGTGTGCTCGTTTTGCATTTACAAGGCCTAGAAATCCTGGTTTGGTGAAAATTGATGTAATTTGCTGTAGTAATTATGATAGTAATTACCTCTCTAATGAGTGCAGTGTGAAAGCACTGTGGCTTCTCCAGTGGTTCTCATGTGCTCAGTCATTATTTGCTCTCCACAGTAATGCAATCTTCAAAGTGTGCTAATACTGACTGGAGAGAGAGAGGGAATAGGTCTCTATAAGATGCCCCTTGATAACCTCTGGAGCCAATTTGAGTAATTTGATTTAGACATGCAGTGGCAAAAGTCTAAGGGTGTGAGATGTCTGTGATGGGTGTGCGTGGAGTGTGTAGGGGTATGTTTGGGGTATGTTGGGTGTTTTAGAGCATGTGGGGTGTGTTTGAAGTGTTTTTGTGGTGTGTTTGGGGTGTTTTGGGTGTATTGGGTATGTGTTGGAGTGTGTTTGGGATGTATTGAGTGTGTTTGGGGTGTTTTGGGTGTATTGGGTATGTGTTGGAGTGTGTTTGGGATGTATTGGGTGTGTTTGGGGTGTTTTGGGTGTATTGGGTATGTGTTGGAGTGTGTTTGGGATGTATTGAGTGTGTTTGGGTTGTTTTGGGTGTATTGGGTATGTTTTGGAGTGTGTTTGGGATGAATTGGGTGTGTTTGGGGTGTATTGGGTATCTGTTGGAGTGTGTTTGGGTATATTGGGTATCTGTTGGAGTGTGTTTAGGATGTATTGGGTGTGTTTGGGTTGTTTTGGGTGTATTGGGTGTGTGTTGGAGTGTGTTTGGGATGTATTGGGTGTGTTTGGGTTGTTTTGGGTGTATTGCGTATGTGTTGGAGTGTGTCTGGGATGTATTGGGTGTGTTTGGGGTGTTTTGGGTGTATTGGGTATGTGTTGGAGTGTGTTTGGGATGTATTGGGTGTGTTTGGGTTGTTTTGGGTGTATTGCGTATGTGTTGGAGTGTGTTTGGGATGTATTGGGTGTGTTTGAGGGGTTTTGGGTGTATTGGGTATGTGTTCGGGTGTGTTTGGGATGTATTGGGTGTGTTTGGGTTGTTTTGGGTGTATTGGGTATGTGTTGGAGTGTGTTTGGGATGTATTAGGTGTGTTTGGGTTGTTTTGGGTGTATTGCGTATGTGTTGGAGTGTGTCTGGGATGTATTGGGTGTGTTTGGGGTGTTTTGGGTGTATTGGGTATGTGTTGGAGTGTGTTTGGGATGTATTGGGTGTGTTTGGGTTGTTTTGGGTGTATTGCGTATGTGTTGGAGTGTGTTTGGGATGTATTGGGTGTTTGGGTATATTGGGTATGTGTTGCAGTGTGTTTGGGATGTATTGGGTGTGTTTGAGGGGTTTTGGGTGTATTGGGTATGTGTTCGGGTGTGTTTGGGATGTATTGGGTGTGTTTGGGTTGTTTTGGGTGTATTGGGTATGTGTTGGAGTGTGTTTGGGATGTATTAGGTGTGTTTGGGTTGTTTTGGGTGTATTGGGTATGTGTTGGAGTGTGTTTGGAATGTATTGGGTGTGTTTGGGTTGTTTTGGGAGTATTGGGTATGAGTTGGAGTGTGTTTGGGATGTATTGGGTGTTTGGGTATATTGGGTATGTGTTGCAGTGTGTTTGGGATGTATTGGGTGTGTTTGAGGGGTTTTGGGTGTATTGGGTATGTGTTCGGGTGTGTTTGGGATGTATTGGGTGTGTTTGAGGGGTTTTGAGTGTATTGGGTATGTGTTCGGGTGTGTTTGGGTTGTTTTGGGTGTATTGGGTATGTGTTGGAGTGTGTTTGGGATGTATTAGGTGTGTTTGGGTTGTTTTGGGTGTATTGGGTATGTGTTGGAGTGTGTTTGGGATGTATTAGGTGTGTTTGGGTTGTTTTGGGTGTATTGGGTATGTGTAGGAGTGTGTTTGGAATGTATTAGGTGTGTTTGGGTTGTTTTGGGTGTATTGGGTATGTGTAGGAGTGTGTTTGGAATGTATTGGGTGTGTTTGGGTTGTTTTGGGAGTATTGGGTATGAGTTGGAGTGTGTTTGGGATGTATTGGGTGTTTGGGTATATTGGGTATGTGTTGCAGTGTGTTTGGGATGTATTGAGTGTGTTTGGGTTGTTTTGGGTGTACTGGGTATGTGTTGGAGTGTGTTTTGGATGTATTGGGTGTGTTTGGGTTGTTTTGGGTGTATTGGGTATGCGTTGGAGTGTGTTTGGGATGTATTGGGTGTGTTTGGGTTGTTTTGGGTGTATTGGGTATGTGTTGGAGTGTGTTTTGGATGTATTGGGTGTTTGGGTTGTTTTGGGTGTATTGGGTATGTTTTGCAGTGTTTTGGATGTATTGGGTGTGTTTGGGTTATTTTGGATGTATTGGGTGTGTTTGGGTTATTTTGGGTGTATTGGGTGTGTTTGTGTTATTTTGGGTGTATTGGGTATGTGTTGGTGTGTGTTTGAAATGTTTTTGTGGTCATTTGGGGATGTGTCGGGCATATTTGGGGCTTCTTGTGTGAGTTTAGGTGCCTTTTGGGGCATTTTGGGTGTGTTTTTGGGGTCCTTTGTGTGCATGTCAGGTGTGTTTGTGGTGTTTATTGGGGTCCTTAGGGTGAGTTTGGGGTGTGTTTTTTTTTTTCCTCCCTTCAAATGAATGCCTCCGTTGTCCTGGACTGCAGACTCTCCGTCACACACTCATTGAACTCAGTCCTGCTTTCATTGGACAACAGCGTCCAGCAGTATTTCTGTTGAGCATCACAGAGACCGTTATCCTCATATGTTTCTGCATTAGTCTTGAATGAGTTTGTCCTTACAGTGTTGTTTTCCCTGCAGCTTGTCTTTAAAGCATCCCATGGGATGTTGTTTCTCTGTGATTGTTTCCAGAGATGCAGGAGACACAGTTGAGCTGTTAATGAGACTCATCAGCCGCTCTCAGTGATTAACACACTAATGAAGAGAGCAGTTGAGTATGATGCTGGCCCACATCACTGGCCTCTCTGAGGTCCTGTTTATGATGTAATGACATAATTGCTGTTACAGGTAGCCGGTTAATTGCATGTGTAATTACTCATGTAAGGGCTTTTGATTCTCACTGTTCTGAAACACACAGGTGTTATTGTCGTAATCGTTAGGTTACATCCTCTCAAAGCATATCATAATGTACTCAGTATCCCATCATAATGTGTGTGTGTGTGATATTCTCTGCTCTCAGATCCTGCTTCTACATAATGACTTCTTTTTATTCTCTTCATTTACAAGCAAAGAAGAAGCTTTATTTTTTCGAATAACTGCACATCTGCAGGAACACAACATATGGAGTCTGTGAGATGCAGCTGTCTGAAGACAAGAGTGTGTGTTCAGATGTTTGTGTAGAATGTGTGTGTAATAGCGATTCATGTCTCAGTGTGAATGCTGTGTGTGTGTGTGTGGTGTTTAGTTCAGGGTGTATGGGATGTATTGGTGTGTGTTGACCTCTGTGTGTTTCCGGGTGAGCGCAGTGTTCTGGATCACTGGATCACACCCTGAACTGTCTCTTTCAGCAGCAGATCTGCTCTTGTGTTGTCGGCTGTAATTAGTGTGTTTAAGCTCAGCACTGCCTCCACATTCACACCCCATTACCCTGAAACAAATGCCTGAGCCAAGCAAATCTGCCACTCCTCCAAGACAATACCACTGCAAAACAACTATAGGCACTCATTTGAGTTTTCGCAAAGCATCACTATCACTGTTGCTCGTAAAAATTTGAAAAAACAAACAAACTCTAACACCAAGTATGAAGTATTCAGAATGTATGTCAGCCTGCAGTGTTTGTGCTCCAGACATGAATGATGCCTCAAATCATGTGAGTTGTTGAGGAGAGATGCACTGTTACTTTACTAACAGATCACACTTCAAATTTTCACCTGAAAAAATCCCATTGAAGGAGAGACTCCTGTCAGATCTAGAGAGCAGAATATTACTTGTGCAGGAATTTTTTGACTTGGACCACAGCTGAATTTCTCAACAGTAAAGCTGTTCTGATTTCATGTCTACAAATCAGTTTGATATCTTGTTTAATTAAACTGAATCCACAGTGTGATGTTCATAACTCGATTAGTTGTGTGCCCTTAAGTGTCAGCCCTTGAATGTGACCCACAATCACACTGAGACCATCAGATATGAGCACATGACTGCAGACACACACACGCACACACACACAATCACATACAATCACACACGCACACATACACACACACACACAAACACACAATCACACACAAACACACACACATACACACACAAACACACACGCACACACACACACACAATCACACGTACACATGCACACACACATATACACACGCACACACACACACACACAAACACACATACACGCGATCACACACAAACACACACATACACATATACATACACGCACACAGGCACAAACATACACATAATCACACACATACACACACACAATCACACACACTTAATCACACACACACAAACACACACTCTCACACACTCATACACACACACACTCGCACACAAATCTGCTAATACTGACATATCAGTTCTTAAATTAGCATAATTATGTAAAAATGCACTCAAGGTCATCTTTTATTGTGAATATAGTCACAGCTAAAGAGTGTTGTTAGACACTATGCACAGCAGAGTGCCTATATGCATGTTCCTTATTGCTTTTATAAAACAGCAAAATAAAAATAAGGAAAAACATTTATATTAACTTCCTAAAACTCGAGCAGGACTGCTGTGTGCATTTTCCATTTTCCTTTTTGATTTGTAACTAATATGTAATATACACTCACCTAAAGGATTATTAGGAACACCTGTTCAATTTCTCATTAATGCAATTATCTAATCAACCAATCACATGGCAGTTGCTTCAATGCATTTAGGGGTGTGGTCCTGGTCAAGACAATCTCCTGAACTCCAAACTGAATGTCAGAATGGGAAAGAAAGGTGATTAAAGCAATTTTGAGCGTGGCATGGTTGTTGGTGCCAGACGGGCCGGTCTGAGTATTTCACAATCTGCTCAGTTACTGGGATTTTCACGCACAACCATTTCTAGGGTTTACAAAGAATGGTGTGAAAAGGGAAAAACATCCAGTATGCGGCAGTCCTGTGGGCGAAAATGCCTTGTTGATGCTAGAGGTCAGAGGAGAATGGGCCGACTGATTCAAGCTGATAGAAGAGCAACTTTGACTGAAATAACCACTCGTTACAACCGAGGTATGCAGCAAAGCATTTGTGAAGCCACAACACGCACAACCTTGAGGCGGATGGGCTACAACAGCAGAAGACCCCACCGGGTACCACTCATCTCCACTACAAATAGGAAAAAGAGGCTACAATTTGCAAGAGCTCACCAAAATTGGACAGTTGAAGACTGGAAAAATGTTGCCTGGTCTGATGAGTCTCGATTTCTGTTGAGACATTCAGATGGTAGAGTCAGAATTTGGCGTAAACAGAATGAGAACATGGATCCATCATGCCTTGTTACCACTGTGCAGGCTGCTGGTGGTGGTGTAATGGTGTGGGGGATGTTTTCTTGGCACACTTTAGGCCCCTTAGTGCCAATTGGGCATCGTTTAAATGCCACGGCCTACCTGAGCATTGTTTCTGACATGTCCATCCCTTTATGGCCACCATGTACCCATCCTCTGATGGCTACTTCCAGCAGGATAATGCACCATGTCACAAAGCTCAAATCATTTCAAATTGGTTTCTTGAACATGACAATGAGTTCACTGTACTAAAATGGCCCCCACAGTCACCAGATCTCAACCCAGTAGAGCATCTTTGGGATGTGGTGGAACGGGAGCTTCGTGCCCTGGATGTGCATCCCACAAATCTCCATCAACTGCAAGATGCTATCCTATCAATATGGGCCAACATTTCTAAAGAATGCTTTCAGCACCTTGTTGAATCAATGCCACGTAGAATTAAGGCAGTTCTGAAGGCGAAAGGGGGTCAAACACAGTATTAGTATGGTGTTCCTAATAATCCTTTAGGTGAGTGTATATAATATAGTATATAATAAACAAGCAAAAAAATAATAATTTTCTAGAGCAAAGAGTTTTCATAAAGATTGATGTCCTCATATGTGGAAATTGAGACTATGTTGTGAAATTTTAAATAACGTCAAGCTATATAAAATCTGATTTTTTTTTTCATCAAATAGTTCATTATGTGTCCATGAGGGTTGATTATTCATGTTTTTGAGACATTACATCAGTAATTATCATAATTAATTCAGATTGAAAGTAATGTCCAGCATCATCCAATCACTGTCAACCATGTTCAAATAAAATGATCCATTATAAATGGTGAATCTATGTACTGATGATCATCGTCCCATGTGTGTCAAACATGTTGAGTGATCCAAACATCATCTGCAGCCTGAAACTGAACTTTTGATCAGATTTTAGGAGTGAACGCACTTAACTGCATTGAGAGATATAGGATTCTCCTTTGCTCCCTATTTAGTGAATGACTTAACCTCCAATGTGCTGTCTGTCTGCACTGGTCTCAGAACAGTTATAAGAGAGCTATAGGATGCTCCCTTGCTCCCCATTTAGTGAATGACTTAACCTCCAGTGTGCTGTCTGTCTGCACTGGTATCAGAACAGTTATAGGAGAGCTATAGGATGCTCCCTTGCTCCCTATTTAGTGAATGACTTAACCTCCAGTGTGCTGTCTGTCTGCACTGGTCTCAGAACAGTTATAGGATAGATATAGGATGCTCCCTTGCTCCCTATTTAGTGAATGACTTAACTTCCAGTGTGCTGTCTGTCTGCACTGGTCTCAGAACAGTTATAGGAGAGCTATATGATGCTCCCTTGCTCCCTATTTATTGTATTACTTAACCTCCAGTGTGCTGTCTGTCTGCACTGGTCTCAGAACAGTTATAGGAGAGATATAGGATGTTCCCTTGTTCCCTATTTAGTGCATTACTTAACCTCTAGTGTGCTGTCTGTCTGCACTGGTCTCAGAACAGTTATAGGAGAGCTATAGGATGTTCCCTTGCTCCCTATTTAGTGCATTATTTAACCTCCAGTGTGCTGTCTGTCTGCACTGGTCTCAGAACAGTTATAGGAGAGATATAGGATGTTCCCTTGCTCCCTATTTAGTGAATGACTTAACCTCCAGTGTGCTGTCTGTCTGCACTTGTCTCAGAACAGTTATAGGAGAGATATAGGATGCTCCCTTGCTCCCCATTTAGTGAATGACTTAACCTCCAGTGTGCTGTCTGTCTGCACTGGTCTCAGAACAGTTATAGGAGAGATATAGGATGCTCCCTTGCTCCCTATTTAGTGAATGACTTAACCTCCAGTGTGCTGTCTGTCTGCACTGGTCTCAGAACAGTTATAGGAGAGATATAGGATGCTCCCTTGCTCCCCATTTAGTGAATGACTTAACCTCCAGTGTGCTGTCTGTCTGCACTGGTCTCAGAACAGTTATAGGAGAGATATAGGATGCTCCCTTGCTCCCCATTTAGTGAATGACTTAACCTCCAGTGTGCTGTCTGTCTGCACTGGTCTCAGAACAGTTATAGGAGAGATATAGGATGCTCCCTTGCTCCCTATTTAGTGCATTACTTAACCTCCAGTGTGCTGTCTGTCTGCACTGGTCTCAGAACAGTTATAGGAGAACTATAGGATGCTCCCTTGCTCCCTATTTAGAGCATTACTTAACCTCCAGTGTGCTGTCTGTCTGCGCTGGTCTCAGAACAGTTATAGGAGAGCTATATGATGCTCCCTTGCTCCCTATTTACTGCATTACTTAACCTCCAGTGTGCCGTCTGTCTGCACTGGTCTCAGAACAGTTATAGGAGAGCTATAGGATGCTCCCTTGCTCCCTATTTAGTGCATGACTTAACCTCCAGTGTGCTGTCTGTCTGCACTGGTCTCAGAACAGTTTAAATGCACCTTATTTTCATCATAACTCGATATAAAGCCTATTTGGATGAGCACATTGATGCTCAATGTGATAAACAGTAAATATATGAATGCATTAAATAATGTTAATGAATATAATCATATTGCACAGTGATAAAAAAATCAAATATAACAATATGTATATTAAAATGAAGCTAAATGACCCACAGATGTTAATGTGTAAAGTTATTTAAAATAACGAACATGTTTTTCTACTTTTGAGGAAATGTGGTGCCGGTGTACACGTATGTGGACATCATGTTTATCAGCGCTGACGTGTGAAAAATGAACAGATTTATTAATGCAGCATATCAAACGAAACTAGAGACTCTAATCTTTACAACTGAACAGGTTTCAATGTAAAAACTTTAAGAGATTTATTTCCAGAGGCACTTTTGTTGGTGCTGTGTCTGTAGAAGCTCTTCATGGAAATCGACGGCATGTTGTTGTGTCTCGTGCGGCAGAAGTTTAACCCTTAAATCACAGACTAGAGTCTTGTGAACAGTATTCAGTCGCTTTTATTCATTTAAATTATGTGTAGCGTATAGCGAACCAAAGGTAAAAAAATGTGTACTTTTGTGCGGGGTAGCACAATGTTCAAATGTCTTTTTTGAATCAAATTCATGAAGTTTCATCGAGTGGAAATGTCAGGATGATAGTTGTCCTCAATGAGTGCTGTGTAGTGATATGAACAGTAGCTGTTATCATATAGTGTATTTTAGCACAGCTGGAGCACTGTATTGACCAATCAGCATCCAGGACTACAACTATTATAGTTTTATAATAATCCATTAGGGCCAATATTAGTGTACATACAGTATGTCATAATAATGTCATGTTTGCTGATGACAAGATGAACTTTAATCAGACTTATATATTTATTTACGCTGTTATCTGGTTTGTTTGGATTACTTCACTCACAAATGCTCCCCTACACACACACATTCATAGAGGACCAGTTTGAGACCAGTAGAGAGGTGTGGAGAGAGAGAGAGAGAGAGAGAGCATGTTTTGTGTGTTTCTCTAAGGGTGCTGTTTTCCATCAGTGCCTGAGGGCAGACTGCAGCTCTCGCCTCCCGGAGGCCTTTGGGCGCCCCCACCCCCCTCTTCTCAGAGGTGCATGATGGGATATATCCCTCCCCCCGCCCTTGTTCAGTCCTGCAGTGAACATCCGCACAGGTTCAAATGGAAGAGTTGCCAGGGAACAGTCAGAAAGCATTAGTGTTTGGGGCGAATCGCCCTGCGGCGCTGCAGCTCGCCCGAGAGCAGGAGGACATGCAGATTACCAGCCACACATGTAATGAGCTACTGCAACTTCTCCTTCTATTTCTTTCTTTCCATTTTCTTTCTTTCTTTCTTTCTTTCTTTCTTTCTTTCTTTCTTTCTTTCTTTCTTTCGCTCTCTCTAATCCTGTTGCATCGTTTTGATTATTTCCACCCCTCTGACATACAGTCATGTGTATGTGTTTCTGAGAACATATTTTCACATATGAGTGTGTATATAATTTGTGTATATATTAATGATGGGCAGGATTACTCAGAAGTGACGTAATGATTGATTATGAAAACACAATAATTGAGACTTTTCAAATTTTTTTTCTAGATCAAATTAATTGCATGATGTGTAATTAACTAATCACAACTAATCACAATCTACAGCATATCAATATGTACTGAGAAAGGCCCCCAAATATATTACATTTAGTTCTATCCAACAATTGATATTTATGCATTCGGCAGACACTTTTATCCAAAGTGACTTACAGTGCCCTTATTACAGGGACAATCCCCCCGGAACAACCTGGAGTTAAGCGCCTTGCTCAAGGACACAATGGTGGTGGCTGTGGGGATCAAACCAGCAACCTTCTAAATACCAGTTATGTGCTTTAACCGCTGTGCCACCACTAAATATTATAATGCAGATCACATCATATACATATGTGTCAGCAGACAAGTAAAGCATTTAGGTAATACAAAAAGTGCTTTTATCCCTTTAAGCTCAGATGGGCTCACCGCCAGATATCCATTTTGATATTTAACAAAAAAAATTTGCACTGAACATATTATTGCAGTCTGTAAAAACATCAAACTGATCAAATAGCCTATAAATAGCCTGTTTCTATAAATAACAGAAACATAAACGGAACATAAAATATCACATACCACATATTATCATTCAAACGAGTCCACACAAGATAATCAGATGTATAGATCATTAGGTAATCACACATGAAGCTCAATGTTACATATGACCACCAGGAGATGGCGCCAAATACATGACACAGACTCAATGATGACTCAAATGACACAGAATGAAACTCATTCTGTGAAATCTCATGACTAAAATCATGTCAGCATGTTATCCAAACCTTTAGTCATTGTTGTGTTTGCATGTGTAATTAGTTCTTAAACACACAATCACACACATATAATCACACACACACACACACACACTCACGCGCACACACACACACACACACACACACACACACACTTATACATACACTGACACACATGAACACACTCACACAAACAGACACACACACACACACACACACACACGTTGGACTACCTATCATTATAAGGACTTTCCATAAACATAATGATTTTTATACTGTACAAACTATAGATTATATCCCCTAAACTGAACACAACCCTTAAACCCAACACAACCCCTAACCCCAACACGACCCTAAACCCAACACGACCCCTAAACCCAAAACATCCCCTAAACCCAACACATCCCCTAAACCCAACACAACCCTAAACACAACACAACCCCTAATCCCAACACAACCCCTAAACCTAACACAACCCCTAAACCCAACACAACCCCTAAACCCAACACAACCCTAAACACAACACAACCCCTAAACCCAACACAACCCCTAAACCCAACACAACCCTAAACACAACACAACCCCTAAACCACACACAACCCCTAAACCCAACATATCCCCTAAACCCAACACTAACCCTAAACCACACACAACCCCTAAACCTAACACAACCCCTAAACCAAACACAACCCCTAAACCCAACACATCCCCTAAACCCAACACAACCCCAAAAACCAAACACAATCCCTAAACCCAACACTAACCCTAAACCACACACAACCCCTAAACCTAACACAACCCCTCAACCCAACACAACCCCTAAACCCAACACATCCCCTAAACCCAACACAACCCCTCAACCCAACACAACCCCTAATCCCAACAAAACCCCTAAACCCAACACAATCCCTAAACCACACACAACCCCTTAACTCAACACAACCCCTAAACCCAACACTAACCCTAAACCACACACAACCCCTAAACCTAACACAACCCCTCAACCCAACACAACCCCTAAACCCAACACATCCCCTAAACCCAACACAACCCCTCAACCCAACACAACCCCTAAACCCAACACAACCCCTAATCCCAACAAAACCCCTAAACCCAACACAACCCCTAAACCCAACATGACCCCTAATCCCAACATGACCCCTAATCCCAACAAAACCCCTAAACCCAATACAATCCTTAAACCACACACAACCCCTAAACTCAACACAACCCCTAAACCCAACACAACCCCTAAACCCAACACATCCCCTAAACCCAACACAACCCCTAAACCCAACACAACCCCTAATCCCAACAAAACCCCTAAACCCAACACAATCCCTAAACCACACACACAACCCCTAAACCCAACACGACCCCTAAACCCAACACAACCCCTAAACCCAACACATTCCCTAAACCCAACACAACCCCTAAACCCAACACAACACCTAAACTCAACACATCCCCTAAACCCAACACGACCCTAAACCCAACACATTCCCTAAACCCAACACAACCCCTAAACTCAACACATCCCCTAAACCCAACACAACCCCTAAACCCAATATATCCCCTAAACCCAACACAACCCCTAAACCCAACACAACCCCTAAACCCAATATATCCCCTAAACCCAACACAACCCCTAAACCCAACACAACCCCTAAACCCAAAACAACCCCTAAACCCAACACAACACCTAAACCCAACACATCCCCTAACCCTAACACAACACCTAAACCTAACACAACCCTTAAACCCAACACAACCCCTAAACCCAACACAACCTCTAAACCCAACACAACCCCTAAACCCAACACAACCCCTAAACAACACACAACCCCTAAACCCAACACAACCCTAAACCCCTCACAACTCCTAAACCTAACACAACCCCTAAACCCAACACAACCCCTAAACCCAACACAACCCTAAACCCAACACTACTCCTAAACCTAACACAACCCCTAAACCCAACACAACCCCTAAACCCAACACTACACCTAAACCCAACACAACCCCTAAACCCAACACTACTCCTAAACCCAACACAACCCCTAAACCCAACACAACCCCTAAACAACACACAACCCCTAAACCCAACACAACCCTAAACCCCTCACAACTCCTAAACCTAACACAACCCCTAAACCCAACACACCCCCTAAACCCAACCCAACTCCTAAACAACACACAACCCCTAAACCCAACACAACACCTAAACCCAACACAACCCCTAAACCCAACACTACTCCTAAACCTAACACAACCCCTAAACCCAACACAACCCCTAAACAACACACAACCCCTAAACCCAACACAACACCTAAACCCAACACAACACTACTCCTAAACAACACACAACCCCTAAACCTAACCCAACCCCTAAACCCAACCCAACCCCTAAACCCAACACAACCCCTAAACCTAACCCAACCCCTAAACCTAACACAACACCTAAACCCAACACAACCCCTAAACCCAACACATCCCCTAAACCCAACACAACCCCTCAACCCAACACAACCCCTAAACCCAACACAACCCCTAATCCCAACAAAACCCCTAAACCCAACACAACCCCTAAACCCAACATGACCCCTAATCCCAACATGACCCCTAATCCCAACAAAACCCCTAAACCCAATACAATCCTTAAACCACACACAACCCCTAAACTCAACACAACCCCTAAACCCAACACAACCCCTAAACCCAACACATCCCCTAAACCCAACACAACCCCTAAACCCAACACAACCCCTAATCCCAACAAAACCCCTAAACCCAACACAATTCCTAAACCACACACACAACCCCTAAACCCAACACGACCCCTAAACCCAACACAACCCCTAAACCCAACACATTCCCTAAACCCAACACAACCCCTAAACCCAACACAACACCTAAACTCAACACATCCCCTAAACCCAACACGACCCTAAACCCAACACAACCCCTAAACTCTACACATCCCCTAAACCCAACACAACCCCTAAACCCAATATATCCCCTAAACCCAACACAACCCCTAAACCCAACACAACCCCTAAACCCAATATATCCCCTAAACCCAACACAACCCCTAAACCCAACACAACCCCTAAACCCAAAACAACCCCTAAACCCAACACAACACCTAAACCCAACACATCCCCTAACCCTAACACAACACCTAAACCTAACACAACCCTTAAACCCAACACAACCCCTAAACCCAACACAACCTCTAAACCCAACACAACCCCTAAACCCAACACAACCCCTAAACCCAACACAACCCCTAAACAACACACAACCCCTAAACCCAACACAACCCTAAACCCCTCACAACTCCTAAACCTAACACAACCCCTAAACCCAACACAACCCCTAAACCCAACACAACCCTACACCCAACACTACTCCTAAACCTAACACAACCCCTAAACCCAACACAACCCCTAAACCCAACACTACACCTAAACCCAACACAACCCCTAAACCCAACACTACTCCTAAACCTAACACAACCCCTAAACCCAACACAACCCCTAAACAACACACAACCCCTAAACCCAACACAACCCTAAACCCCTCACAACTCCTAAACCTAACACAACCCCTAAACCCAACACACCCCCTAAACCCAACCCAACTCCTAAACAACACACAACCCCTAAACCCAACACAACACCTAAACCCAACACAACCCCTAAACCCAACACTACTCCTAAACCTAACACAACCCCTAAACCCAACACAACCCCTAAACAACACACAACCCCTAAACCCAACACAACACCTAAACCCAACACAACACTACTCCTAAACAACACACAACCCCTAAACCTAACCCAACCCCTAAACCCAACCCAACCCCTAAACCCAACACAACCCCTAAACCTAACCCAAACATTGTTTAATATGTTTTTTAATCTATTTAAATTATGGGGACACTCACTCTCTCACACACACACATACAGTACACACGGTTAGGCTACGGCTGCAGCGCAGGTCCAGTTAATTGTTTTTAGCATCTTTTGTCATGTAGTTTGATTTGGGCTGGATTTAAAGTATTTGAGGCTAATGAGAGCAACTTTACAGCTACACACACAAGAGCAGCTCACTTTGTTTTCATGTGAATGCTGCGGTCACATTTCATCATCATGTGGCTCTGCTTTAAGAAAGAAAAATGACAAATGTTTATTCTAAACAGGAATGAGATTACAGTTCACTGCAAACATAATTTTACTTATGGAATAATTTTGTCTTATTTTCTGGTTAAAATATCTAAACATCCTTTAAACAAGAAATTGAGAAATCGAACACAATTTAGTGCAGTATAAGCTTTTAACAAGAAAAAAAAATTATTTGCAAAAAAAATATTTTCTCCATACCTCATAAAATTGTTATAAGCATAAACATTACTGTGTTAGATTTATCTGAAAATAAGATACATATCTCAAGATCATTTATGTGAACATTTTTACTGGACAAAATAACAACACCATGAGCAAATTATCTGAGCTATGCTATCCTCGTTTATTTTACAACTCTTTTAATACTCTTACTGTATGCCAACAACTGACACATTTATATCTATTTTTATTTCTCCAAATTAATTTTAGCAGAAACATCTGAGAAAAGTTGATACTTCAATAAACACATAACTCCATTAAGTCTCCTGAACTCAAAAAGAGCAACCTCTTAGCAATAACATGTTCCTCTGATTTAATGATGTGAAAGAGAGAGAGGGCGTGCAACACGCGATTAAAACAGAAGCGAGAGCTGTTCTCAACTGTCCTTGTGTTCTTCATGCATTTTGTATTTGATTATGGCACCCATCGGATCTCTTCCCTTTCCTCCTTTTTAAAGTGATTAGTTTTAATATTAATGTGTGATTATTGCCCATCTAGAGGTGCATGATTGATGTCTCCCCAAAAACAGAGAGACGTACAAGTGTAAATGTGTAGAATATGGCGCCGTTTCTCCGGCCGACTGCAGGAGTTTTTCAGATACATAATTCAGATGCCCTGAAGGAAGGCTTTCAAGGCATTTTCGCCCAAGGCCAAGAAAATATAACTGACTTTTAAAAGTAAATCATTTTTTGCTAATACACAATTAATGTCGGGAGAAAGAAAGAAACAAATGGAAGTAGTTTATGAAAAGACCAGTCTCACCAGACCTCATATATGCACGTGTCCAGTCCAGATGCTGATGGACATTCATGTCGGAGTGTCAGACATGCTCATGATATGCTAATGAGGGGACAAGGAGGGTTTGCAGTCACACTGTATACATGAAATAATATTTACATGTAAAGTCTTTAGCACCATTAGATATCCTCAGTGGACCTAACCTAACCCATATTAGATTTTGCCGATACAGATAACTAAAGCTGAGGAAATAGCCGATAACCGATTAATCAGACAATAGTTTGTCTCCAAACTGGCTGATGCATTATATGGCTGATGTTGGAAAATTTATATCATGATCCAAAGAATCCAAAGACACCAAACTCATAATTTTAGGATAAACGGTTCAAAAGTTACGGGCAATAATAGCCCATTTGTACATTTCTTGACCCATAGGTGGCGTTATCACCAACCTGTGCTTGTTACCTCGGATCATGGTCCTGATGAAGCAAACCAAATTTAGTTTCAATAGGACAAAGCATTGCAGAGACACAGCCGCACATCCATTTACACGTCGACCTTGTTAATTTAGCATTGGCATCATTTCTGAACAGCAGCACAAATTAAAATGATTTCTGGGCAGTTCTGTGTGGCTCTGGCTGGAGATTATTTTCAGCCATTGTTTGGGCAAATCAGATCAAGTTTGAATAAAACATCAATCCATGATGGTGGCCACTGCAATGGGCGGAGCTTTAATGTAAGGGGTCTGCTGGAGTCATCAGAAGAAAAGTGAATTTCTGACATGGTGGTGGTGCTATAGAGTATGTCCTAGAGACCCCAAATTTGGTATGGGGGCTTTTCATGACGACCCTTATTAGTGTGCCAAATGTCATCATTTTCCTATGTACGGTTCATAGGGCTGCCATAGACTCATAATAATAATAATAATAATACGAACGGTATATATAGTATAAATAGTGTTGTGTAAGTTTGCTGTTTGGGTTTGTATAATGTTAGTTTGTGTGGCACATTTCTAAAAAGCTCTCCTTTCATCCAGGAGATGGTTTAGACAACAGTGTAGCTTCACCTGGCACGGGCGACGATGACGACCCAGACAAAGACAAAAAACGTCAGAAGAAACGTGGAATCTTCCCGAAGGTCGCTACTAACATCATGCGGGCGTGGCTCTTCCAGCATCTTACAGTAAGTCTCCATCTATCTCTATGAACTGCAAACTCTTATTCTATTGCACTGAGCTGTGTGAACATCTGACCTTCAGCATTATAACTTAAGCGTACTCAAACAGGAACACATGAACAGTTCTGAGCCTTTCATTGACTGTGATTAACTGCAACATGATCTGTGGTTCTGATAATGCAAGTGATTTGTCAATATTACTTAAAGACCCAATGAAATCGTGCAGTTTTCTTTCCTGTGTTGATGTATTTCCTATATTGTGCAACAGTCTGGTTCAGGAATTTGGTATTTTTAACACTTCTAAATCAAATAGGAATTCAACTGCATGAAGATAAATGCGGTACCAATACCAGTGAAATTTCACGGTACTCGATACCATTTTCGGTACCAAAGCAAACACAAAAACAGGTTACTGAACAACACTCTTTAATTAACAAAGTTAACCAAACATTAGCAGCAGAACTAAGAACAATAATATGCCATTGAGCAACACTTCAATTTAAAAATATTATTTTTTAATAACAAAACTGAACAATGTATGCTTAAATTATTTTTGAACACTTATATAAGATTTGCTTCAACTTTTGCAACTTTTACTTTAAGTTTTTACCAAGTATTAAAAAAACAACTAAATAAACAAGCATACAATAGAATGAATAAAAAACAATCTCGCAACTAATGTGCAAAGTGCTCTCAAATTAATAAAGCTGTATATTGGCAATGTTCTTCACGATAAGAAATTGTGACATATATTATGATTAAACAAGTTGCGAGCAATCGCGTTCTAATCTAGCTGCATTAAGCGTCCGCGCTCGAGGGATGAGCGTCCCCGAGACAGAGTCTCGCTCAACCGGGTGCAGTTTCAATCTCTCCCCCTAAGATCAGGACATTCACACAACTCAAAGAAGAGGCACCGACCACACAGAGAAATGCCAGTTTCTGAGTTTATAGTTATTAACATGATCTGCTTCTGTATTATTTGAACTTTAATAAAGCTATAAAGCATTAAATATACATAACCGTATTCAAGATGTAATGCCGTGGTGTTTCCTTTAAAGAGCTCCGCCTCCACTTATTCCACAACGAGAGTGCTTCTGAATTAACTTTTTTTTTTTTTTTATAAATAATTCACCAATACTTCGGGATCTACATAAGATGAAGCTGTGAAAGTTTAGAGTGCATCTGGACTGATCTGTGTAATTCTTCCTCTCCTCCGTCAGATGTGAACTGCAGTGCTGCTCTCGCACGTCATCATTACAGTTTAATACATTTTTAGAACATTTTTCTTGACAATTTTAATGTCGAGTAATCGTTTCAGCCCTAATACAAATGATAATATGCTTTTAAACTCACCTGCTTTATTTGCTTGAATTAATCCGGGTGTCTGTTTTTCAGGTGCTTTATTAAGTTGGATGTGTTTCATCCTTTCGTCAGAAAATTGTGACTCAGCGTTTACAAATAGGTTTTTGCTGATCTATGATGTTTCCCTTTTCATCAGCCTCAAATCCAAAGAATTTCCATACCTGGCTTTTTCCACTTTTCTTTTCGACAGATTAAGTTGAGACTCTGCAGCAGCAGCTTTGCTTGTCGTCATCTTCTGCTTGTTGTGAGTGTTCGAAAGTTCCTGACTCTGCATTCCAATTATCTGTTGTCCAATGTCTGTGTTTCTTTGCCCACTCGAAACTTTTCTTTTTGTGTTTCTGTTTCAAAAGTGTCTTTTTCTTTGCTATTCTTCCCATAAGGCCACCTGAGTCTTCTCTTTACTGTTGTACATGAAACTGGTGTTGAGCGGGTAGAATTCAATGAAGCTGTCAGCGGAGGACATGTGAGGTGTCTATTTCTCAAACTAGAGACTCTGATGTACTTATCCTCTTGTTTAGTTGTACATCTTCCACATCTCTTTCTGTCCTTGTTAGAGACAGTTGTCTTTGTCTTTGAAGACTGTAGTTATTTCTTTGTATGAAATCAATTTCAAGCATCGTACAGCCTTCATTCCTCAAAACAATGATTGACTGATGAGTTTCTAGAGAAAGCTGTTTCTTTTTTGCCATTTTTGACCTAATATTGACCTTAAGACATGCCAGTCTATTGCAAACTGTGCAACTCAAAAACAAACACAAAGACAATGTTAAGCTTCATTTAATGAACCAAATGTCTTTCAGCTGTGTTTGATATAACGGCAAGTGATCTTCTAGTATCAAATGATCAATTTATCATGATTACTCGAGGGTAAGGTGTTTGAGTGATGCTGCTGTCTAGATTTGATAAAAAAAGACTTTTTTCAGATAGTGATGGTGCTGTTTTTTACATCAGAAATGTCCTGACTATACTTTGAGATCAGTTGAATGCTATTTTGGTGAATTAAAGCACCAATTTCCTTCCCAAACAGAAAAATCTGTGCAAACTTTTGGCTGCCAGTGTAAATGATCCTGAGTGGATAAGTCCATGAATCAGAACAAAAGATGTCAAAACAGCTTTGTGGCTCCGCCCACTCCCATGATGCACTGTGAATGATGCAATCCAGTCACTCTCCCTAAATTCTTAAATTACTATATCTGAATATTTTGTAATAAAAAGCTATTGGTACTGATACCAGGGAAATTGAATGGTTCTAGATAACAAATTTAAAACCGCAGCAAAAATATGCTAATATGGTGATGTGCTATTGAGCACACTCCTTTAGCCTATTTCAAGTTACATTTCAATGTTAATAATGTTTTCTTGAAGTATGCATTGTTAAAGTGTTTTTAAGGATGACCCTACTGAAATCTGTTTTATTTATTTTTTGAATCCTTTATTTCCTCTTTTTCAATTACTTTTCTAGAGTTCCATGTTTTAAAGTTTAATTGAATTTTCTCATCCAAATGGTGTCTAATCCAATCTTAAATCTTTTACAGTCTTTTAGCAAGTATAAAATAGAACACAAAGTTGCAACACACCAACACATTTGAACAAAATTGTATTCAGTATAATAGCACTCTTGTTTGTGATATATTGCTTAATTATTATTATTTATTATTAATATTAATACAATGAACATTACATTTTACTGTATACAGTTGCAATATATTTCTGTTATTTCTGTTCAATTTCAGATGTCTAGCTTTTATTATGAATCGTGCTTTTATTTTGACGTGTGGTTTGACAGAAGCTTCACTTCCTCTGACAGATGAACAGTTCGCTACATGGTCCAGTGTGATCATTAAAGCGCAAATGCTGTGATCTAATTATATAAATATATAGTCTACATGTGCTTGACATTGGATTAGTGCTCTGTTTTTTTATCTCTCACAACACAAATGATTCTCAATGTCAGTGGAGTTCCAGTGCATGAGCAGTCTGCTTCACACATTCATTTAAAGATCATGCAGCTCCAATGCAGACTAAGATTGCAGTATTTCGTGGTTCAATAATCATACTAGGACATTTCACAATTTTAATTTGATTAATTGTGCATTTCAGAATAAAAGGAGTAACAAAAGCGGCCGTGTGTCACACAGCGCACTTGGACAGAATTAAGTCGGTGCTCGGTACTGGCGGCACTGCGCAAACACTGGCATCATGACAACTATGTGATTGTAATACCAACTTGGTAATGAAATACCAGTACTTTTGACAACAGTAGTTCATATAGTATAATCAACAGGTTTAAATCAATAGTTTGATATTTTTGCTATTTATGCTTCACTTAGGATTTGATTGGACAGAATTTTGTATACGCCCCTGCAGACAAGATGATGTCATCAATATTATTGGTCCATTTACTGGAAGAGAAAGACTGTACATTTTAAACCTGCTAAAAGATTATT
Organism: Moxostoma hubbsi; assembly: GCA_032164185.1. Classification (NCBI taxonomy): domain Eukaryota; kingdom Metazoa; phylum Chordata; class Actinopteri; order Cypriniformes; family Catostomidae; genus Moxostoma; species Moxostoma hubbsi. The sequence goes on from JAVLUX010000013.1 coordinate 1,227,607, forward strand.
ATCTTATAGGAGTACACTAGCATAAAGATGACCTCAAAGCTAACAGACATGAACCTTAAACAAAACCTTCTATGTCGATTTCATGAGGACTTTAAGAACAATAATGTAGTGAATAGTGCTGCCACAAACACATCAGAATGAGCGACCTTACAGTCACATGACTGTATACTCAATGGGCTCAACGACATCAGATTCCACACAAACCTTTTCTCCAAACGTAATATCAGCAAGTGCCGTGTGTGTGTTGTCTTGGGTTTAGAGGGGTGGCGTGCAGGTCGTGTTCCTTCGGCCTCTCTGATGGCACGACATCATCCGGGCTCAGGATCAATCGATCGGGCCGGGTCGGGTTTCTACTGTCCCTGAACACATGAACACAACGTGTGCTCCACAGGAAGCTGTGTGTGTGTGTGTGTGTGTGTGTGAATGACGAGCCCTATGACCACCCTTAAATGGGTCAAAGGCTCTGATGTGTGTGAGTCTGGCCTCTGGACCCGATTATCAAACACATTATCAAAGACAAAATAATTCTGCTCTCAGATATGACCAGTTAAAAGTGCAGTAACGCTGGAGCTGCTGCTATGAACGCAAATCTGACATGTGCTTTTCCTCGAAGACAGACGGACAAAGATGCCACTTTTCTCTTCTTCATTTTCTCACTCTTTTCATTTTTGATCCCCTTCAGTGTGAGGGAGGTGTCAAGGAAGCCACCGCCAATGCTGCTTTTACATGCAAACACGCATGCTTTCTCATGCTGGAATTTCTCACTTTTGGCGAGATCATTAGCTGTCTTCCTGCCAGCTCTGGAGACACCGATTCACCATATTCCCTGAGAGAAATGCATACCTGTTTGATTTAGAAGTGTGTTAAAAATACAGTATTTTTTGTCTTCATTTGCAGCTTTTTAGAAGTTTTTCTCATTTCAGAGTCTTTTGTGCATGTGGATAATAATCCATCCCTTTTGACGCATCTTTCTATTCTTTTCTTCCTTTTCAGAGCAAAAAAGTCTTAATTGAATTATCTAGAACTACTAACGGCAGCCTCCCGCACAATCCTTTACAGCACCGTCTTGCCACACACTAACACATCCCGATCTTTTATTTTAATTTGTTAAGCAAATGTATTTTCAGATCAGGATGCATTTGTGTGCTGGTGAATTCATGGGGACTTTGGCCCTGAATGGCCCGTAGCAGCAGCTCCATTCAGCCATTCATTGGCGAGGGCAAAAGAAAAGCAGCGCGGTTGTATTTTCTCAACGGTGGGGCCAAAGCCGAGCTGCTCTTCTGTGAACGGCGGGGGACCCTTTACATATGTTCTCAACACTGAACCATTGTCACCCATTCTGAAGGGCTCAAAAGGACAACCCCCCCCCCCCCCCCCCCCCCCCCCCTCAAACTCACAAAACAACACCTCAGCTAACAGTTACTTCTGAGCCCACCCGAGCATGGGTGAGATTTCACTGAGACTTGATTTACAATGAGAAAGCTGATATTGTCATCCACTTCCTCTATGACTTCATATTTGAAGAAACAAAGACAGGGAAACGTTCTGAAAGACTAGATGAGAGGGAAACTGGTAAACGGGCTGGTTTGTGTTGAGGGTGTTCCAGGGTCACCCAGCAGTTTAAAGGAGACAAACATTGAATCGTCTCAATTAGTCGGCGCGTCTCCTGCTAAGACGAGGGTCAACCTGCAATAGAAACAGGAAGCTCTCAGATACAAAGATAGCACTCCAGTCCTTTCATAACGGTAAACCTTCAAACTGCAGTGAAAATAAATAGACTCTCTGAGCGTTCAGGACTGAGTGGATGTGAGGAACTCTTGAGGTGTGACGGGGGTGTTCGGGTCGTGATGCTTCTCTGAGATGATTGAAGATGTTCTGATACTGATGGAGGTCATGGATTCACTTTCTGCTGGCTCTGCATTTATTTATGTAGAACAGAGTGTGATGATTCAAAAATACTCTATTAAACATTAGTAGATATACATACAGGTAGTTATATAAAAATATAAGTAGACTCAGCATTCACTACACATTTAACTTATATAAAGTGTTTTAAGTGAATAGTGAGAGGGAAACAACATAGGATGGGACTTTTTTTTCGACCTCATGCGAGGACTCACTATTTTGGATCGCTATATGCAATGCATAATTTAAATTAATTTAAACCTATTGCATACTGTTCTGGATACTCTAAAGAGTAATTTAGAGGTTAAACTTATGATGAATGGAGTCACGTGACCAAACACCATGGCGTTGATTTCCATGAACTGCTTCTGTGGGCGCAGTGCCAATAAAAGTGCCTTTGGTAAGAAACCTCTTCAAATCGTTTCACTGAAACCTTTTTGTTTGTAAAGAGTAGCATCTCTAGTTTTGTTTGATGTGCTGCATTCAATATTTCCTTCATTCGGATAAGTGCTGTTGAGCGGATTTCTGACAGACGTTCCAAAAACATGTTCGTTATTTTAAATAACTTTACACATTAACATCTGTGGGTCATTTAGCTTCATTTTAATATACATATTGTTATATTTGATTTTTTTATCACTGTGCAATATGATTATATTCATTAACATTATTTAATGCATTCATATATTTACTGTTTATCACATTGAGCATCAATGTGCTCATCCAAATACTGATAAATGTGTCTTTCAGAGGCTTTATATCAAGTTATGATGAAAATAAGGTGCATTTAAACTGTTCTGAGACCAGTGCAGACAGACAGCACACTGGAGGTTAAGTCATGCACTAAATAGGGAGCAAGGGAGCATCCTATAGCTCTCCTATAACTGTTCTGAGACCAGTGCAGACAGACAGCACACTGGAGGTTAAGTCATGCACTAAATAGGGAGCAAGGGAGCATCCTATAGCTCTCCTATAACTGTTCTGAGACCAGTGCAGACAGACAGCACACTGGAGGTTAAGTCATGCACTATATAGGGAGCAAGGGAGTATCCTATAGCTCTCCTATAACTGTTCTGAGACCAGTGCAGACAGACAGCACACTGGAGGTTAAGTCATGCACTAAATAGGGAGCAAGGGAGCATCCTATAGCTCTCCTATAACTTTTCTGAGACCAGTGCAGACAGACAGCACACTGGAGGTTAAGTAATGCACTATATAGGGAGCAAGGGAGTATCCTATAGCTCTCCTATAGCTGTTCTGAGACCAGTGCAGACAGACAGCACACTGGAGGTTAAGTATTGCAGTAAATAGGGAGCAAGGGAGTATACTATATCTATCCTATAACTGTTCTGAGACCAGTGCAGACAGACAGCACACTGGAGGTTAAGTCATGCACTAAATAGGGAGCAAGGGAGCATCCTATAGCTCTCCTATAACTGTTCTGAGACCAGTGCAGACAGACAGCACACTGGAGGTTGAGTCATTCACTAAATAGGGAGCAAGGGAGCATCCTATAGCTCTCCTATAACTGTTCTGAGACCAGTGCAGACAGATAGCACACTGGAGGTTAAGTCATTCACTAAATAGGGGGCAAGGGAGCATCCTATATCTCTCTATGCAGTTAAGTGCGTTCACTCCTAAAATCTGATCAAAAGTTCAGTTTCAGGCTGCAGATGATGTTTGGATCAACATGTTTGACACACATGGGACGATGATCATCAGTTCATAGATTCACCATTTATAATGGATCATTTTATTTGAACATGGTTGACAGTGATTGGATGATGCTGGACATTACTTTCAATCTGAATTAATTATTATCATTTATGATGTAATGTCTCAAAAACATGAATAATCAACAAATCTTTATGAAAATTTGCTCTAGAAAATGTTTTGCTTGTTTATTATATACTATATTATATATATTACATTCTAGATACAAATCAAAAAGGAAATGGAAAATGGGCACAGCAATCATGCTCAGGTCTCAGGAATTTAAGGGTTTGATTGAATGGTGGAAAGTGGGCTTTGATATTATTGGTTAATATTATTTTTCCCCGCACACGTTGTATTGGTAACACCAGCAGAGGTGCTGCTATAGATGTTGAGAAAGTTATTATGTTCTGATGAAATATTGGGAAATAGAATGAATCAAATATTATAATAACTTAAATAAATTTGAGTTTAAAGAATCAGTACTGTTATGCCAGCTGATCTGAAGTCTGATGAGATGTCAGGAAGTGTCTCCATGAACCCTTCTGTCAACCTTGATGTGATACTGTAAATCACTCATCACATGATCATGCAAACAAATATACAGAATCCTCCAGTGGTCAGACTGCAGGTCATGCAGTTCTCACTAGGACGTTTGTATCAGACAGTGAATGAAAGGGATCTGTTTAGCTTGTGTCAGACTAAACATTTGTCTGATCTGTTGCGTCTGCAGCTGTGTGTATGTGTGATTCACGTCACTGTTGCATTTCAACTGCAGAACACTCAAACACATCTGACAACACTTTAAAACAACAGGCATAAAACATACACACACACACTTATAAACATGCGTCCAGTCACACACGCACGCATACTACTTCAGTCTCGTGAAATCTCACACTGCTGAATGTAAAATGCGTGTTATCTCAAGCGAGTTTCCTCCCTCTCTGCGTGCTGTAAACCTGGACAGCTGTTTTGTGCCACCCTTGGTTGCAGTGGGGCAACACTAATCTATCACTGGCTTGTTTGCTCACAGTCACCAGTGCAACCTAGACGACAGTGTGCTTCAGTGCGTGTGTTTGTGTGTAAATAGTGAAAGTGCATGTGTTTATGAGTGTTTATGGTTCATAACAAGCTCCTGTTTGAAATAACTTCACAATAGTTCCTGCCTGTGTGTGTGTGTGTGTGTGTGTGTGCAGTGATTGACTGGTAAAAAGTATGTCTGGTAAACACTCTACCCTCAGCATGTGTTTACAGTAGTTGTACTGTATTTAGCTTTATACAATAGCTTGATACACACTTGGCAGTGTTTGCTACACAGAATTCCAACAGTAAATTCTATGTTGGCTTTTTTGGAACAATTTTCATTGGTGGAGCAAAAAAACGAAATATCTGGCCAAGTTGTGTGTGAAATGTGAACTTATTTATAGAACTGTTATCATATTCACAATGGAGTGTTAAAATAAAGAGACACTCTTGACTTGTGGGATGTTTATCATAAGCTCAAACTGTTTGGAGACGAAGGAGAAATGTGTAATACTGAGCTGCAACCAACCAGAAAGTCATTCAGAGAGAGAGAGAGAGAGAGAGAGAGAGAGTGAGGCAGAGATAGAGATGGATCTTTGTAAATTCAGGAATGACCTTGTCGACTCTTGGAATAGTTTTTACATACCCAGAATGAATCTGTATTAATAAGGATAGCCTGAGCAGGCTGAAACACGCTGTTACATGAATGTGGAGGGGAATGCATCTAACATGAAGAGAAACACAAAAACGAGAATGTGCAGTTTGATTTAGAAACTCTCCGGACCGCTTCAACCGTTCACACTTCAGCTGCAACAAACCTCTAACCTCAAAGCAGGCCAGTGCAGACCCACAGCAGACTGTACCACAGCACATGAAATGCAGCATATGTATTATAAGCATGTTAAAAGTTGAACTATCTTTATATATTTACAAGATTCTCTTCAAACTGTTGCTTCACCATGCAACTGTAGTTGATCTGAAGGGGAAAACTGACCATAGAAGAAGACACACACTTAATTAGTTCACACTAATATCTGCTACATATTTGCGTCAAGTTATGAATTGCACCAGTGTCACGTGTAATCAAGCTTGCCTGTCCATCCACATACTAGCATTATGTATGTTTCTAGCCTTGGGGGGGGGGGGGGTGGAACAAACAGCTCAGACATACAAGCGGAAAATCAGGACGGCCGAGCGTGTGTGTGTGTGTGTTTGTGTGAAGAAAAAAATCAAAAGCAGACTATCTTTCTCTGTTGAGTTTGTCAGGGTAATGACGCTCATCTGAATCCCAGTGCTGTAGTTCTGCTTTATGGTCCTCCTGCACATTCTCTGGTGCTGTTTTTATTCACTTCTCCTCAAGGGCCTCCCTCTGAGCTCTGTCTGCACCTCCTCTTTGCCAAATGCTGGAACTGCACAAGATCATCTCATACTTTGTATTTTGCATCAAAGGCAACAAACAAAACACACCAATTTGCTTTGGTTCCGTTTGGCCTCCCAAGACGTTGGCAAACACAGGCTTCCATCACCCATACCACCACACTGTAGTGCTAGATAATACCATCTCTGCAACTTGCTGTTCCGCTCAGTTTTATGAGTGAATTCTTTGATGACTATAATCTGTAGCAGTATCAAAAATACTCACAGAGATGCCAAATAAAAAGGCTATATATATAGAATAAAATCCAGTATATGAGAGTAAAGACAGATATCCTAATCTAACTGGAGCACGTTTTGGCTGTAGATGTGGATGTTTGCGAATATTGATCAGATCTCAGTCGTCGTATCCCTGGGGCTGTTGGGCTCACAAACCCCACTGAAATCAGAGTGATTTAGATATAAGAGACTTGGCGAGACATCAGCGATTTGAGCAAGCAGAACCCCCTCCTCCTTTCTCCTTCTCTCCCTCTTCAATCGAGGGGCAGAAGAAAAGGAGGGAAAACCTGTAATTACATACACTCTTCTGAGTCTCCCTTTATGTTCATTATTTAAAACCGGCGGCAATTACAAGTTCAAAGGGGCTTAGAGGGCCAGCAACCTGCATAATCGCCAGCAAATGAAGTGTAGCTTGTACACGGCAGCAGTGCGCAGCACTTGGAGGCGAGGATGAATCATACATTTCCATACAGGCACAAATCTCTGGCACCTCAGGGCTCCAGCATGCTCTTTCCCTGCCTCGCAATCCGCTTAGCCATGGCTTTTTGTCTGACGTTACCCACCAGCTACCCTCGCGACATGAAAAACATATCAAACTTCACCCTGGCTTATGTCGTACAATCATCTGCTGTTTGTCCTTCTGTTTACACTGCCAGACCGCCCACCTCTCCTCCAGAATACAGCTGCTTGTTTCTTTCTCCCTGAGGACACTTGCACATGTTACGGCCGCAAGAGTTAGCGGATCCCCACAGGTGTATCTTGGTTACCATTGGTGATGGGTCACAGCAGCTAATTATGTATATAGGTGGTTGTTTGCACATCAAGAGAAGGTTTCACAGACCCAGCGTTTAGCTCTGGTTTCAGAACCATCTAACCGATGGCCATTGTTTACCTCCACCTCTACATCTACACCTCCAGCTCCTCCAAGAGAGGCCTCTGTTTCTCTCTCTGTGGTGTTTATCTTGTTCGTCTGTCCTGGTTCAGTGCTGCAGGTCACCTTTCTTTCTGTTAGGCTTTCAAGTGCCTCCGCCTGGTCAGCTCATGTTTGCATTAGGTAACTTTACATAAGATCTCCATAGGGAGCTGCTCTAATGCTCACACCATTTCTTGTCGGCAGCTCTTATTGTGCGCCTCATTCACATGTACAATTCCCACCTGAATTCAACTAAACATTGTCTCTCTTTGCCGTGGCAAATAGCAGACAGTTAATTTTTCATTTGGCAAAATCTCCTCGGAAGGAAGCGAATGCTGGCCATTTCATTAAGTGGCCCATCCAGGCAGACACGTGCGCCACACCAGAGCCCATGTTTACCCGAGACATTGCACATATTAGAAGGGAATCCATGGGGAGATTAATGGGCTACTGCCTCAGTGCCATTGATTATCTCCACGCCATTTTCCCCTCTTCCTGCACAGATATTAAAAAGTAATGAAGCCTATGGAGTAAAGGAAGGTGATACTTCACGCATCATTTTACGTTATCTTGACTCTAACAGCGAGGAATCTCTTTAAGGCACAGTTTGAGCAGAATTAAGTAAACAAATGTGGAGTCTGCTTTTGAAACAAGCTGCGGCAACTAGAAAAATTTGCTTAAGCAAAGATGAGCCCCTGACACATGGAAGGGTATTCGCATATGTTAGCAATTTTGCTCTGTGGTATTCCCAACCTTACAACCAGGCTGTAATTGCTACAATGGATTTGGAAACCACTGACATAAATGGAGATGTGCAAGAACATCGAAAGCCACCAGGTGAAGAGTGATCTACAAAGCCAGTTCAAGATGTCTGCTGTAGCTCTCTGAACAAATGGCTCTCAATGGTTTTCCTTCCATGTGTGCATTATGGTTTCCTCCACCAGGACTGAGCATCTCCATGTCAGTTCTCCTGCTGTGGCCTTGCTGAAAGGGAGGGAGTCTCTTTCAGGAAAATGACTTCCTGAGACATTTCGTGAATCAGCAGACAGTCTCATAGCCAAGACCTTCCCAAGAGTCTAAACAGTGAAGTGAAAGGTGAGGAACCAGATTGGAAACATGATGGGAAACAGTTTTTCCTGCCCTGCAGAGCTTTGTTTTGAATGCTTTCGGCTTCATTTGTTTTTAGTATGTGGTAATGACTTCTGCACTAGATCTCTCTTTACAGAGCCCAACCATCAATGGCATAAGCGTTACTGAAGCACTTTTACCATTATAGAGGCACGCCACTCGATTCACATCAGCCATGAATTATTGTGCAGCAGTACAGTGAGGCAGTGATGGGGAAAAAATACAAACACACAAAGGAAAGAATACAACAACTGCTGTCTTACACCTTGAGCTGGCTTCTCTGCAAAGTGATTGGAAAGGAGCTTGGGTTACATTCCTGAGATGGGGATGGGTGGTTTTAGTTTCAGAGGTGGGGGTGGAGACAGCTCAACAAGTTGTTGAAAAGAACACAGACGCTTGTCATCAGCCTGCAGACCAGGGAGCAATCTGAGTGCATTTTAGTCGCAGAGGTTAATGACCTCGCCTTGCTCTTCCGTTCTGCTGGAGTCCAGGGCATCAGCTGCACTCTGCTGGGTTGCAACTCACAGTTCTTGCTTTGGATCAGTCCAAAAAGCTGTAAGTGGATTCCCAAATCCCCCTTTATCTCTCCTTCTAAGGTAGCATGTAAACTTGCAAAGTAACGGCTGTGTTTGGATTACTAAAGCTCCCTTTAGTGCTCAGTTTGTAAGTGCAGGGAGAGAAAGAAAAAAGCCAGAACTGTTATTTTATATTTGCCATTTTAGTAGATGCTTTCTTATCCAAACAGACTTACAGTACATTTACTACAGGGACAGTCCATGAGGTTAAGTTCCACGCTTAAGGGCACAGTGATTGGGGAACTCCAATCCAGGTCATGAATTGCACATTTACTGAACAACTTTGTTTTTTAATGGTGGTTTGAAGATCAGACTTTTTTTTTTTTTGCACAATTTCATTAAAGAAAAAAACATACATTTATTAATTGTGCTGCCTGCTGACCTCTATCCACTAATAAACGGTAAGCTGAGCAAGCTGTTGGTCATCCTCTCATGGGACTGTTGGGTAGCTGCCAGTTTCCAGCTTGCTTTGTCAGTGGATAAAGCCAGTAACAAACGAGAAGCCTACAGCCAAGCTGGTCGGCCAGGTCAAAGGTCAGCAGGCCTCAGGGTAGGATTGAGGAGAGCAGCACTATGGGGAGAGTGCAGGCAGCTGGAATGTACCTAATAGAGGCCCTTTACTCTGCTCCTCGGCTCTGCTGCTCTTAGAGCCATTAAAGCTCTTCATACATCTCTTAGTCTAGAACATCAAGAGTGCAAAGTCCCAAGGGCTGCTAGCAATCCATCGCCTGAGCGCTTAGGAATGACGGGAGGTCTTGATTCTCTTTCAAAGATTAAACGTTCCTGTGTAAAGAAGAATATTCCTGAAAGGTCATAAACGACATTCCCAAAAGCAGCATGCACAACAGGTATAAGCTGCTGATGGATTGAGGTTTGCTTTGGCTCCGTCTAATGTCTCGTAGCATTTCTGCGATCTTGACGGTGAGAGGTCTTTGGCTAAGTGTAATTACTCTTCCTGATTCGGCTGACTTGAGCATCTGCACTTTCACAAGGATGAGAGTTAGCGAGCCTCCACGGCGGCCTCTCTGCTGAGATGTTGTTTAGTCCTCTCGGAGAGCCAGCTAAATGGGCGCCATGCTTGACTTAAAATTTTTTAGCATCATTAACCTACAGGAAATCGCCCCTGCAGCTGTTTGCTTGCTGCTTGCTTGCTCCACATTCCCAGCTAATGGCTAAACATTGTTTCCTCTGCTGTGGGTTTTGACTTTTAACCAGATTTAACAAATCCGATTTGTAAGTGTAACAGATGAAACATGGAATTATGGGTTTAAGAGCCCTGGTTTGTTCTTTTATTACTCCTGGTAAACATGGTAACGTGCCATTAATTGCTCTTCCCAAACCAAGACATGGAGTAACAACAGTTGTTTATGTTAAGAATCCTGCTCCTCATTAAGGATAAAGAAGTGTGCCACTTTTAGGAGCTTACTTAGCTAAATGAATATACTGTCATTGAAATTAGCCTGCATTATTGCCTTGTCTTTAGCCTCAAAAGCAATATAACAATACTGTATGCTGCCAAGATGTGCTCACAAAAGGTTTCAGCTGGAATATTGAGGCTTTGGTGAAATATTTTGCTGCCCGCATGTAGGATGACCTTGTTGTTCTCTGGCTTCCCAGTGGCCTTTTGGAGAATATTTTAGTTCTTCAGCCCAGTCCATGTACCCCATGAGCAATAAACATCCTTTTCTCTCTCACGCAAGCAAAATATATGAAAGAACAGCATAAGTCAGTCTTGCCCTGTGGGATGGGGGATGGGGAGGTGGTGGGGTGGGTAGGGGAGTCAGCAGTAAGCCAAATGTACAAGCCCAGTGGCCTAATGAATGTGACCCATCAGGTCTCGTCTCCGTTGCTCTTGGGTGCCATCTAGACTGATCAAGTCATTGCAGATATTAGTCAAGGCATTGGGGAGGGCATGACTCAAATGAAGAGAGAATTCCCTCTCTGTGCAGCCTCAGTATGTCGCATGAATAGTGCATTGTTGGCTCAGATATCTTTTTCCAGTTGTGACTCTGAGGCCGCTGCAGGTTTGTGTTGTTTGCCTCATTTCACAGGCTGTTACAATGTGAGCTCAGACCATTAAATCAATGCTCATGCTTATCTACTAGATTTGCCCAATTTGCCTTTGAGCATGAGTGGTCACATGGCTTTATGATAGCCAATAGTGTCAAATGACAAGTGCTTATACTTATAACCGCCATCTCTCACCCTTCCACTCGGACACCTCTGATTTTAGTCTGACCGATGCAGAGCCCAAAACAAGCATCTAATTTTCTGCCTGGAAAACATTCAAATGAATCTCTTTGAATGACATGACAGTTAAAGGTGCTGTAAAGACCATAACAGGGACAGTCCTCAATGTGCATGCAGTCAAAATTAGGTAGCACAAGTAACTAGTTGATGAGTGAACCTACTGTAAAAACAGCTTTACAGATTAGGTTAAACTGAGTCTGTGTGATCCAGTAGAGATAGAGATTCTGTGGCTGTTGTACTGAGACTTTAATTTGGTCAAATGTGCAGCGTAAAGCCAGAGGGTTTAGAGGATGACAGGGGATTCAGTCTTTCTTCTGTTCCCCTCTCCGTACGCAAGGACATGGAGATCAGGTTCCTCCCCTTGAAAGAGCCGGCTGGCTGCGGCGTAAGAGAAGCCATGAACCTGATCTGATAATTAACTAGCCTCATCACTGTGGGCCATGCACACACACACACACACACACACACACACACACACACAGAAGAGTTTCTTGTGCCCAAGTCACAAGGTCTACACAAACCCAGCTGACTCTTTAAGTTTTCCATCCTTCACCCTGACTAGTATTGTTTGCTAAGTCAAGCATCATTATTACTGTTGATCATACCTAGGGTTAGGCTCTAATCCTAAGCAGTAGACTTCTGCATGTGGCTTGGGCCTCTATGCAACTACCTAGTTACTATACAGAATCCACCTTGCATCGCCTTAGCAACCACACAGACCACCATTCCAACTGCATAGCAAGGCGCTAACAACAACTCGGAACACTAGCAACAGCATGTGATAAATTTGTAAATGTTTAACAAGATTTTATTCAGCTCTGTGTTGTTCTGAACACTGATTACATTGACATTATTACATTGATGCACACACCACAAACAAACAAACACACAGAGTATCACAGTATAAATGATCAAGTGATGGGGAAACAAAACAAATCCCAATGGAACTTGTGACAGAAATCAAATACTTTGCAGCCTCTGTAGGCTGCAATTTAATTACCTCAGAAGCACTATCACTAAAACACCTATTCGGTTGAAGTATCATTACGTGGGCAGCTTCAGTGCTAAAAGCAGAACAAGACGTCTGCAGCACTTTTCATGTGCCGATCCATGCAACGCTTGATGATGCTTTGGCAGGCTTTGATGCCCTGCCGTGAATCATGAATGCAGCTTCACGATTGCTGTAAAAAAGCGTATAGCCACAGTCTGTCATCTGATTAATATTGTGGAAGATGAGAGATTAAGAGATTTAATGTGCATTGCATTGACTACGCAACCTATGGGAAGACTAGTTCTTTCAATTACTCAGTTTCCCACTTGGACTTTGGGAAATGTTTAATGTTACTTGAATTGGTGAATATTATATTATATTATATCTTTATATTTTATACTTAGGTTTTGTTTGGAAAATGTCAATAAAGCATTATTTCATTACATATTGTTTTCTTTTCTTTCCTAAGATGAATATAAATGCATTTTGACTGGAAAAGAAGTATATATTCTATATAGTACAATTTCAGACCTTTCAGAATCTGCGATTAATGGCGATTAAATATGAAATGTATGCTAATAATCGCAATATAAAATCTGATTAGACTGACGACACTGATTAGAATCCATCTGAAAAGCTAGCTGTGAGTAGTTCTAATATGCTATTAGCTCCATTTAGCCGTTGTTTGCTGTCTGGTGTTTGTTCATGTCAGTTGCTGGAGCAGTTACTGTAACAACAGCAGTTAAAGAGCAAAACTTTTGTCTGATTGTTTATTTCTGCTGTGTGTTTGTGTCTCCCTGCAGTGGGTGTGTATTTGTTCCCCTGTGCTTCTCTCTATCGGCCTTGAGAGTGGGAGTGATTGATTTTTAGTGCTAATGCTTGTTTACCCTTTAGCAACCGCGTTCCAGGCCAACATCATGGGGGTGTACGCAACCCCCCCCCCTACCCCCCACACACACTCCCCCGACCCCCCAACCAGCCCCCTCTGCCTGGCCTTGCCAATCCCTGTTTTTTGCAGGGCAACAGTTTGCTTGGCAGGCAAATTGATAGCTAGAGTCACTGTAGAACCTTGCACCATCTTCAGTGAACATAAATTATTGGTGTAGAGCAAACAGGGGGCTGGCAGCAGTCCAGCGGCTGTGAGCCGAGCAGAGTCAGTGATTGTTGTGGGGGCACCGCGAGAGAAAGAATGAGGCGTATGAAGAGCGGGAGTCTTGCTGCTTTCCTCAATAGCTACTCAAGGCGTGCTGGGCTCCAGGTGCCCCTTTGAACGCACAAAATGTAACTGTTTTACCTCTGAAAAAGTGAACCCAGTGTGGCAGGCATGACAGGAGATGCGCAGACACCCAGAGGAGCTGTGCAGAAGACGTGTTTGTTCACACGTGTGCGTACATACAAACACAATGACTGCTGGTATGCACACATCATTTATGCATAAGGGGATTTATTTATGTACATTTAATAAAACTGAGGATGTATTCTCTTTTGTGTGTGTGTGTGTTTGTGTGTGAGAGAGAGAGAGAGAGAGAGAGAGAGAGAGTTATGTCGCATTCTTGCTTGTTTTCTGGCTGTTGTCTGGATGCAGTTTAGTGCTGAAGGAAATCAAATGCACACAAAACAATAGCTCCATTTAACCGTAAACACACACACACACACCGCTCTGCTGTCAGACCGCGTGAGTCATTTCATCAAATGAATGCAGCAAAACTTCAATTAACTTTCTAAACAAATTTGTCTTTCGCACCGTAAAAGTAGGTTTCTTTCTAAAATTAATAATATACATCACACCATATTACAGTTATTCATAAATATGCTTTACAAAATGAAATGTATCAATATTTTAATATTCAAATAATTCTTATCGAAACAATCCAGCAGCCTTCATTTGGATGGACTATCATTTTTCTATGTAAATGAATTATTAGCAGTCTCTCTATATTTAAAATGTGCCAATCTTTCTGCAGATTTCAGTACAGCAGATATTAAAATGTCATTCTGGGTTTGATTGATTTTATTGGGAGTCTATGTTATCTTGCTTCGATCAGTTTGATTAAACAAACAGAAACGATCACAGTCGATTGAAGCTCTGTGTCACGAGGAAACTCAAATCCTTCAGCAATGACAGAAGAGAAATGGTTGCAAATAGAAAACAGCGTTATGAGAATCACACTTAAACACAATACCATTTCACCAATCTCAAGCACAACTTAACTACCACAAACACTACAATGTTTGTATGTTTCTACTACACACGACTGTATGAATGTTTGAGTGTGTAGTTACACAGTAAATGCTATTATAAAGTCTTTATAAAACAGACAGCTTTGTTGCATATTGTTTGTGTTAGCATGTAAGTGTTAGCATCTTGCTAAATTCATCTAAAAATCAATAACTATGTCACTTGTTCTTTTATAATCTGCTGTGGAAGAGTTTTTCTTCAACTGTATGAGTGGATACAGGATGGTCACAAACACTTTCATAGTGCCAACGGTTGTTAAAGGCTAAAAAGCATAAACAAACGGTCAACACCCTGAGACCCCGCGTCCACATGCGTGGACATTACATTTTTCGGCTATGCTATATGCAACACATAATTTCATTTCATTTAAACCGACTGATCTCAGTTCAGGAGTCTCTGGGTTGTCAGTAAAGTGTTCATGTGATCAAATAATATGGGATTGATCACAGAGGAGTTTGTCTTTGGGAGAAACCCCAACAGAATTACATCTGGTAAGAAAACTCAAAGCTTCTTAGGGGCTACTAGTTACAAATCAAAAAGGGGAATGTAAAAAGCACGCAGCAGTCACACAGGGGTCTCAGGAGGCTCAAAACACATCCAATGCTAGTATGTGCATTGGTCAACAGAAGCGTGCAGTTAGTGAAGTCGCGGGAATGTGCAGATTTCATTAGACTGCAGGAGTCTTTAATTCATCGCAGTTGAGCGCTGAACTGATGAAGTCATCCATCAACTGCACGGTACGCAGCTCCGCTGGGGAGGCCGGTGTGTGTGTGTGTGTGTGTGTGTGTGTGTGTGAGGGGCAGTGGGGGTTCAGCCTCTATAGGGGATGTTACATTGGGTCGCTGTGAAGAGCGCCTGTAATTTGGCCAATAGAGTGCAAACACACACGCACTCTGGGAAATAATATGAGCTCACATGCACTTGCTGCAGACTGTATGATGCTGGGACATGTCCCACAGGACTGCTGAATGTGTGTGTGAGCAGCAGAAACGGATGCCATTAACAGGCTGCAGCATAATTAACAGTTGATTCGATCGCAGGCGAGGGCGCTGGCATCGGCAATAAAATAAGCTGCTCATTTTTCTGTCTGATTATTTATAGGCTGCGGCTCTTCTCATTCTGTGGTCAGTCTGCATGGCAAGATATCACTCCGGCTCTTAGTAATTCACTCTATTGATTGAGTTTAAAGCGACAGCAACCGGTTCAATCATCTCTCTGATCGCGCATGCTAACTTCACTGTCATTGTCAGGAGAATGAGGCTGAAGTGAATAATTCATGCACAGGTACAGTTCTCTTCTGGTTTGTTGTGCCATTTGACACTTTATGATGTTGTATCAAGAGTGTGTGTCTTACAGCACGTCAGTCACTGTTTATTTGACTACAAAACTGTACTGAAATACAGTACTCCATAGGAAAAGTGATTGAGAGAGAGAAATAGGAAGATCTTGAGGGGTGGGTGTGGTTGAGGTAAACTGGATCAGGTGTGTATTTACAGTGATGTGAAACTGGATCTGTTCTGTATTGTGTGTCTGTGGTCAGAATGTTGCACTGAGGTTTTAAGGGTTTTAGCACTAGTGTTATTGATAGCACAACTAATATGGGTTTTTCAATAGCTGTTGCCAATATCTGTAAACCAGTGTGGCTGATAGAAGATATAATGCTGAAATACATATCATGCAATTTAATGTAAGTATATGAGACATGCACAAATTGAAATTTGAACACACAAATGATTTATTATCCATTTACAAAGATTTTTTTCAATCGACACAAGCAGAAGATATCACTTGTGTTGAAGGGTTAGTTGGCTGTATTTATCGGCTTATGCTTTTTAAATCATTAAAATATCGAAATGAGCACATAGCACAGACTTCTGTTTTTTTTTATGACAATGTATAACAACTACAGAGTAAACCCAAATATTATTTATTATTAGAATAATAATAAAATATATATTTTTGAATTACATTTACTTATTAAAGTTCTGTCAGATTTAGCTGACTTCTGGAGACACATTTGTGAAGTACAGTAAACACACACACACATATTACACACACACTCACATACACACACACTGACGTCTCTTGCCAAGCACATGTCAGCACCTTGCAATCAAAAATTTTATTTCTGTGTGCCCATTATCATATTTCTTTGTTAATGATTTTAGCAACTCTTGTGAACGCAAGTCGAAATCTGATTCATGCATCTCTTTTGCCTTCATTATTTGTTTAATCTTACAATTGTTTTCTGATTAATTGAACACATTCCTGAAGAATTCCCTCCGTCCCCTCTTTAATTAAACCAGGATCGCACAAGCTCAGCCGTTCAGTTCTCAGGGTCACAATTCACCTGCTTCTCTGTCAAGATCATTTGAAATGATGTGTGTGTGTGTGTGTGTGTGTGTGTGTGTGTGTGTGTGTGTGTGTGTGTGAGTGGGCACACGTGTGGCAAGTGGTGAATAAAAGTAGAGCGTGTCGTTTGTTTGATTCTTAATCTGTCTCTTAAAGACATCTGTCAGTGTGGATCACTATTGTTTGTCATGCATGCGACGCACGCTGCAGCCGCTTCTATCATATCATATTTGGCAGATGAACAGTGACATAAATTGTTTCATTGCATTCGTTCACGAGGGGGGGTGTTTTTTTTTTGCAGGTACGACTTCTGGCTATATGAGACCTTTAAAGCAAATGTCCCGCTTTAGTGCTTGGCCTGCATTCAGCTACAACTTGAGGGACGAGGTGAAACCATTTCTCTAACCGTCGAGGATAGGAAGATGCTCTCAGTTACAATTCAGCTGCTCACTGAGAAATCACTGCTGGACTGCACAGATCTGTGTGTGTGTGCAGTGTCAAGTGAAGTCAAGTGGTTTTTATTGTCGTTTCAACCATATACAGTTAGTACAGTACACAGCGAAACGAGACAACGTTCCTCCAGGACCATGTGCTACATAAAACAACATAGGACAAACCCAGAACCACATGAGACTACACAGATTAAATAAAATACCTATATGAAGTGCATGTGCAAATGTGTGCAAAAAGTACGGGACAGTACAATAAATTACTAACAATGAACAGGACAATAGACACAGTGAGAGACAGTGCAGCGCTGACCAGTACACAGTAGTGCAAAAAGATGACATTTCCTAAAAATGCCAAATGTAAACATAACATACTATGAGATAGTGTTCTATGCACATAGCAGTTATTCAGGTAGCAGACAGTTATAAAGTGACAGTAATTAAAGTGCAACTCAGGACATGTGTGTATGTGTCAAACCAGTCTCTGAGTATTGAGGGGAAGAAGCTGTTACACAGTCTGGTCGTGAGGGCCTGAATGCTTCGGTACCTCTTGCCAGACGGCAGGAGGGTAAAGAGTTTGTGTGAGGGGTGTGTGGGGTCGTCCACAATGCTGGTTGCTTTGCGGATACAATGTTTTATGTAAATGTCTTTGATGGAGGGAAGAGAGACCCCAATGATCTTCTCAGCTGTCCTCACTATCCTCTGCAGGGCTTTGCGGTCCGAAACGGTGCAAGTCCCAAACCAGGCAGTGATGCAGCTGCTCAGGATGCTCTCAATAGTCCCTCTATAGAATGTAGTGAGGATGGGTCTTGGGAGATGTGCTTTCCTCAGCCTTCGAAGAAAGTAGAGACGCTGCTGGGATTTCTTGTTAATAGAGCTGGTGTTGAGGGACCAGGTGAGGTTCTCCGCCAGGTGAACACCAAGGAATTTGGTGCTCTTCACGATCTCCACAGAGGAGCCGTCGATGTTCAGCGGAGGGTGGTCACTCTGTGCTCTCCTAAAGTCAACAACCATCTCTTTTGTTTTGTCGACATTCAGGGACAGGTTGTTGGCTCTACACCAGTCCGTTAGCCGCTGCACCTCCTCTCTGTATGCTGACTCATCGTTCTTGCTGATGAGACCCACCACGGTGTCATCGGCGAACTTGATGATGTGATTCGAGCTGTGCATTGCTGCACAGTTGTGAGTCAGCAGAGTGAACAGCAGTGGACCGAGCACACAGCCCTGGGGGGCCCCAGTGCTTAGTGTGGTGGTGGTTGAGATGCTGTTCCCGATCCGGACTGACTGAGGTCTCCCAGTCAGGAAGTCCAGGATCCAGTTGCAGAGGGAGGTGTCCAGGCCCAGCAGGTTCAGCTTTCCAATCAGGTGCTGAGGAATTATTGTGTTGAATGCTGAGCTGAAGTCTATGAACAGCATTCGAACATATGAGTCCTTTTTGTCTAGGTGGGTGAGGGCCAGATGGCGGCTGGTAGCGATGGCATCGTCTGTTGAGTGGTTTGGACGATGGCGGCGCGGTAGCACGCAGCGGCCACTCCGGATCCAAAATGGTGCTATTTTTGACACTTAGCCCGACTTCTATGGCACATGGACATCGGAGCAACCAGTGTTCGTGTCTTCCATTGCCAGACACTGTTAAAATATAAGATTCATGCAACAACCAAGCTACATGATGACCTGCAGGAGGTGCTACAGTTTACATTCTCCCCAGCGCTAACACTAAGGAAGCGCTGGGTGTAATCCAATTACAAATAAATTACTTGCTGTAATCTAATTACTTTTTAGACAAAGAAGTAGTGTAATGCATTAAATTTTAAATTCTTGTAATCAGATGACAGTAACTGACTTTCAATTAACCCCTTAAACTCCGGTGTTTTTTGGGCTGCTACACTTAATTTTTGTATTTTTTTTCAGATTCTAAGCTTTCAAGTGACACCTCAAATGCCTGACTTATGACTATAAATGACTTGTTCACGTTATAGCACCCCCCCCCCCCCCACCCCCCCCCCCCCTTCGGGTCCATTTAAGTACATTATAGGGTTATGCTTATTTCTAATATATATTTATGTAGAATACATTAATTATGGCCCTGTAATGAGTCATTGTGAAGGAGAAATGTGAGGTCTGCGTGTAAGACTTGTGTGTAAAAAGGAATTGGAAATAAATATAGACATTGTTTTGAATATGTTGAGCGGAAAAGTGTTTTAGAAAGTAACTTAAAAGTAAAGTAATTAGTAATGGGATTACATTTTCAGTTATGTAATTATTCAAGTAATCTGATTTCAATTTAAGATAAATAATTAGTCATTTGCAGGGTATTATTATTTTTAAGTAATTTACCCGGCATTTTGTGTGCGTGCGAGTGCGTTAGTGCAACTAGGTGTTTAACCTAAACCTAACCGTGATTTAGGGAAATCTCTATTGTGTAGCACAGAAGGAAGAGAAACATTGGGCTTTTCAACAAGCGTTCTTTAACCCAAAAGCTGAACCTAACCATAAAGTCTAACCTATTCCTCAAACCCCAAACCTAAAGAAAGTTCTGGATAAGAGACGAGTTATGATGTTTTGCCTGTATTGTATCGATTTGAAATTCTGTTTGTTAATTGGTTGTAAGTGTGTGTGGAGCGGGACGGGGCTGCAGGATTTCACTCAAATTTTTCAAAGGCTGTTCACTGCAGAAAAATCTTTTTTTTTTTGTGTGTAAAAAAACAAGATAGATTAACTTCTGAAGCAAAATGACATGAGATATTTTGTATTTTTTCAATGGCATAAGAAAAAAAATGCATTCAAAGGGAAAAAATAGTTTTTTTCTTACCCCATTGGCAAATAGTTTGATCTTGTTTTAAGCATAAACCACATCAAATTGTGTTAGATTTCTCTTAAAACAAGACAAATGTCTCATTTTAAGAGTGTGTGCTTTTATACGTGTGCGGTTCTTATCAGGATTTGGAATTACACTCCGTTAAATTACAGAGAATATAAGTATTATTAATCATTTTCATGTACTGACACACAAATCATGACAAGTATTAACAGTGATTGTATCGGCACACACTTCACTTCTACCGGTCATTTTGATTTGGAAAAATACATTTTTTCATTTATTGAAACAAAAAAAAAAATAAATAAATAATATTTCTAAATTCAAATTACACTTCAAACAAAATAAATATATAATCAAATGTGGTAAAAAAAAAATCAATCTTTTTACTCTAAAACATCTTTACATAAACATTTTACTCTCTTATTCCACCGGCCACTTTTACAGAGACTTAAACATAAAAATATACAAATAATTACAACAATATAAATTAGATCATAAATACTGTACAATTGTAAATATAAACAATGATAATAACTGAAAAATAAGCCATGACCATTAGATAGTTTAACACAATCTCATAATTATATTTTTTTTCTCAAAACAGCTACAACAGTGATTGTAAGTGACTTAATATAATGTTCCTCTATATTTTCCATTTGGACATGAACTTTATTGCCACTTGCTGGTGAAATCTCCAAACTGAAAATGTAGGAACTGAATTTAGACTTTGAGTTAAGTGGTATTGAAACGGATTCACACGATGGGCAAGGAGAAGGCAGGAACCGGCTGAGCAGTCAACATTAACTTTAATAAACAAATGGACAAAACACAACAGAAAAATGCTTTCCAGCACATCACAAAACACACACACAAGACTGCTGCCTGTGTCTCTCTCTCTTTCTCTCTCGAACTGGCGTCCCCGGCTCCTCTTTATCCCTCTTTCAACTGATTGTGTTGATTCAGCACCGGGGAAACCTCCAGCCTGACTTACTCCCCCACTTCCTTCCTGGAGGGGAGGTGTTGCCCTTTCGGCCATCCTCCACCAGCCAGTCTACCTTGCCTCCTGGGAATCTTAGTAGGACTAGGGGATGGAGATGGGAGAGGGAAAGAGTGAGCAGCAGAGAGAGAGAGAGAAAAACTGACTCGCCGGTCCCCAAACACACAGGCAACTGTCCTCAACCAGCTGTGCAGTGGTCCTCTGTGACGCCGGACAATGGCACTGGACCTTGCCTCCTGGCGGACGGCAGCAGCTCCTTCGTCTCCTGCCCAGATGCCGCTCTGCCATGCCCTGCTTGCCACAGTGGTATTGAAACGTCAAGTGAATATTGTACTTAGAATTGTGTACTCATGAAAATAGACCCATAATATCTTTAGCCATTTTGCTTCAGAAGCCAGTTTTACTCATTTTCCAGTAAAAAAACATCTAAACATCCTTAAAACAAGACAAAAATATTCATGCAGGTTTGATTGTTTGGTCCAAACTCAAGTTCAGTGGTCAGATTCTTCCACTGGTCTCTTTTATCATTGAGTATGTATGAATGCACACCGATTATTCTCAATAAGTCGACAACGTGTGTGAATTTAAATGCATTCAACGGCTTTCCTTTATCGGTGTAAGGTCATAAACTATTTGATACGGGTACATTTTTGCCCATTACCCTGATTTCACATTGCATGTAAACA
Source organism: Moxostoma hubbsi (assembly GCA_032164185.1). Taxonomy (NCBI): domain Eukaryota; kingdom Metazoa; phylum Chordata; class Actinopteri; order Cypriniformes; family Catostomidae; genus Moxostoma; species Moxostoma hubbsi. The sequence continues at coordinate 1,249,305 of JAVLUX010000013.1, forward strand.
CCTTTACCAGCCTTCTTACTGGATTATCTAATGTACTCAGGTGTTGTGCGCATGGCTCTTCACGGTGTGACGTATTTCAAATCTCATGTGATAGCAGTTGTCTGTTTTTTAAACAAGCTGATGTTTGGGAGTTGCAAACAGACTTATTGTGATATTTGGTTTTGGACTGTGGTATGTTTGTTTCAAGACGTACCACTGTACTAGAGGGAGCTCTTTACCAGTATACAGTAGCTGTATAGATTTGTAGAAACACAAGCTTCACTTTTTACTAATATCAAAAACGACCAAAAGAGCACACCGATCAGCATGTGCATTTGCCGCAGATGTATTGCAAGAGATGTGACAAACTCGAGCTGCACGCTAGAAGATCTTCATGGTGTCCGTGACCTCAGTGAAGCTGTGCATCAATAATAACCTGCCGTACAGATCGACTGACTGAAGCGTGTCTCTCTGTCTCTTGTGTTGCAGCATCCATATCCTTCAGAAGAACAGAAGAAGCAGCTCGCTCAGGACACGGGTCTCACCATCTTACAAGTCAACAACTGGTGAGTTCAGTCGCTATCTCTGTTAGTGCTTCACTGCGATTGAGAAGTGTTTATTCACAGTGTGGGAATTCACAACACACGTTTCTTCTCTTTGATGCGTTTAAGAGGAAAAAGTACAATGGCATCCTTAAACCTGCATCACCCCCCGCAGAATGCTTTGGATTATCGGTGCAGCACTCTGACCGGCCGCCGCATCTTTGTCGATGGCTTAGCTCATAACTGGAGGTGGTGGATTAAATCCAATAATCACAGAGGCAAAGAAATGATACAGGAATTATTTATCAAAATACTCTCTTGGGCTCTTTTTTTTTTATCACAGGCTTAATTTCTTTGGCTACATTCTCCAGCCGATGTTCAGATTAATTGAGCTGACAGCTCCTTTCAAAACACCGGGAAGGTATTTGCACGGATTTTCCGGCCTTACACAAACGTAATTATACGGAGCACTATTTTATCAGTCTAATTCCGTGTAGTGGAGCTTCTATTTACAAATGAGAAGTCCCTGGCTTTTTTTCTCAGCTTCCCTTAATATATTTATCAAAGCGGGCTCATTTACAGAGCGCTCTATCTGTCGGGTGCAGGTGGCGGCTCTTGGCTTTATCAGCCCGTAGGCCCGCACGCCACCCCGGGGTCAATTGATTTCTGTGGTTTTGTGATTCATTTTTTCCCCTACACCTCATTTTCATCCTCTCTCACAATGAGAAACATGCCTGGAGAATTAGTTTGATTTGTCTGCCGTATCTGAAAAGAAATCCCCCCCTCACCTTCCCCCAGGAAGTCCAAGCACTTAAATTGGCCACAGGAAGTGCTGTTATCTGCCTTTAACGCAGCTCGCGGCGTGGAGAGCGTTTCAATTACAACAGTAACCAAAGTTTCATGCCGTCACACACCTACAGCAGCGGAAAATTGACTTGCTCTGCCTGCGTCATGCTGATTAATACTGAAATAACCTGCTGAACCTGCAAGAACTGCAGATAGAGAGAGAGATGTTTCATTTAAGATCAGAAATGAATGGGGCCCTCGAAATTCCAAATATGAGGGTACAAAAATGCTCCCTGTAATGACTTCCTGCTTTTTCATAACATCTGACATATTTCTTAAAACGATATTCTAGTTGTTTTACAAACACGTACATCACAATCTTGAACGATTAAAGATGAATTCTGAAAATCCCACATTTTAATGTATGCCTGTTTTCAGTGGACAAGTGAAATGTTTCGCTGCACATTATCGTAGTGCGCCACCCGTCTTGCAGAGACTGCCCTTGTGTCCTTTCATTATAATAGTTTGGTATGTTAAATACATTTTAAGTTCATCTCAATTAACAGCATGTGTGACATATTGATTACCACAAACATTCATATCGACTCGTTCTTCGATGTGTGTTCCAGTGAGACACTTCCAATCAAGTCAATGGGGTTTAATCTGTAAACATTAAAATGCTCACTGTTTTAAAAGACATTAAACAATATGTGTGTTAACATGATTGTATTGCGATTAAATGACTTACTAACTTCATCTGTGGAAAATTATTGACAATTTTACAGCTTTATTACCATGATGATGTGATCAAACCCTAAAACCCTGAAATGACTGTAAAAAGGACAATTTAAACAACTTTACAGCTCAAATAATACATGAGTTTTAACAGAATTAATGAAAGTGCTTTATTAAAATGATAAACTTCACATTTCTGCATTTAAATCCTCCAATAATTGACCCCATTGGAAGTGCCTCACTGTAAGAAAAGGAGGAACGAGTCTAAATTATTTTTGTGGTAATCATCAAAATTCTGTTAATTGAGCTTCACTTGTACTGAACCCGGAATATTCCTTTAACTTAATAGTCAAAAATATTTGGAAAGGCGTGAATAAGAAAAGCTAATGTCCGACACTCGCCTCAACCAGGGTTGAGATGTTTTTCCTACAGGTTCTTAGAAGAAGTCAAATAGAGTCGGTTGTGGACATGCAGCAGAACCGCAGAGATTGTGAAAGAAATCACTCGTCTTATCTCTTTTCTGTCCAGCGCATACAATCGAGATGTTACTGTAACGAGATCTCATTTGTGAATTTGATTTCATATGACATCCAGAACAGAAAAATGCATTTCTTTCTTTCTCAGTTGAGTGTTCAGGTCAGATGTCCTTCAGCTCTTTTGTGTCCACGTGACATTCCTGTTGAAGATTGCTCCTGTCACATCAACACTTCTTCATCTGCCGTGCCAGTGTTTGTATCTCCATATCACAGGATGTTGAACGGATATGGTGACACCGCATTCACGTATTATGTGTGTGTGTGTGTGTTAGATTGCACATAGACATTGACTCCTATATTTACACTGGGTAGAGATGTTGGCAGGATATCAAAAGTTAGCTGACGGTTTTTTTAAAGTCAGAGAGAGACAGATGGAGAGAGAGACTGTTTTGCTCATGTTCAGACCTGTTGTGTGTTATTCTATCACTGTAAATGAGGTCTGATCACGTGCTGACAGCAACACACTATACACAGACAGACTGTTGTTATTGGTCTGTCACGGGTCATGTGACACCCACAGCAGTGAGACAGCTTTATTTATACCTGTCTCTCTGTGACCTATAGTGTAGTTAGATACATAATGTAAGTAGTAAAGTACTCATGCTCATATGCTAACACTGAAAAATCATCCACCGTCTCTCTCTCTCAAACGAGTCTGGAACAAACAGAGCAACTTTATGTTTTAACGACTCTTCCACTTGGCACCGCCAGCTGTTATGAAATACAAAATAATGGCTAATATTTTCCAAATGTAAAAACATATAAACTGGCCTGTGAAGATTTTTATTTTCCTCATCAGAGCCTGGGAAAGTTTGGAGTCAGTGAGTTTAAAAACACATTTTATATTTTATGTTCCCGTCACGTACACGCTGTCACTCACACACACACACACACACAGTCGGTCTGTTGTGACACTGGAGCATGTTTGACTGAAGTTGCTGGTTATCCACTTCACGTTCACCTAGATGAAGCTGTCGAGCCTTTTTCAGGAATCTCTGAGCTGCTGGTGGAGCAACATCATGAGCATCGCTTGCATTTAGGGAACGCTAATTGGTAGTTAATTAGCAGAATTGAGTCTGCTGTCGGTTCCCAAGTGTCCACAGCTCCCCCGCTACAGGCTCATTTGATCTGAAATGTCCACTAGTCTGCATGTGGTCAGTATGCACTTCACATTTAGGCCCATCATGACATGCTTAGCACTTGAGATTGATTTGTCTTTGCAAATACATTTTCAGCCTAGTGCTGTGATGTGAACTGGTAGTTAATGTACTCTCAGCCCTCAGTTAATCACTGGTCTGCTCATCCTAAACAGTCACTACTAGCACTGGGAACCGAGAACCCATTCTTATTTCAAAAATGATTTTTATGACTTTCGGTTGTTAACGGTTCATGCAAGAACATATGAGTCGTTCTTTTGAATATACACTGTGAAACAAACAGCGTGACCGGTGCAGTCTGATTCCCAAATGAATGACTCTCATGACAATCGTTATATTCTTTCTGATTCCCGTCCCTATGATGACATCATCACTTTACTGTATATTAGCCGTTCATTATGCTGTGGAAGTTCATAAAGAGAAACAGAAGGATGTAATATGACCTGCAGAATGTGCACGTGTTGTTTCAGTGATGTTTAAGTGCAATAAACTTCAGATTAATGTGCGTCATGGTGGCACAGGTGAGAGTGTGTATGCTCTGGGATGGTACCTTTGGTTTTTGAGGTGGAAACAGGAAATAGAGTAAAAGTGTCTGAGCGCAGACGGTGGAATAAGTGGATTCATTTATATGGTGTGCAGGTATGGCACATAAGAGCAGTAATAAAGAGAGAGAGAGAGACATGTGTTTGTGTGCCTCTCTCGCGCCTCAGGCCATCTGTGTGGGGAATAGCAATTTTATTACATTGTCATTAAAGCAATTTCACAGCAGTATTGTTTGTTAATGAGAAGCCACAAACAAGAGGAGATGTCATGACCGGAGATATCAGTGAGGTGTATTATCTCTCTATTATAGAGCTCCCTCTGTCTGTCTGTCTGTCTGTCTGTCTGTCTGTCTATCTGTCTGTGTCTCGTGAAAGGGAAAGTCACTCAAAGCTGAAATATAACGTCTATACTGTGAAGGTGCACGCTGGTCTTCATGTGGAGCAGTAAAGTTGACTTCAGTCGCAGATACAACACGTCTGTCATGTCTCCAGATAAGGAGAAACGGCCAGAGAAAGGGCACGCAAGTGTTTTGGTTCGGCTGATTCTGTTGAGGATGTATGGAGAAGTGTTTCCTGTGTGTGTTTGTGTCAGACGGATCGATTTAGTTCTTTCCAGCGCTGATGTTATTTATAGACCGACTGGTATCAGCTGCTCCTCACACTGAGAACAGAGGAAACACTGCTCACATTAGTGAAATAAATCCAGCTCGGGGGGGGGGGGGGGGGGGGGCGTCTTTCTGCTGACACTGCAAATGAACATCGCGTGAGCTGGAAGACAGGAGGAAAAGAGAGAGAGACAGGACGCCTCCGAAAGGCTGACAATCAGGATTTGAGAGTTGATCAGTTTGAGACTTTGAGGGCTTGAAACTCTTCAAGAATAAGTGTCAGTTAAAGGACATCTCTGCAGGTCCATTTTTTTGCAACCTTGTTTGCACAATTTGGGTAACTGTCTCGATACGATTTCATGAGGTCACTGTTGCACATAGAGGGACCCTGATAGAAGTTTCCCCCTAAAACCCTGTTATTATGCTGGGATTGTTTTTATCGTTTTTGGATCACATTTAATGAGTGACATCAGTCTTTCACAGTACACTGATATTTCACTCTGTTATTGGGGGAAATTAAGGTGAGATTATTTTTACAGGAAAAGCACAAGAATACTGACGGTAGCTAAATATCATTGCAGCAAACTGATTTAAAGCCATTAGTTGCCCTTTTTTCTCTGATCCTTTTGAATGTAGCATGTTTTTAAAGACAAACGTCAGTTTGTTCGAGCACATTCATGTTCCAGGGGTTTTTTATCTTATTAAAAGGCCTATTTTTTTTTTTTGTAATATGAGTCACATGAAAACTGACCTGGAAACCTTTTACCTCATCATTTATTTACTTTTCAAATGTCATTTACATAAATGTCATTGTTTTATCATCCCACAACCAGACTTTCAATATGAAACTATACAAATCCATTATAAAAATAGCCTCAAGCTGCAATCGTCAGGGTCCAAGCAGTTTGGAAAAGTGGAGAAAATGACCAAAATTGTCAAATGTGAAGATGGCAAAGTAATTTATTTACTAAGTAATCTAGTTACTTTGTAGGTAGTGCATCTGTCATTTTATGTTTTCAAACTCCTCTTAGACTGTTGCTTCGATTTGCACAAAATTTTGCATGTATTATCTAGAGACCCTCATGATGACAACAACTTATTCAAATATTTTTTATTCTTCTAATCATTTACAAGACAAAAGCATTTTTTGGGCTGTTCTCATTTTGTGCATATTTCTAGGCAATCTCAAAATGGGGAGAAAATATATAGACTCGTGTTTTGGCCTGCTTGACTTGTGGAATTTCGATTCTAGCCCATCCGGATGCAGAGATATCAGTGAAAATTTCAAGTGTGTATTATAGCACCACCTAGGGTCAGATGGGGTGTGTGTGGAGGGGGTATTTGGGACAATTCTGCCAAATTTGGTGTCTCTAGGACTTACATTTTTTTGCTGCCCAGACACTTTTAAAGCCGAGAGACAGGGGTTAAATCCAGAGAGAGGGAGAGGTGTGCTGGTGTAGTTCTTCACACAGGTGTGTTGATGCCCGGGGCGGCGTTGGCTCTGATTTGCGCTCTGACTATCATGTGTTGAAGAGAGGCAGGACGCAGCGTCAGATGCCTGTGAGACGAACCGCTGCAGTTGTCAGAGCATGTTGTACAGACAGTGCAAGTGCAGAAAGTGTTTTTTTGGTGGTTTTGTGCCGCAGGTCAGAGAAAAAGCAGAACAAAGTCTCGCTGTACAAACCAGCTGCTGTTGCTCACAGGATCAAAGCCGCATCAACAGCTCTTCCTGCAGCCGCAGCGCCAGGTGTTTGACTGACAGCTGGGGTCGACTCGGACCCTCTGCCCAGCCGGCGGCCCGTGGTTCTCCTCGCTCGCTCCCAACACTGTCTAGAACTTTCTATACTATGTATGAAAAAACTGCATAGGAATTTGTCTGTGCAAACACTGAAATGCTCACTGTTTTAAAAGACATTAAACAATATGTGTGTTAACATGATTGTATTGCGATTAAATGACTTACTAACTTCATCTGTGGAAAATTATTGACAATTTTACAGCTTTATTACCATGATGATGTGATCAAACCCTAAAACCCTGAAATGACTGTAAAAAGGACAATTTAAACAACTTTACAGCTCAAATAATACATGAGTTTTAACAGAATTAATGAAAGTGCTTTATTAAAATGATAAACTTCACATTCCTCCAATAATTGACCCCATTGACTTCCATTGGAAGTGTCTCACTGGAACACACATTTCGTTTTTTACAGAAAAGGAGGAACGATGGCTGAAGTCTAAAACAAGATCTCGAGAGCGAATGACAGTGAGAATGTACGACTGCTGCAGTGCTATTGATTCATTTTAATTAGCAGCTTGTTAAATCGTGACAGTATGCAAAACAAATATATAATTCTGTGTCTGTTTTCTTCTTAATGAGTCCCGCACACCCACAAACAGAAAGATACTGTGTATTTTATCTTTTTATTTTCTTCTTGTTTTGCAGCTCAGCTTTGAATGCTTAAATACAACAATATAAATATTTTTCATGACAAAAAAACAATTAAAAAGTGTGATACAGAGAGGGACAAACAGACGCTCTATACATACAGTATGTACAATGAAGAATACAAGGAGTGTGAGACAGCTGAAGTCTGTGGAAACAAGAAACAGAGACAAAACAGACAGCGGGATGGAGGCCAGTAGGGTGCAGAGAGGAAGTAAGACACTCTTCCCCTCTAAGAGAATCCACAGAAAACCATGCACACACACACACACACATACACACATCACACACACAATCACACACACACACACACACACACACACACACACAAACACACACACACACATCACACACACACACACACACATCACACACACAATCACACACACACACATCACACACACACACACACACACACACATCACACACACACACACACACACACACACATCACACACACACACACACACACACATCACACACACACACACACACATCACACACACACACCACACACACACACATCACACACACACACACACACACACATCACACACACACACCACACACACACACACACACACACACACACACACACACACAGACTGCACTTCCATCTGCAGTTAATCAAATGGCGGATGAGGTCATGCTCATCTCACCAGACCTGTTTTAACTTAAGGAAGCAAGTGAAACAGATCTCTGTCTGTCTGTCTGTCAGATGATGTGTGACGAGCAGACAGACAGCTCTTGTGTGTTTGGCCTGTGCTATCGCGCGTGTGACCCTGTTTGCGGGTGTAAATTGGCGAGTGTTTGCTTTGATTACAGCTGATAATCTGAGCACACTTCCTGGGTCAAAGTTGATGGAT
>JAVLUX010000013.1:1262500-1272500 GCA_032164185.1 Moxostoma hubbsi
GAGCCCAACATAGATGGGAACTCCTTCAATACTGTTTAAAAGCATCTCAGGGTGAAAGCTCAAGAAGTTGAGGAGAAAATGTCAAGAGTTCATGTCTGCAGATTTAAGCAGATAACACAACCAATCATTTTACATTTCTCTGAAAACAAAACTTTATATCTCTTTATCAAAAACAAATTGTTTTAAGGATGTTTCGATATTTTTACTACAAATGAAGACACAAATGCTCAGTAAGAAAATCATTTCTTTATGTCTTTGCTCGAGTGTCGTGAGATTGATATTTTCAGTCCAGCTAAATGCCATAAGCTGCTGACCTCAGATCAGACCTGCAGCTGGTTTATTTCAGCACAAGAATACGTAAGTGCTGCTACAGTGAAAAGATCGCTGATGGTCTGGTGTATCTTCTCTTCTTCTCTCTCTGGTGTCCACGCGTGACTTCACTCAGGTTTTCTTCTTGATCCTTCAGTGAGTCAGGGAGCGGCGTACAGTCCAGAGGGACAGCCAATGGGCAGCTTCGTCCTGGATGGACAGCAACACATGGGAATCCGACCGGCAGGTGAGACGAGACAACTGCTTACCTGCCATCACACCTGTCTGTCTGTCTGTCTGTCTGTCTGCACACAAACAGACAACATACACATGAGACCTCTTTCTTATCTCAAATTATTTCTCATAGACTGCAAGGACACAAAACGCTTCTCAGATGTTTCTCCAGTAGTGTCAAAGATCTCAACAATGTCTCAACTGTGCTCAGATATCATGTGTGTGTTTCTGCAACTACAGGCACTTTTATCACTGTGGACTTCTAGAAAGAAAAGTCTCATTAAAACATGTTTCACGCTCTCACTAGTTGATTTAATTTGTCTACTAACGATGCCCATCAGTGTGTTCATGCATCACAGGAGATTTCTGTCATTTCCAGCACATCTCAAATTCTGTTTTGTGTTTCATAGAATTCTGTGCAGGAAATGACGCCGAGGGAAATGACTAAAATAAAGTGAACAACTCATGACCATCTTGCTGGGGCTAATTTCATAGCTAAAATGTATGGATTATAAATATACACATAATTAAATCACATTTTCATGCTTATTACAGCTTGATTGCTAAAAATATCTGCACACAAATGATATATACACTTGATTAAGATTCAACTTTATCGTCATTGTGCAGAGTACAGGTACAGAGCCAATGAAATGCAGTTGTTTTCACATATCCCAGCTAAGCTGGGGTCAGAGCACAGGGTCAACCATGAAACAGCACCCCTGGAGCAGATCAAGGGCCTTGCTCAAGGGCCCAACAGTGGTATCTTGACGGTGCTGGGGCTTGAAGAGCCTTAACCACTGAGCCACCACTGGCCCCTGATTAACAAAATGTTTTCACGCAATAAACATTGAAATGGTTTATGTGCCACTCTTTGTTAGATGATTCGTTTTAAACATTGTATTTTTATGATGTATTTTCATAGTTGAATATTGAAAGTCTGGATCTGAGACAAGATAACAGTCAAATCTAACATAAAAGACATTTGAAAAGTACCAAAAAATAAAATAATAAAGGCCTGTTAAACAAACAAACAAACAAACATAAACAAAACAGTTTTAAAGAGACCTTCTTAAAGAAAAAAAGTGCTCAAGTGCTGGATATGAAAGTGCTCAAGAAACCACCGTACTATTTCCTAAAGTCAGTGATATCCATATGAACTCCAATCTCTCAAACAATTCACCCATTTGAGTCTATTTGTATTTCTACAAAGCAATTTTAGTAGAAACATCTGAGACAAAGTTGACACTTGACTGATGGAGAGGAACATCTGATGATACTTCACTCTCGCTCTTGTTGTGTGTCTGTGGTCTGGTCTTTAGCGCTGCTTTCTGGAACTGTCTGATGTTTGTCTCTGCAGGTCCCATGAGCGGTATGGGCATGAATATGGGCATGGACGGCCAGTGGCACTACATGTAATGGCTGTACTGTAAAGAAAAGGGGGAAGTAAGTATCAGGAGTGTTTCCTGTGGCCTTTTCCTCCCAGAAATCCCCTGCAATCTCAGAATAACTCACAGACATCCAGTGAAACAACTATCCTGACATCACGACAGAAGTTCTGCTCACCAGCATGTGTTGTGCTTCAAATGCTTCTTTACTAGCTTAACCAGCACTAACCAGTAGACACCAATCTGGGAATTAATGCTGGTCTTTTCAGAACAGGAATTCAAGGGTTTTGTGAGGGTTTCCTGGACTGTCGGGAAAACACACGGCAGAACAGCAGTAAAGTGGAATTTATTTATCACGTCAGCGCCGCGCTCTCTCTCGCGGCCAATTGAAATGTTGGACATTTGGGGGAAAGAAGCGTCTCCTGGGGTAGAAGACGACGGGCTGGAATTAAGCGGGCTCCAGTGAAGCGATAAAAAAGGAGACATGAAAATGTCCTCAGAGTGACATAAATCTGTCACGGAACGATTGATGCCCAAATTATCTTATATGCAAAGACGGGCGCAGTGCAGTACATTACGCTCCCTGAGCGAGATATAGACACGCCGGGTGACACCAGCCATCCTTCACTGGGGGAAGCCGTGTGCTTGGAGGTTTTTTTTTTTTTTTGTGCGTGTTTTTTTACTGGGAACGAAGCGGGATTCAATCGAAACATCTACAGGAGCACAGCATTAAAGAAAGATCTTGTTCACGTGTTCGCCGGCTGATTAAGATGCCCATTACACCGCCCGACTGACATTTGAGAAATCAAGACGTATGGTGTCCCAAAGGTGGCAGGGTAGCAGAGGTTTTATTTAACACCTCAACTTCCTGCTCAATGAGCCTCAATATAATAACACTTTGCTTGATTAAAGGAACCCTTTATATGTAAATAGACGGCAGTTTCCTGTAGGTCACCATAGCAATGCTGCAATAGAGCCCCCCTCCCAATCGCTAATGGAGTCAGAAATGCAGCGAGCGTGTTCCCTAAAACAACCGTAGAGACAACATTTGCTCAGCTTGGGTAATTTTTAATACAGCGCCGGATCATTTAGAGAATATTTAATTACGTAACATATTTTATGCTTCATGAGCAATTAGATTAATAGCTTAATTCAGAGGAATATTAGCCATCGCTATGATTTGATTATACACGCACACAATATGCTGTATTTGCTGTTTAATTATGATCAGCGATGGAGCGCACTCACAGAGGTGCTGTTACCGTTCACGTTAATAAAAGTCAGCAGATCAGCTGAACAATCAGCTTACAGTGTCATGCTGCAGGCTATATTGTACACGCCTGATTTACTCGTTTCATGAGCTTTTAAAAGAGATTTCAACAAACATATTCTTTTCAAATGAATGTATGTGGAAACTGCACGGTGTTCAGACGTTCATCTCATTGTGAGCTGGTCTCTCAAATACCTGCCTCACTTCCTGTGTTATTTGTTAATTACGATGTACCACAGAAAAGGAATGTTGAGTGAGTGCCTGATGACCCTGTGGTGACCCCACCCCCTGCTTTAAATGACTGTTGTTAATGGCCCCAGGGTCACATTACAAAACACTGCTGTCCTGCCTCTGTGCCGCCCCGTTCTCATGCACCTCAATACAGCACAGCTCAACCCTACACAACTGAACACATCTCAATTCAATTCAGCACAACTCAGCAAACCTTAATTCAACACAACAAAACACTGCTCAACTCAGCTGAAAACAATTAAATTCAACACAACTCATATCAACTTAACCCAGCTCAACACAGCAAAGCACAACACAACATACCTCATTTCTACACAACTGCACACATCATTTCAGCACAACTCAACACAGCAATGCTCGATAAAAAACTCACAGCAAAACTCAACACACCTCAATTCAGCATAACACAGCTCAACACTAATCAACTAGGGCTGCAACTAACGATTATTTTGATAATCAATTCATCGAACGATTATTTGAACAATTATTCGACTATTCTGCGATTATTGCAATTATTAACAATCAGCTCTTAACCGATTATGACCCGACTTAAGAAGTTGTGCTAAACGTGCTTGCTTTTTATTACGTTTAATTCTGTAAATAAATTCACTGCAAAAAATCCCCTTGTTATCAATTGTTTTTGTCTCTTTTTCCATTAAAAATGTCTAAAAATCCTTAAAACAAGATACATTTACTTCACATATTCATTAAGATGTAACGCATTAAAAAAACTGCATTAAAGATGTAACGCATTAAATATAACTGCACTGAAGATGTAACGCATCAAATATTACTGCATTAAAGATGTAACGCATTAAATATAACTGCACTGAAGATGTAACGCATTAAATATAACTGCACTGAAGATGTAATGCATTAAATATCATTGCATTAAAGATGTAACGCATTAAATATAACTGCACTGAAGATGTAACGCATCAAATATTACTGCATTAAAGATGTAACGCATTAAATATAACTGCACTGAAGATGTAACGCATTAAATATAACTGCACTGAAGATGTAATGCATTAAATATAACCGCATTAAAGATGTAACACATTAAATATAACCGCATTAAAGATGTAATGCATTAAATATAACCGCATTAAAGATGTAACGCATTAAATATAAGCGCACTGAAGATGTAACGCATTAAATATAACTGCACTGAAGATGTAACGCATTAAATATAACCGCACTGAAGATGTAACGCATTAAATATAACTGCACTGAAGATGTAACGCATTAAATATAACTGCATTAAAGATGTAACGCATTAAATATAACCGCATTGAAGATGTTACACATTAAATATAACTGCACTGAAGATGTGACTCATTAAATATAACCAATTTAAAGATGTGACACATTAAATATAACCGCATTAAAGATGTAACGCATTAAATATAACCGCATTAAAGATGTGACTCATTAAATATAACCAATTTAAAGATGTGACACATTAAATATAACCGCATTAAAGATGTAACGCATTAAATAGAACTGCACTGAAGATGTAACGCATTAAATATAACTGCACTGAAGATGTAACGCATTAAATATAACCGCATTAAAGATGTGACGCATTAAATATAACTGCATTAAAGATGTAACGCATTAAATATAACTGCACTGAAGATGTAATGCATTAAATATAACTGCACTGAAGATATAACGCATTAAATATAACCGCATTAAAGATGTAACGCATTAAATATAACTGCATTAAAGATGTAACGCATTAAATATAACTGCACTGAAGATGTAATGCATTAAATATAACTGCACTGAAGATATAACGCATTAAATATAACTGCATTAAAGATGTAACGCATTAAATATAACTGCACTGAAGATGTAATGCATTAAATATAACTGCACTGAAGATGTAACGCATTAAATATAACCGCATTAAAGATGTGACGCATTAAATATAACTGCATTAAAGATGTAACGCATTAAATATAACTGCACTGAAGATGTAATGCATTAAATATAACTGCACTGAAGATATAACGCATTAAATATAAGAGTCATCATTAGAGTTTAATTTGATCTCATGTTTCGTTAAATAACATCAAACGACTCTTCGACAATGAACATTTTTGTAGACAATTTTTTATTGTTGATATTGTCGATAATGGTAACTAATAGTTTCAGCCCTATACTCAACACACCACAGTTCAACAGAACTGAACACACCTCGATTCAACATGGCTCAACACAACTGAACACACGTCAATTCAACTCAACACAACACAATTGAACACACCTGAGTTCAACACAACTGAACACACCTCAATTCAACACAACTCAACACGGCTCAACACAACTGAACACACCTAAATTCAACTCAACATGGCTGAACACAACTGAACACACCTCAATTCAACTCAGCACGGCTCAACACAACTGAACACACCTCAATTCAACTCTACACAACTGTACACACATCAATTCAACACAACTTAACACAGCTGAACACAACAGAACAGACCTCAGTTCAACTTAACACAGCTCAACACAACTGAACACACCTCAGTTCAACACAACACAACTGAACACACCTCAATTCAACTCAACACAACTTAACACATCTCAATTCAACTTAACACAACTGAACACACCTCAATTCAACTTAACACGGCTCAACACAAATGAACACCTCAATTCAACACAACACGGCTCAACACAACAGAACACACCTCAATTCAACACAACACAACTGAACACACCTCAGTTCAACTTAACACATCTCAACACAACTGAACACACCTCAATTCAACACAACACAACTGAACACACCTCAATTCAACTCAACACAACTGAACACACCTCAATTCAACTCAACACAACTGAACACACCTCAATTCAACACAACACAACTGAACACACCTCAATTCAACTCAACACAACTGAACACATCTCAATTCAACTCAACACAAATGAACACACCTCAATTCAACACAACACAACTGAACACACCTCAGTTCAACTCAACACAACTGAACACACCTCAATTCAACTTAACACGGCTCAACACAACTGAACACACCTCAGTTCAACTCAGCACAACTGAATACACCTCAATTCAACTCAACACAACTGAACACACCTCAATTCAACACAACTGAACGCACCTCAAATCAACACAACTGAATACACCTCAATTCAACTCAACACAACTTAACACACCTCAATTCAGCACAACTGACCATGGGTCAACACAACTGAACACACCTAAATTCAACTCAACATGGCTGAACATAACTGAACACACCTCAATTCAACTCAACACGGCTCAACACAACTGAACACATCTCAATTCAACACAACACAACTGAACACACCTCAATTCAACACAACTTAACACAGCTGAACGCAACAGAACAGACCTCGGTTCAACTTAACACGGCTCAACACAACTGAACACACCTCAATTCAACACAACACAACTGAACACACCTCAATTCAACTCAACACAACTTAACACATCTCAATTCAACTTAACACAACTGAACACACCTCAATTCAACTCAACACAACTGAACACATCTCAATTCAACTCAACACAACTGAACACACCTCAATTCAACTTAACACGGCTCAACTCAAATGAACACCTCAATTCAACACAACACGGCTCAACACAACAGAACACACCTCAATTCAACACAACACAACTGAACACACCTCAGTTCAACTTAACACATCTCAACACAACTGAACACACCTCAATTCAACTCAACACAACTGAACACACCTCAATTCAACTCAACACAACTGAACACACCTCAATTCAACACAACACAACTGAACACACCTCAATTCAACTCAACACAACTGAACACACCTCAGTTCAACTCAACACAACTGAACACACCTCAATTCAACTCAGCACAACTGAACACACCTCAATTCAACTCAGCACAACTGAACACACCTCAATTCAACTCAACACAACTGAACACACCTCAATTCAACACAACTGAACGCACCTCAATTCAACACAACTGAATACACCTCAATTCAACTCAACACAACTTAACACACCTCAATTCAGCACAACTGACCATGGGTCAACACAACTGAACACACCTAAATTCAACTCAACATGGCTGAACATAACTGAACACACCTCAATTCAACTCAACACGGCTCAACACAACTGAACACACCTCAATTCAACACAACACAACTGAACACACCTCAATTCAACTCAACACAACTGAACACACCTCAATTCAACTCAAAATGGCTCAATATAACTGAACACACCTCAATTCAACACAACACAACTGAACACACCTCAATTCAACTCAACACAACTTAACACATCTCAATTCAACTTAACACAACTGAACACACCTCAATTCAACTCAAAACGGCTCAATATAACTGAACACACCTCAATTCAACTCAACACAACTGAACACACCTCAATTCAACTCAACACAACTGAACACATCTCAATTCAACTCAACACAACTGAACACACCTCAATTCAACTTAACACGGCTCAACACAAATGAACACCTCAATTCAACACAACACGGCTCAACACAACAGAACACACCTCAATTCAACACAACACAACTGAACACACCTCAGTTCAACTTAACACATCTCAACACAACTGAACACACCTCAATTCAACACAACACAACTGAACACACCTCAATTCAACTCAACACAACTGAACACACCTCAATTCAACTCAACACAACTGAACACACCTCAATTCAACTCAACACAACTGAACACACCTCAATTCAACACAACACAACTGAACACATCTCAATTCAACTCAACACAAATGAACACACCTCAATTCAACACAACACAACTGAACACACCTCAATTCAACTCAACACAACTGAACACACCTCAATTCAACTTAACACGGCTCAACACAACTGAACACACCTCAATTCAACACAACTGAATACACCTCAATTCAACACAACTGAACGCACCTCAATTCAACACAACTGAATACACCTCAATTCAACTTAACACGGCTTAACACAACTGAACACACCTCAATTCAACACAACTGAATACACCTCAATTCAACACAACTGAACGCACCTCAATTCAACACAACTGAATACACCTCAATTCAACTTAACACGGCTTAACACAACTGAACACACCTCAATTCAACACAACTGAACACACCTCAATTCAACACAATTGAATACACCTCAATTCAACTCAACACAACTGAACACACCTCAATTCAGCACAACTGACCATGGGTCAACACAACTTAGCAAACACAGCAAAGCTCATCACAACAGTACTCAACATGCATCAATTCAACACAACACAACTCTTCATAGCTGAACACAACTCGGTTCAACATAACACAGCTCAGCTAAACACAATCTCAACCACAGCAGAGTAAAACACCTCAAATCAACACAACTGAACACAATTCAACACAACACATCAGTGCTCAACACAATCTATTTTACAGAATCTGTTTATATTTGTTTTTAAACTGCATTTTTCGATATGATTGCTGGTTCTTAAAATAGATTCTTTCCTTGTATCAGAAATGCAGATATTGCGCTCTTTTCTGACAGTGATGTGTGTTAAGCAGCCCCTGAATAATTTAGAGAGTTCTTAAAGGAAAATCAAATCAGTTCACAGCAGTACAGCTCTTTCCGTCAATAATTTAATCTGGGATTTCACTGTTCTGATCGCTCAATTGTTTAGTATTATGGGCTTGTTTCTGCAGCTTCCACGTCACTTGTGCATATCACACATACTGATATAATGTATAGCTTGAATGCGCTGACGTGTCTACCAAATGCATCCAAGGTAAATGTACATGTGTAGTTGATAAAAATATTTTGGGAAGTAGTCGTGTCCTGAAGTGTGACATGCTATACTCCATCTAAAACTGTTTAAAACTGCATTTTGATAGTTCTTGTGGAATTAATATGCATGCTGCTTTTATAGGCTCATATTAATTGAGAAACTACATGGAATATTTGCACTGTTTAACAAATGAATTTATCGCACAGCAGGACAGTGTAATTGACTGAAATGAATCTTCATATATAGTGAATTTATGTGTCTCCTTCAGCTCATTACGTTCACAAGTCGTGTATATGTTTGACTTTATGGAGCAACAATACAAAATGTGTCTGCATTTGAAACATCTTTAGCTGCAGAAATGCGGCCTGAATATAGATGAATTTGCTGTGTTTGTGGTTGTCTCACTGTGCTGACTGTGTTTCTCTGCATCTCAGGTGTGCGAGGTGTGCCGGGGTGTTTGTGACAAAGCGTGGTCCCACCACCACCTCTCCACCGACAGTCCATTGTCTCTCGCATTTCCCACCCAGATCTCAACATCACACTCCAACCTGTGCAGCCATGCTAATGCACGGAGAACCCCAAACCCCCCCCCCCCCCCCATGCAGAACTGACCCCAGTGCTGCTGGACATGCTCAATGACGCAAGGGAACCAACCAATAACATCATGGATGACATTGACAATAAGCCCAAGACAGATTTTTAAAAAAGAAAAACG
>JAVLUX010000013.1:1282500-1410000 GCA_032164185.1 Moxostoma hubbsi
CCACATATAATAACACACCTGCCGCTCTGATGAGAGACGGATATGTTAATGGTGGAGGAGAAACAGCTGCTCATCAGCACATACACTTCCTGTCTGAAGAATATCACTAACATCCCTCTCAATATCTGAATCTTTACTACAGTAATGCTTCTCTTGATAATGAACATGTCCTCCCATGAAGCCAAACCAAAACCTAAAGAGGAAAAAAGGAACTTCATGCATAATGTGTCAATTGACTTTTCTTCAAATCAACATCAAGATTTTAGGTAAAATTGTATTTTAGGAACTGTGCATTGGAGTTTGACCACAAATTACCCTTATAATTGAATAACGACAGGACTAAAGCATAAAGTTGTGTCAAACCCTAATTAAAAGTGTCTGGCTGAACTTCTGCATCAGTATTGTTTAATGACACACACTTTAATGAGAGCAGACGGCCAACGAGAGAGCTTGTCCTGTCTGAAGAGTGCCAGTGTTGTCTACAAGTAGAGCTACACAAGGTGATTAAACAACAGATTTGATAGAAATATTGCAGCATATCGTAGAAATACTACTACACTTATGTTTGAAGTGAGGAGAGCAGAAATGAATTTACAGTGTCTCGAAGACTTTTATGTGCAAAAGCATGACAGATTGTAATGACAGGAAGACTCGAGACCCGAGAGGAACTGACTCGACTGCTCACAGTGTTTTTACTACTTTCTGCCCTCATGCTGTGTTTGTGTGCAGGAGTATAAAATGACATGTAACTGTTCCACGTGTGTTAAAGTGGGGAACGTTTGTGGAGATGTAAGGGGGTAAGGGGAGAAAAACCTTGGCCGCCCGGTGACCCCCTTTCTGACCCCAGATCCTCTTGTCTGAATTGAGGTCTGTTTTTAGGGTTAGAGGTTTAATGGTAACAAATCATGCAGCACTTCACTGTGATTTAGCAGCAGAGCTCCGTGTCTAAAGTGGCCGTGCGAGGAGCGAGGGGTCAGGGACGGGTAACGCTCTGCTGCAGTTCGCCCAGAGAGACCAACGGGTCAATGCAGGTCTGGACCTGATTAAAACAACAGACTGGCGGCTCTTGATCTCAACGCATTCTCTCCACAGCTCTCAAACACAACAGGCTCCAACGAGACTCAAGATGAAGAGGAAGTTTTGGTGAATGTCAGTCTGGACTGCAGGTAAACTTGGAACTGTACGAAAGCACATACAAAGTTCAAGCAATTTTCTCAAGCAACTTTATTACATTTCTCATATCCTAGACAACTTAAAAACAAACCAAAAACAAGCAGGTGAATGAGTAACAAACATATATCGATCCTTTTGAGCAAACATGAAAGGGTGAGAAATATTAGCAAACAGTCATCAGAGACGCCTTTGCGTATCAGAGTAGATAAGAGTGATTTTACCATTTTTGCACAAGGGTATGATGGTTACCCCGGCCTGCAGGAGTTCAGATGGAGTTCACAGCACATTTTTGCTAGGAGTCTAGCTCTGCAGGAAAGCTAAATTGCTTCTGGATTCACATCCATACCAACAAACACCCCCGTCACGCCTCTCCTGAGCTGCACCATCACCCTCGAGTGGCTTCAGCTCTGTCCCACCCCATGACACAGGGTTATGATGTCTGAAGGGAAGCACTCTTTCAGCAGGATCCCTCGGTCACGCTGGCAGTCCAGTTCTGCTATAAAGCCATACCAGTAGATGACCAGACCTGGACCAAACCTGCAAACAAAAAAGTGACAGACACATACAGGAGTCATTCCAGAACCTAAGACAGTTGAAAGGGATAATCATTGCAATGTTTTAATGTCTTGCGACTGTAGAAACATGGATTCCAACACCAACTCATTTGTTGTTGGATCTAGAGTAGAATAAAGTAATACTGCAACTGGAGATGTATAAACAATTCTGTGCTCTCTGGAATAATGTCACTACGTCAACAAGTACCTGATGTATGGTTCAGTTACCAAAATGTTTTAGGAATGGCACATATACTTACCTGCAGTGTGAATGTGGCCAGTGTGTATCCAGTGCCTGCGCTAAACTACATTATTATATAGCACAGTGTAAGTGGAAACATTTGTGTAGAATAACACTTCAGGATAAAGCTAAACTGTGATTGATCTGTAGGAAACGTGAGCGCGAGATGGCAACAGGAGTGTGTATTCGAGATGGTTCCTCATGTAAGCTGACACATACGTGAGATAGTTCAGTGTTCTACAGTGACTGGATCTCTGTGATGAAGTCCAGCAGTTCTGCTAATCGTTCATCTGTCAGTGCCCTGCAGTTCGGTCCAGCTGTCTCAAACACACTTAGACACATACTTTGCTTTGGCTCAAGTTGCGCTTCTTTAACTCTATAAATAACATCTAGCTCTGCAAAACTCTGTACAGATCTCAGTATTTAGATCTGCTGTCTCTGACCAAAGCTTTTCGTAGCATCATTTCTGTTTAACCTGTCACTTCATGCATCTATAAGGTTATGCTGCATCAGGTAAAATAGCAAATTCATTGATTTAAGTTGGGATGATGTGTCACAATGACATAGGTGCAATGGTTTGCAATAGTACTGTAACGCTCCAACATGCAAAATCTGAGAAAATGTTAACTCCTACTTCAATACAATATGTGGTCAATGAGAATTTCAGAGGGTCCATGACTTGGTAGCTGCACCAAACCAGACAGTTATTGAAGTGCAGAGGACAGACTCAATGACTGCTGAGTGGAACTGTATCAGCAGCGCCTGTAGCAGGTTGAACTTCCTCAGCTGGTGAAGGAAGTACAACCTCTGCTGGGCCTTTTTCACAGTGGAGTCAATGTGGATCTCCAACTTCAGGTCCTGTGAGATGGTAGTGCCCAGGAACCTGAATGACTCCACTGCCGCCACAGTGCTGTTCAGAATGGTGAGCGGGGTCAATGTTGGGGTGTTCCTCCTAAAGTCCACTATCATCTCCACTGTTTTGAGCGTGTTAAGCTCCAGGTTGTTTTAATTGTACCAGACAGCCAGCTGTTCGACCTCCCTTCTGTATGCAAGCTCATCATCATCCTGGATCGTCATCCTAACTACTTGTCCATCCACAGAAATAAATTAAGGTTTGGGGTGACAGCTCGAACAGACAGGAAGTTGCTCTATGGGCTACACAGAGCTTCAGGAAAAAGTTTACATAACCTGTTTATCAATGACACCATCAGTAAAATACTACAGCATTGCCCAGAAAACTTTCAAACTGTGACTGTATTCATGACTAACTAAATCATTACCACCTTCCACATCATTACCACCATCCTCATTACCATCAACCTCCTCATTACCACCATCCTCCTCAATACAACCATCCTCCTCAATACAACCATCCTCCTTACCTCCATCCTCATCATTACCTCCATCCTCCTCATTACCACGTCCTCCTCATTACAACCATCCTCATTACCTCCATCCTCCTCAATACAACCATCCTCATTACCTCTATCCTCATCATTACCATCATCCTCCTCATTACCTCCCTCATCATTACCACATCCTCATTATTACCACCATTCTCATCATTACCACATCCTCATTGTAACCTCTACCCTCATCATTACCACTAACCTCATCATTAACATCATTGTCATCATCACCTCTATCCTCATCACAACCACCATTAGATGCTCAGGATTAGCATAATACTCAATACCACATCCTCACCATTACATCCATCCTCATTATTACCACCATTATCATCATTACCACATCCTCATTATAACCTACATTGTCATAATTCTCATCATTACCACAATCCTCATTACCATCAACCTCCTCATTACAACCATTCCCATTACCTCCATCCTCATCATTACCTCCATCACCATTACACATCCTCATTATTACCACCATTATCATCATTACACATCCTCATTATTACCACCATTCTCATCATTACCACATCCTCATTATAACCTACATTGTCATCATTCTCATCATTACCACAATCCTCATCATTACCTCCCCCTTTATCATTAATACCATCTTCATCATTACATCCCTCCTCATCATTACAACCAATCTCATCATTACCACATCCTCATTATAACCTACATTCTCATCATTTTCATCATTACCACAATCCTCATCATTACCTCCCCCTTTATCATTAATACCATCTTCATCATTACATCCCTCCTCATCATTACAACCAATCTCATCATTACCACATCCTCATTATAACCTACATTCTCATCATTCTCATCATTACCACAGTCCTCATCATTACCTCCCCCTTTATCATTAATACCATCTTCATCATTACATCCCTCCTCATCATTACAACCATTCTCATTATTACCTCTACCCTCATCATTACCACTAACCTCATCATTAACATCACTGTCATCACCTCTATCAACATCATAACCAACATTCTCATCATTAACATAATACTCATTAACACATCTTCACCATTACATCCATCCTCATTATACCACCATTCTCATCATTACAACATCCTCATCATTTCTACCATCTTCATCATTACCACCATTCACATCATTAACATCACACTCATCATTACCACATCCTCATCATTACTACCATTCTCATCATTGCCACACCTTCATCATTACTACCATCTTCATCATTACCACATCTTCATCATTACCACCATCTTCATCATTACCACCTTCTCATCATTAGCATCTAACTCATCATTACCATTAGGGATGCTTTGATCAATAGGCCATCAATAAGTATCAGCCGATATTCACGTCCTATGACTGCATTGTGATTGGTAATTTGGCCAATCGCATAAACGAACCACTCATGTCACAAAAGAAGTGCAGCTCCTTTAATGCTTGAGTAGCACTGTTATGGCAGCAGAGAGTGTGGGGAATACTGGCATAGTGTTATAAGACAACAAATAAACAAATAATCAAAACAAATAAGTCTTATTAAAAACACAATTTTTAATAAGCCTTTTTAAAGGGATAATACTGGGAAGAGGTAAAATAATTTAAATTAAATTATTATTTAAAGTTATGACAAAGATCCTGAGAACTGATTGGTATCTGTAATGGCCGATCAGGTGACAAGATTGATTATCGGTATTGGCTGTAAAAATCCTGATCAGAGCATCCCTAATTACTATCATCCTCATTATTACCATTGTGCACTCCTCATCATCAATGACATTTGTCCTTATCATCACCATTTAAATCATGTTGGGTGTGTTGGGGAAGTTGAACTGTAATTGAGCTGCACCCTCTGCAACTCTGTTGCGCCTTTGGGGTAAATATAAAGTGAATTCCTGCTTTCTCTTTCACACACTGATTTACGGTCCAGTATTCAGACAAAGTGAATGAGCTAAATCCAATAGCTCTGAAGAGAAAGCAAACAGACAAGGCTAGAATCTTTCATCTCTGCACCCTAAACAAATCCACTGCACAGATTGCCATTCTTTTTATATAAATGTTATGGGCATATAATCCAAACATTTACATTAAAAATTATAGAAAGCTGAAGGTAGTTTTTATCTTTATAGCATTGTCATGTTCTTCATGATCATTTTGGACAGTTGGGAGGGACACAGAGAACATTCTGGAAAGGTTAAAACTGAACATCAAAAGATAAAGCAGTGCCATGATGTCCTTGGGTTATCAATGGCCACTAAGGACAATTCCAAAAAACATTTGAAAACGGTTTCATCAAGGACTTTCAAAATGGAGGACATATACAGTAGGTGGTAACTCAATTAGAACTGAAGCTCACAGAAAGCAGATCCTGAAACAAGCTTTTGGAGAAAATAACAAGTTTTCACTTGTGGTGGTGAAGAGGTGGAGGATAATCTTTTAGGGTCTCAGGTTAAGTAGACACATTTGTAACCCCTGAGGAAATCCAAACAGCTTTCATTCTAAACACAAAAGCAAAATGAGGAGTATACTTCAATGCAAATGTTCCACAAACAAAATTACAAACGGACACAGGGCTCCAATTATAATTGAGGTCTATTATGTGGGCCACTGCTCTGCCAACTAAATCTGGCACAAGTATCGCTCGGGGGAAGTCAGTGATCTTCCAATAAACATCTAACTGTGTAACAAGTCAGTGAAATTGTTTGTGAAATGTAGCTAATTTGGAGCGAGTCGGTTTGGTGGGTTGAGAGAATGGGATGCCGCTGAGAGTGTCTCTGGCAGACATACCGCCATTAACTGTAACGAGAAGCCGCATTCGATTTTCAAGCAGGTGTCATGCTGGTTAAAAAGGTGTCTTAATGACAGCGCAGCACTTATGAACAAAAAGCAGACAGGAGGTGCTGCGCGACTAAGCTGCCATCTGAGTGGCCTCCTCCCCATCAATGCACACTCATAATCTCGGCATAATTGAAAAACTAATTAATTAAAGCCCTCCGTAGTGTCATCTCTGCTCGCCGCTGCAGATCTTGGCAGCTTCCAGAAGAAAGCTTTCTCCAACAGAGCGGGAGTGTTCTGAAATCTATATATGCTGTGATCATGTGTAAAAAGTTCCTCAGCTTGAGAATTCCTGACATTTAAATGGTAGAAAACATTCCCTGTCTTAGGTCAGTTAGGATCACTACTTTACTTTAAGAATGGGAAATGTCCGAATAATAGTAGAGAGATTGATTTAGTTCAGCTTTTATTTCTTTCATCACATTCCCAGTGGGTCAGAAGTTGACATACACTTTGTTAGTATTTGGTAGCATTGTCTTTAAATGGTTTAACTTGGGTCAAATGTTTTGGGGATCCTTCCACAAGCTTCTCACAATAAGTTGCTGGAATTTTGTCCCATTCCTCCAGACAGAACTGGTGTAACTGAGTCAGGTTTGTAGGCTTCCTTGGTCACACACGCTTTTTCAGTTCTGCCCACAAATCGTTTATCGGATTGAGGTCAGGACTTTGTGATGGCCACTCCAATACCTTGACTTTGTTGTCCTTCAGCCATTTTGTCACAACTTTGGAGGTATGCTTGGGGTCATTGTCCATTTGGAAGACCCATTTGCAACTGATCTTTAACTTCCTGGCTGATGTCTTGAGATGTTGCTTCAATATATCCATATAATGTTCCTTCGTCATGATGTCATCTATTTTGTGAAGTGCACCAGTCCCTCCTGCAGCAAAACACCCCCACAACATGATGCTACTACACCCATGCTTCACAGTTGGGATGGTGTTATTCAGCTTGCAAGCCTCACCATCTTTCCTCCAAACATAACGATGGTCATTATGGCCAAATGGTTAAATCTTTGTTTCATTAGACCAGAGGACATTTCTCCAAAAAGTAAGATCTTTGTCCCCATGTGCGCTTGCAAACTGTAGTCTGGCTTTTTTATGGTGGTTTTGGAGCAGTGGCTTCTTCCTTGCTGAGCAACCTTTCAGGTTATGTTCATATAGGACTCGTTTTACTGTAGATATAGATACTTGTCTACCTGTTTCCTCCAGCATCTTCACAAGGTCCTTTGCTGTTGTTCTGGGATTGATTTGCACTTTTCGCACCAAACTAAGTTCATCTCTCGGAGACAGAATGTGTCTCTTTCCTGAGCGGTATGATGACTGTGTGGTGTTTATACTTGTGTAGTATTGTTTGTACAGATGAACATGGTACCTTCAGGTATTAGGAAATTGCTCCCAAGGATGAACCAGACTTGTGGAGGTCCACAATGTTTTTCTGAGGTCTTGACTGATTTCCCAATGATGTCAAGCAAAGAGACACTGAGTTTGAAGGTAGACCTTAAATACATCCACAGGTACACCTCCAATTCAGTACACCTCCTATCAGAAGTTAATTGGCTAAAGGCTTGACATCATTTTCTGGAGTTTTCCAAGCTGCTTAAAGGCACAGATAACTCAGTGTATGTAAACTTCTGACCCACTGGAATTGTGATTTAGTAAATTAAAAGCAATCTGTCTGTAAACAATTGTTGGAAAAATGACTCATGTCATGCACAAAGAAGATGTCCTGAACAACTCGCCAAAACTGTAGTTTATTAATATTAAATCAGTGGTTAAAAAAATGAGTTTTAATGACTTCAACCTAAATGTATGTAAAGTTCACGCACGCACACACACCCCACACACACACCACACCCACACACACACAAGCAGTTTATTAGGAACACTACGGTCCTAATAAAGTGCCCAACGTGGTCTTCTGCTGTTGTAGCCCATCTGCCTGAAGTTTCGATATGTTGTGCATTCTGGAATGATATTCTGCACAGAGCGGTTATCTGATTTACTGTAGACTTTATCAGCTCAAACCAGTCTGGTCATTCTCTGTTGATCTCTCTCATCAACAAGACGTTTCCATCCACAGAACTGACGCTCACTGGATGTTTTTTTTTGTTTTTGGCACCATTCTGAGTAAATTCTAGAGACTGTTGTGTGTGAAATTCCCAGAAATACTCAAACCAGCCCTTGTGACTACAATAATCATTCCACAGTCCAAATCACTGAGATCACATTTTTTCCCCATTCTGATGTGAACATTAACTGGAGCTCCTGGCCTGTATCTGCCTCATTTTATGTACTGTAGCCACATGATTGGCTGATTATATAATATACTGGATATATTCACTGTAGAAATTCCCAGGAATTTTGAGACCATTCAATTACACAAGATTTTTGGAAAGCCTGGAACACACAATTTTAAATTCCCCTTATATTTCCATGTTTTCCAAGACTCCTGGGATCTCTGTCTGAAATACTTCAATGATACACTTTTTATTTGTTTTATTTTTTTGGTCCTTTCAAATATTGGTGGCATTAATCACCATTCATGTTCATTGTTTGGAAAAATCCAGCATAAACATTCTCCCTAACATCTTATTTTGCGTTCAAATGAAGAAAGCGATAAGATTTGAAATGACATATGGGTGAATAAATGATATTCACTTTATTTTCATTCATGGGTAAACTATTCCTTTAAGAGTTAATGTCATTTTCACTTTCACACAACAGCGTACAGTATGTGCTTATAAAATACTACCACATAAACCTCAATAATTATAAAAATGGTTGAGAAGAAATGTTTATGTAGTATCTTGAAGTACAGTTTGTTTGACTCCTCGATTTATCTGTCCGTTTCCAGTATTTTCAGGTCTGAAGCACTCCACAACTCACTGCTGAGAATATGCGAAGAAAAGAGCGAGATGCAGGAAGGCAGGATGGCGCTGTCACAGCTCAGGTCAGGGCTGCTTCACGCCTGGTGATTAATGGTGTTTATTTATAGGGCTTGAACCAGGTTGCAGGGGGCGGGGAGCTCAAGGCTGTGAGCGAGGTGATATCAGCATAGAACCCAAGTCTAGCATACTTTACTGGACCTGCCCGTGGGCGTGCATTCTGGAGCATGGCCACAATAATAAAATAAAACTTCACACAAACAGGATGTTAAAGTGTGCGTGAGACATGGCCTTGAATGGACGCAACACAGTCCACAATAAATAAACACAATATCACAAGGTGTACGTATGTGCTGGCCTTTATCACATCATTGGGGCTGTTCATAGCTTTTACAATGATGAAAACATTTGATTCTGTAAGTAATATTGAGTCATTAAATCACAAAAAGCTAAATTGTGAAGAAGGTCCAGCAGAGGTTGTACTTCCTTCGCCAGCTGAGGAAGTTCAACCTGCCACAGACGCTGCTGATACAGTTCCACTCAGCAGTCATCGAGTCTGTCCTCTGCACTTCAATAACTGTCTGGTTTGGTTCAGCTACCAAGTCAGACATCAGAAGACTTCAAAGGATAGTTCAGGCTGCTGAGAGGATTATTGGCACTCCCATACCCACCCTGCTAGAACTGTACACATCCAGAGTGACAAAAGGGGCTGGTAAATTCACTCTTGACCCCATTTCCCCCAGCACACTTCCTTTTTGAACTGTTGTTCTCTGGCCGGCACTACAGAGCACTGAGCACCAGAACAGCCAGGCACAAGAACAGATTTTTCCCTCAGGCCGTCCACCCCACGAACAGTTAAAACTACCCCCAAATACTAGAGATGCACCGATTGACCGGCCAGGGACCGGAATCAGGCGGTTTTCCGCATGCTCGGCCCGTACCGGTGACTGGCCGGTCAGCCTCACTTCTTTCCGATTCCGAGCCGGTCCATTTTGTTGACAGCGGCACAGGTAATAACGTCACAGCTGCAATAACGTGGAAGTTCTTCACTGTGAGTGAAGAATACATAAAGTTCGCAATTTGTAATATTTGTAAGGCTAAAGTAAACCGTGGGGGAACCACTACAATAATGTTCGGATCAACAAACCTAATTAGACACTTAAAACACCATTACCCAGCTGAAAATACCGCTTTTAAAAAAGAAGCTAAAAAAGGGAAAGCGGCTAAAGCTAGCCAGAGCTCAGAGCCAGCCACAAGTTAGCATCATCTCCTTTCTTTCCTTGGTATGATCAGCGAAAAGACCAAAGGAATTACGAGGAAAAATATGGAATTCATGGTCCTGGATGACCAGCTGTTCACCATAGTGGAGGACAGAGTGTTCAGAAATCTGATCAATTTCCTCGATACAGAGCAGGTGGTACTTTTCCCACGTCATGTTGCCCCGAGTTTTTTAATCTCGTGTCCTGTCACACACACAGCCTGTTACAAGCATACCTGTGAACATTTGGGTACACAAATCCGGGAGGTGAAGGGGGGTGCTGGATGACAGAGACAGGCTAAATACATACAAATTGTGCCGTTGTGATTTAATGTGCTGAGTAACATAATTTTTCCCACCGTGTCCGATATTAAAATCAGTGCTACACACTTTTCAAAAGACGTGGGTATTGTTGATATGGCCTCGGGATATGAAATTAAATGCTTTTGTCCAGCTGTTGTTAAATTTACATGTGTATATATATATATATATATATATATATATATATATATATATATATATATTATAATTTTTTTGCCGCCGGAGCACCAGCTGAGTCTCCTCCCATCTACCGGTGACGCTTGATTCAACTTCTCGCGTCTACTGCCTGCGCAGATTTCAACAGAGCAGCTGGGTTTTGGTTGCCAGTTTGAGGTCACAAATGGGTTGAAATTTGTGTGATGTGTCGATTGTGTGAGTGGGATGTGTTTCATACAAGATCTGGCAACTGGACAACCTTGGAATAATATATTGATGCGATTATTCATATAACGTGGTTTGGGCCATACAAATTACGGGAGTTTCCCGGGAGAAATAACAAAATGGGAGGGGGGTGGGAGATAGGTGTGAAATACGGGAGACTCCCGGGGAAAACAGGGGTGAGTGACGACAGGTACAAGCCGATCCCGAAGCAGCAATCAGTTTTACCTCAGATATTTGGTATTTAACGTCGCTTAATGTCAATGTTGAGTGTATTGGGCACTTCAGTTTAGGCTTGTAATATTTGGAAATGTTTTGTTAGACGAGTAAAAAATAGAAAAAGGTCCATTTATAAAAATAGTGGAAAATGACATCTGTTTTGTTATATAAAGCAACTCATTTGCAGTTAATTGTTATTTCTACCTCTTTCCAGTCACAGAGCACATTATATATCAGAAGTCAGAGAAGATCCTGTAACTTTGTTTGGGGGAAATTGTAATGTTTAATCATTTATTTTATTATGAAAATAAATGTTTGCATCGAAGAAAGGTAGATTTTGTTTGTATATGCGGTCAATAGTTCTTAGAAAGAAAATCGGAATGGGCAAAAATAGGTATCGGCAGGTCACACTTGCAAAAAAAAATCGGCCAAAAAAATTGCAATCGGTGCATCTCTACCAAATACATTCCTTTTGTCAATGCAACCATGTGCAATATTCAATCCATCCATTACTAATTATATCCATATTTCATTTATATTCTTTAACATATCCTAGCACTTCTTCAATACATAAAATCACCTGCACATAACTATATATCTGTATATAAAATATTCTAACAAAATTATTGCTCTATTTTATATTTCTCTTTTTTTCATCTGTTATATATTATTTTTTTATTTTGATGTCACTATATGTATATATGTTTCAATGTATATGTTTGTATGTACTGTATATACGGTTGCATTTGCACTGGAAGATTCGGTCACCAAGACAAATTCCTTGTATGTGTAAGCATACTTGGCAATAAAGCTTCTGATCTGATTAAAATTCAGCGTAATTAATGAAGAGCTGTTGTGACGTCAACACAAACACTTGACGTTTTTAACTCCTCTGTTCTGCCGCCGTTGATGAGGATTCAATCTGGTCGTATAGTCCAAGGAAGTGAAATGCTTCCATTAACAGGGCTATTGATGTGAGTGTGGAGATTAAAGCGGGATTAAAGTGTTATATCTGAAAACCTCGACACATCCGTGACCCTGTGGACGAGAGGAGCAGTGGGCCGTTACAGCTCGTGTCTCATTTAGTCTGATCAGGGGTGGCTAAAAGCCACTCAAACCCGCGACACATATTGATAAGCTCATTAATGCATGAGGGTAAAGAGTGTGGCCATAACTGCATAAATCTGCTCTGCACTCATTATCCTGTGCTTATGGATTAATGATGGTCGGGCTATCGGTGAGGTGCGACCCAATAAACACCTGACCTGTCTGTGATAATGACTGTGGAGAGATGACACTTCCAGATTTAGCCACTTCACTTCCTCCTCAATGACAATGTGGAGAGGATGCAGGGAGATGGGCAGAACGGCAATAAAAAAAGTTAAATGCAGGTAGATTTGTCCATATATGGGACTTTCCACAAATATGGTACAATATAGGCCTACTCTTTTTTTAACAAATGGTCAATGTTCGTTCAAACTAAATATTATAGGAGGAATTCACTAAGAATTAATTTACACAATAAGTCCCGTCTGGCTAAGCGGGAACGTGATCGCGGTCGATTGAAAACTAGAGTGAACATGTGAAATATAGTGCCATAAGGATTGATCTGTGTCATTTTAGCTAACTTGATCTTGCCTGCACAGTAACTGTCATAATCAATGTTAATCTGTACTTATTCAGCCAGGTAAACTACAATAACACATGAAATGAATGCTAGACAATGTTCAACATAATGCAAAAAGCTCCATTCATTAGTGTAACATAACTTAAAATGTATATAATTTCTCTATTACTATTATTATAAAATAATAGCGCATCGATATATCAAAATGACAGTTGTGGTGGAATCACATCAATACTGAATTGTGTCAACATATTTCTAATGTACAGTATATTTTATAAACCGCTAGTTTCATCATCCACCAAATTTAGCTAACAGCTATTGATAAAGCTGGCTAGCTAGCTAACGCCGACATAGGCTTTCGTATAAATGCAGTCAGTGTATCATGCAAAGAAAAGAGATTACTTCAAACTACAGTATCGAATAGTCAGACCTATATCGACACTTTGTTTTAGCCCTGTTCCAACACTGGAGAGTCAAATATAATATACAGTCTCAAAGTTTGTAGTAAAACAATACGGTGTCATTTTAATTATGCTACCTCATCTGTCAGCATGATGCCGGTGAATCACGAACAGTCCCTTTGTACATTACGTCATTGTTTTTGCTCTTGTCATTGTTGTGCTCGTGGAGTGTGCACGAGTGCGAGCAACAGGCAGCTGCTGCAGTTCACTTAACGGCCACAGGTGTCATTAATAACAAGGGTTTCTGAAACTTACATACTGCACCTTTAAACTTCTTTACTAAAATTTGGGACATGTGTAAATACATTTTAAAATCCTGATGTGTGTGATTGTTATTTTGTAACAATACACATTAAATTAAATCAATGTAGTCGACACTAGGGGTTCAATCTTGAGAGCCCCAATTACCTTTCATTTAAATAGATGAGAATTGGCGAGTGAAATTTACATGCCACACTTCGCCCCGGACATAAAGGTATAAAAGGAGATGGCATGCACAACACAACGAAAGTGAGTCCCGGCCATGTCAGCGACCAGTTCAGCGCTGCGGCAGGAGGGACACAATGTCTCGTTCCCTCCATCAGGGAACAGAGGTTACATCCATAACCAAGACGTTCCCTGTCTGTCACTCACTCGATGTTGTGTCGATGTAGTGAAACTAGGGATTTGTAAAGGAAACACTGCAGGCACTTAACCGTGTCACGATATACGGAAGAGTGGACACGGGCAGCTGCTGCGTGCCTCGCAGCGAGCGCTCAACCACATCATGACCTTCTAGCGAGTTAGGTAAGGCGTCTCCCTAGTCTCGTTAATGGGGGAGGCCAAGGAGGCTACCGGCTGAGCCCCGACTTGCTGTTAAGCAAAGAATTATAGACTTAGAATATAGAATAGCGCTGGGAGTTGCTCTTCCCTCTCCAGGAGGGAGGGCACTATGAAGACCACATCCTACCAGGAAGTTAATGTGTGGAGAATACCTCACATGGACTTACCAATGGGGAAGTTCACATATGGAATGAAACAACTAGAGGACCCTGTCTACAGAGAGGGTACGCAGCAACAGTGGCCAAGGCAGAGAAAGTTCTGGTGAGGGGAAACACAGCGTTCACCTACGGGTA
Source organism: Moxostoma hubbsi (assembly GCA_032164185.1). NCBI lineage: Eukaryota > Metazoa > Chordata > Actinopteri > Cypriniformes > Catostomidae > Moxostoma > Moxostoma hubbsi. Next base: position 1,296,974 of record JAVLUX010000013.1, read on the forward strand.
AACCGAACAGTGGAAACTCATCAGACAGGATTACCAAGGGGAATCACCACATACGGAGCACTGAGCCAGAGCACACAGGCTCACCTGAAAACGGGCATACCAATGAGTTCGTCACCAAACAGTGCTTAAAAATTAAAGAGGTGACCGTATACGGGGAACTGTTGTGGACAAAAGGCGCACATTATCACCTTTGAAAAAGCCTGGCCTACCTGCTGTTACCGCATAACACTCGGGTCGAAACTGGCTCTATGCATAGGTTGTAAAATGTCACGAAGGTACTGGGTGAAGCCCAACCCGCAGCTCTGCATATGTCTGCTAGAGAGGCCCCCCTTGCCCGTGCCCAGGAGGACGCAACACCTCTAGAGTAGTGTGCCCAGGCTCTCAAGGGGCATGGCAAGTTCTGCGATTGGTATGAGAGGAAAATGGCATCCACAATCCAATGGGCCAGCCTCTGCTTGGAGACAGCTTACTCCTTCAAACTGCTGCCCTCCACAACAGACAAAGTGATGCGCAGGGCAGGAACTGGACACCGCAACGACAAGGCCTGGTCTTCCTCCTCTGAAGGGAACACTTGCAGGGTCACCACCTGGTCCCGAAAGAACTTTGGCACGTAAACAGGCAGGGGTCTCAAGATCATGTGCCGGCCCGAACTCCAGGCATTCGCTATTGCCTGCAGGTCCTACACCCTCTTGATGGAAGTGAGCGCCATCAGGAGGGCTGTCTTCAGGGACAGGTAAGACCACAGAGAGATAACAAAAGGGAACAAGACATGAACTAGGAGGCTTTCAACGTCCTTGCGCCCTAGAGGAAACTGTTGATCAGGTCACGCTTTTGCAAGGGTCTCCCGTCCAGTGTATTGTGTTATGCTGCTATGGCAGCAACGTACACTTTCAGGGTAGAGGAAGACAGCCATCTCTCTAGCCCTTCCTGAAGGAAAGACAGCACAGACCCGACGGCGCATCTCTGTGGGTCATCCCCAAGGGAAGAACATCAGTTCATGAAGAGATGCCCTTCAAGGCATACAGTCGCCTCATAGAGGCCTGATTGTTCATCCCAACCAGGAGCCAGATGTGGAGATTCCATTGGTCTGGCCGTGGGTGATGGAGTGTGCCCTGCCCCTGAGTGAGAAGTTCACACCTCAGGAGAATACGCCAGGTACAGACCGAAAGGGAGCTGGATCGCGTAGCCACCGCGAGGGGCTGGAGAGCGCTCCGTGATAGCAACACTAAGGGGATGACTAGACTTACCGTACCTGGAAGACAGCCCAGGGGGGACATACTGCTCCACAAGCCCACAACGGTGGCCCTTGACTGGGGCGGGCAACCCCAGAGACCAGCACACTTACCTGTTTGCTGGCTGTCTCTCGACGGAGAACGGGAGGTACTCGTGTTCACCTGATTGACTGGAAAGAATTCCAGCACCTGGCCCTCGTGAGTGCGCTGGCCCAGGGAATGTGGAAACTGCTCTTTTATTGACCTTTTATATGACCATGTGGGTGCCGAGGCCCAGAGGGCACTTGACGATGGAATACTCACCACGCGCTGGCCCAAGGGCGATGGTGGGGTTGGAGAGATCACCCGGGCCAGACTGGTCAAAAGTAGTCACCTTATCCCTGGGCTGCCCATATCAGGACCACATCGAAGCATGTCTGGGTTTCTTAGGGGCAGGCTGATGGGAAGGTGGAACCAACTTCCCACGGGAGGATCTCTTTCTCTGAGTCTGGTGTAAGGGCTCCGATGGTACAGGAGCCGGGGAACATGAGCCTATCGCAATGAGAACACGACCGTTCCACGAAAGCTGCCTCGGCGTGCTGGCGCCCCAAGCACTCAAGACCGATTTCATGGCTGTCCAAAGGGAGAGATAATGGAAACATCCAGTAGCGCAAACACGGAAGGACATCTTTAAAAAAAAAGATGGCAAGGGTTTGCGCGAGCTCTTTTAGAAGGAAATACACTCTTTTGAATATACTAATTTAGCTCCCGTAGACTCAGCTGCCAAAGCACCCAGGGGAAGCACAACACTTGACCGTGTGAGGGTGACCGCTGATATGCACCGTAAAATCCAGCAGCATAAGCAAAAGTGAGAGGATGAACAGAGCACGCATACGGCTCCGAAGAAAGAAAACTGAATGAGTGGGGCACGCCATCTCCTTTCATAAACGTAAAAATAAAAGTTCTTTACATAGCACATATATGGACAATTAATATATCAAATAAAAGCTCTCATTCTCAGGAATGTGACTGTACAGGTAATTCTCTAATAACACAGTTTGAAAGATTTTCAAAAGAATCACAAAGTGAAATATGATTTCTGTAAGTCATCAAATACAAACTTCTCTGTTATGCTCCGATAACTGCTGCTGTAAGCACAAAATAGCTAAAAATATAACAATTTATATCTGCTTTTCTGCTTTTATTGTTTACTTGTCTGTGAGCTTGTGTGAATAATCCAATATTATATCTTAGATGTCCAGAACAAAATATGCCATCCAGAAGCAAAAACATGCAAAACAACTCATCAGAAAATATGTTTTTGACTATTGATGATAAAAAATTTTGCTTGATGAAAGCAGTCAACACTAAAACACAGGATTTGTGCCTTTAATACTTCAAAAACAGTTATGGTTTAAACATATGAACAATAATAATTCAAAATAAATAAATAAATAAAACTGCGCCAGAATGGGGTAACAGAATTGCAAATTTAGGCTACATAAAGTGTTAGCTAATTTACTAGGGACCAAGATTTGGTTTGGTCATTTAAATTCAATTAAAGATTATTTTTTTTCTTTTACAATACTGTTGGTAATAGGGTTGAATGGTTAAACTTGACAAAAGTAGGATATGTGTCAGGAGTAAAATACTGATTTGTGCCTTTAATGCATCCAAAAAAGTAACATATATTACTATATTTGAGGAGAGTATCAAACACATACAGAACTGCATCCAGCAAAGGATGTATAGAAACAAATGGATGTGGGAAAATAATATGAATGCTGAGAGATTTTTCCAGATGTCCTTTTTGTTCATGGAGTAGTACAGTGAGCCGTGACTCTCTTTGACATACGCCCAGCTGCACAGGCTACAGGTCAAGCCATCTGTGTGCATGCTGTTCTGCGATCTGTCTGCACTCAGATGAAGAAACACTGCATGGACCTGATCTCACACTGACTCCAGCATAAAAGCTCCAGTGAGGAGCATGTGTGATCAGATCTGACTACAGAGAAAACTCTCCACCTCTGAGGTGCTTCCTCACAGGACAGCGGTCTCATCAGAGTCTGACCCTTGCCCTCTCTCCTCAGATAATGTGTCGGGTGACACTCAGTTCAGCAGGACTGGAGCGATCTGCTCTCCATCATAGAAATGGACAAAAGGTTTCATCAACACTTCCTGTGAATCCATTAGAAGAGCAGCTTTTATATTACACCATTTTATTTTACAGATATGATGGATTAAACCAGTGGTTCAACACTAGTGGGCCATGACCCAAAAATGAGTCACAGACGGCAGGGAAAAACAATGCTAAATGCAAATAATTAAATGCAACTAATCGTATAATTGTGCAGTTATGATAGTTGTGCGTTGAATTTAACACTGCAGTATTTTGGTGCAAATCGGTCACTTGGTAATACTTCTAATAGTAATAAAATATTAGTCGATGTGTTAGACTGGAGAAAAACGTCTGCTGTTCATGCATTTACAAAGTTGTCCATTTTCCTATACAGTTTATGTCATGTTAATAATTTAGCACAACTATTTTTACTCCAAAGCACCTCATTGTCCAATACATTCTTTGAAGGCCCTATCCCCCTCCAAAACTAGAACTATTAAAATAATCATGATTAATTTCTTAAATCCGAAAGTTTCAGAAACGGTCAGTTTATCTATTTTAGGTCTACATTTTCATTTTTTTGTTTTTTTTCCCCCCATTAAAATTAAGTTTGATACTTTGAACATTTTAAAAGTGTTTGAGTCATCTTGCAGCCCCCCTTGGATGTTTGTTGGGTTTGAGAAAACTAGCAGTTTGCTGGTTGAGAAACACATGTTGTTGGGCTTTTTCAGTTCATGGTAATAATAATAAAATAAGTCAAACAAACAATTATGGCACTGTGTTGGGTCTTCACTTGATGTCCAGTGTAAAATCTGGGTTCTGAAGCGAAACTAGCTGAGATGCATTCGATTAAATATTCTATAACAAAACAAAGTCCCATGCTGAAAATACATGAATGCATATGTATTTAACTCATGTCCCAGTGGTTGATTTTTACAAAAAAAAAAAAAAAAAAAAAAAACTGAAATGGAAACTTTTTACCATGCCTTTAATCATTTTTTCAGTACTTTTTAAATGTATTTTATGTATAGATTTTATTGTTTCAATATTAAACAATGAAAATACATAAAAATGAAAATAAAATACAAATACAAAAATATTTAAATTATTTAACAATTACGGATGTCCCACAGTTGTACCATCATTTCCACCTCACCAAACAATTTCACCCCTAATAATGTTTGATCAAAAGTTAGTGTACTTGTTAATCAAGTGGACAAAAATGTGAGTGAAGATGAAATATGAGACAAAACAACAAATCTCATCTTTTATTTGCCGTCATTTCTAATGAAGCTGTAATTTTGCCAAATTAGGCAAAAAGTGTGAAAATACAATTTAATTGTGTGCATTTGGGATATACATAGTGTCATTTATGAAATTAGCCCTGACAAGACAGTCTCAGTGGTAAAAGATGCTGACTATCACCCCTTGAGTCACGTGTTTGAATCCAGGGTGTGCCAAGTGACTCCAGTTAGGTTTCCTAAGCAACCAAAATTGGCCCGGTTGCTAGGGAGGGTAGAGTCACATGGGGTAACCTCCTCATGGTGGTGATTAGTGGTTCTCGCTTTCAATGGGGCGTGTGGCAAGTTGTGTGTGGATCGTGGAGAATAGCATGAAAGCTCCATATGCTGTGAGTCTCCGTGGAGGATTGGTGATGATCTGGGCGTGCTTCAGCATGCCACCCAGCCAGCTCAATCAAGGCGTGGATGGAGGACCACCGGATCAAGTCCCTGTCATGGCCAGCCCAATCTCCAGACCTGAACACCATTGAAAACCACTGAAATGTGATCAAGAGGAAGATGTATGGCCACAAGCCATCAAACAAAGCCGAGCTGCTAGAATTTATGCGCCAGGAGTGGCATAAAGTCACCCAACAGCAATGTGAAAGACTGGTAGAGAGCATGCCAAGAAGCATGAAAGCTGTGATTGAAAATCAGGGTTATCCCAGCAAATATTGATTTCTGATCTCTAAGTTAAAACATTAATATTGTGTTGTGTAACAATTAATATGAACTTGTTTTCTTTGCATTATTCAAGGTCTGAAAACACTGCATCTTTTTGTTATTTTGACCAACTGTAATTTTCTGCAAATAAATGCTCAAAATGAAAATATTTTTATTTGGAATTTGGGAGAAATGTTGTCAGTATTTTATAGAATAAAACAAACATTTTCATTTTACTCAAACACCTATTAATAGTAAATCCAGAGAAACTGATCATTTTGCAGTAGTCTATTCATTTTTCCAGAGCGGTATATGAAAAACAAGAAAATGTATTAGTCAAGACAAATGAGAAGAAACAAGAACGATAGCTGGTGTTAATTTCCAGAAAGACATCACCTTGTGCTCTAATGACGAAAAGCCAGTGCATGATGGGTAAGAGCGTCTGATGAGAATGCGTGGGGGTCTAACCGCAAGTGTCAGGGGGATACGAGCTCCTGAAACCTGTTATTGTGAAGTCCCAGCAGCCCCAGTGAATAATTAGCTGTCCTCTCTAAGGGGCTCAAACAAATCCCTTTAAATGGCCTTCAGTTCGGCTGTACCGCAAGCGCGTCTAATCCCGCTCTTAACCCGGCCTGCTAATGTGTTTCCAATTTGTGACAAACCCGTCTGCAGCTCCGCCTTTAATCAACAACAGTTTGGAGTGAAACTTGAGTGCCGTCTGGAGGGGCGACCCGGCGCCTCTGTGCTGCAGTGACCAGCGTCTCGGGTGTTCTGCAGACTGAGCGAACGCTCCTCCATTCAAATAAACAAGAGCAACTCGCACACACTGCTCGGATAGTGCTACTTGCGTGTAACTGAGAGGGAGTTGTGTTTATTTTCCAGACTTTATCTTTGAAACTTATTCCACCACAGAATATTAATTATTACTTCCTACTGAAATCAAGAGGACGAGAGCTTATGAGAACTTGTGTATGCTGGTTGTCAGACATCTAACGAGAAAAAAACATGAGAAAAGAACACCAGAGAAGCCTGTTCAGATATTGTCCATTGAGAATACAGGCCTGGATCTTGTCCAAGTCGCCACCTCTGCTATTGTAACTGCGACACTCTCAACATGTCAGCACACACATCTGAACACTTCCTACACTGCAGATTACTAACAGATACTCGACCGATAATACTGAGTTAGTGCAAACAAACCTCTCAAACAGATCATTCTTAGGATCCATGATTGAACCCATCCTCCACATGAAATAAATCCCACTAACAATCAGAAATTCACTGTTTGGCTGTGGCCTAAGACTATCAGTCGCCATCTCATCAACCCTTCCTAAATTAAATTTAGAAATACTATAATTAGGAGTCAAACGATTGAAATTTTATATGTTATTATCACTGTATTGAATTACATTACAAACACTTTTTGCTGTTCTCTTAATAACAAGTTAAATGACTTTTTTCCAATACCAAACTGGCCTTATAAAGAACCCTGTGAACATGTAAATAAAAAACAGCAACACCATAGATCCATAGCTAAATCTAATGTTGATGTTATTTCAATGGTCACAATGCTATCATTACAGACCAGTACAGACCTACAACTTATCTTTTTGAGGCTAATGTTAAAGTAAGGCTAGACTCATTTTATTGAGCCGGCTACTAGGCCACATCAACTATACAAAATAGTTTGTATGGTTTTTTTATGGATTGCAATCTAGTTGCTAATATTTAGCTTGGGGCTGGCTATAAATTGAGTTACACTTACGATACACTTGCAACATACGATTGCAAAGCATTCCAACTTGATCTTAATATGGAAATTATTATCTTGCCACATGTCCATTACTACAGGATTTCGTATAAGCTGATTACAACTGTATTTTAGATATAACTATATGATGCAACAGTTGCTGTGTAGCTAGTAGAGATTTAGCACATTTCACTTAGGCCGCTTGAAAGCAAGCTACACGTTTTGCATGTTATGATTGTTACGCAGAGAAGCGAGCATGTTGGAGATATCCCTGTGATTCACGACCTTATTTTTTTAGAAACATCAATATACTACAACAAGCTAGAATTCCTCCAATGGTTAAAAACATCCCTGCATTCTGTTGTGTTCAGTCATCTGTCTTTAAGCACAAGAGCCTGTCATATGTTGAAGGTTGTGCTGTCTGTTACTGTCGTTGGTTTGATGAGGTGTGATGTCTGTACAGCTGGAGATGTGCTGACTGCCCTCTACTGACACAACAATGTGCTACAACAAGCTAGAATTCCTCCAATGGTAAAAACATCCCTGCATTCTGTTGTGTTCAGTCATCTGTCTTTAACCACAAGAGCCTGTCATCTGTTGAAGGTTGTGCTGTCTGTTGCGGTCGTTGGTTTGATGAGGTGTGATGTCTGTACAGCTGGAGATGTGCTGACTGCCCTCTACTGACACATCAATATAGTACAACAAGCTAGAATTCCTCCAATGGTAAAAACATCCCTGCATTCTGTTGTGTTCAGTCATCTGTCTTTAAGCACAAGAGCCTGTCATCTGTTGAAGGTTGTGCTGTCTGTTACTATCGTTGGTTTGATGAGGTGTGATGTCTGTACAGCTGGAGATGTGCTGACTGCCCTCTACTGACACATCAATGTGCTACAACAAGCTAGAATTCCTCCAATGGTAAAACATTCTTTTTTAAGGAATTTACATACCAGCCTTGGCGTTATTTTATTTTTTTTTCTCCATATAATTACACTAAATTAACATGCTAAATCGACAGTACTAATTATAATGTTACTAAAACGTGTAAAATATATCACAATTTCACTGTTCCAAGCAATATTTTTCCAACCACAATTTTTTTGTGATCTCCTTGAAAAAGGTCATATTTGAACGAACAATTTAAAAATGATAAAAGATAAAGATATCATCATCTGAAATTCTGGAACATTCTGACTTGCTGAAGCTGCTCTAGAGATAAAAGCTGTTGTTATTCTCTCCAGTCAATGGTGATTCTTTCTCTACAAGCTGCAGCACAAATCACATTTCACGTCGTTTTAAAAATGTACAAAGTAAACAGAAGTCAAGTGGGTGTCGTGTCCAGCTCTGTCTCTCTAAAGCCATTGAGACTTCAGACCAGCTCTGAGACACGAGGTAAACGAATAATCCAGAGGATCAAATGGCATGTTAAATACTCCAAACATGGAATGAAGAAATCAAACGGTGACATGAAGGGTCACGGTAAAGCCACACAGCGTCCCTCAGGTGATCAGACTGATTGTCAGTGCTTCAGGGGTTGGTGAGGTTGGTAGACTCAGGCGTTTATCAGTGCGACAGTTTAACCCTGTTTTCAAAGGGAAACAAACTGAATGATCCGCGAGCATGACAGCACTGACCTTTCAGAGCTTAAAGATCACTCACCTGACTCTGAACGGGATGAGGGGTTCGATTTTATTATTCTAACATATTAAAAATCAGTTTTATACATTTAAAAATTATAAAAAAAACAAATAAAAAATCTTAGGGAGTATTGGAATACATGTAACAGGATTACATATTTAAACTACAAAATATTAGTATGAGTTAGGATTAGTACTAATTTAAATCAGATAATCAGAGAATAGTTACATTCAAAAAGTATTTTGAGTACTTAAGAGATTTTGACCCAAAATGAATAAGGACAACATGATAGGATGTCACGCTCCAGGTTGTTTATTTGAAATTCATAAATAAAAATACATTCAAAATGTTAAACACCATCTGCTGTTCAGACTTCACCAAAATTTTACTTTAGGATGCAGCAAAAGATGAAAATTCGAAGCATACTTGCTCTTGAATGCGTGTGAATGAAACGCAATATCTAGTGTGACCACCTCTTTATTAAAGAATATTCACCCATTCCCATTTTTATACTTTGAACAGTCAATTTATAGCTTTTCTAGAAATCTGTCTCTTCATTTGACAATAACAAGCTCCTTTGTTCAGGTTGGTTTACTATTGTTGTTGTTGAAGTCTTTGTGTGGTTGTTCTGCTGGAAAATGAACGTTTGCTTTAAACACAGATTTCTGGCTGACTCACACGGTTCTTCTATTTGTTTGTATTTGGCAACAAGACTTCCCATTCCTCTTGCTGAACAGAGACACAAGATCATGATGCCTCAAGAGCATGCTTGACAGATCCATCAGACCACTGAATCGAGTTGTAGAGTATTGTCAAGTCAAGCATCATTATCAATATTGCTTATTTGAACAAACCTCTAACCCAGAGTATTACCTTTGTTTTAGGAGAGATGTGCTATTACTTTTTTAAGTGATAAGCCTTAAGACTATTGTCTGGCAGACCAAAAAAATTAAAAATGGCAAAAAGGTAGACTTACACTGAAGTCATGTAGAGAAGAAAGTGCAGGACTCTTTTGACTTGGACCATTTAGAAACCACAGTTGTGAGTGGAATTGTTGTGGTGAGTTTTGCATGACAAACACCAATCACATTTCCATCAGAAAATGTAAAAAAACTCATTTCAGATTTTGCGGTCTTTCAAAGTTAAATAAAAATATAGCTGCAAGCAGCAATTACGGGGCCAAGCACCAGCATGGTAACCACTGCACAACCCCAAGATCTCACAGAGCAAGCACAGATCACGTTGTGCCTGGTTGGATTTAAACCACAGTTCAGTGTGCTACACAACACAACAGTGTGACAGAATGACCTGCAGAGGTTGGGATTCAAACCCATGGCCTTTTGAACTATAAACCATGCATACTGAGTGGCAAAGAGACTTCCTGAGGTTAAAGCTAGCACACAAGTGCAGGTTATCTTTTTAAGTATAGGTGATGCTCTCTCCAAACGGTTTAAGTACCATCAGGATATGTGTGAGGATGTATACCAGTTTTCTTTGAAATCTGACAATGTATTTAAAAGATAAATGTCAATATGGCCGATATGGGGAAAAACTGGTATTGTTGAAATCCAAATGATCCAAGAAATCCACAGACACAAACGTCATGACTTTAGGACATACAGTTCAAAAGTTACGGACAAAAAACCCACCTGTGGGTCACATGGCTGTTGCGAAAGGTGCACTGAGACCATAGTCCTCATGAAGCATACCAAGTTTCGTTTCAACAGGACAAAATGTTGCCATTATACAGCCTCAAATGTGTTTTAACAGCCATCTCGTTAAATATGTGCTTGCGTAATTTCTCAACAAATTCAAAAATGATTCATTCTATGCGGCTCAGTCTGGAGAATAATTCGAGCCATTGTTTAGAAAAATCGGACAAACTTTGAAGAAACAGTAGGGAAAAAATTATAAACATCATAATCCAAGATGGCGTTTTAATGTAAGGGGTCCGTTGGAATCATCAAAAAAGAAACGTGTCTCTAGGACAAATGGTTAAAAAGATACGGACAAATAAAAGTGCATTTTTGACAGTGGTGGTGCTATAGAGTATGTCCTAGAGACCCCAAATTTAGTATGGGGCTATTAGTGACCACCCTTATCAGTGTGCCAAATTTCATCATTTCCTATGTACGGTTCTATGGGCTGCCATAGACTCCCATATACTTTAGAGAAAGTATTTAATGTCAACTACACACGTGTGCACAGCAGTGATGCAACAAACTAATAAATTAAATACATAATCAATAATGAATATAATCAACAACGAATTACATCGATTTGTCGGATATCTGCGACATGCACAAAGAAGCCTTCTCAGTGACGTCACTTTACAGTAATGAGAAAAAAGAATTTGCATGAGACAAGCTGAAGTGAAAAACCAAGATGTCTTTTAAGCGTACAGTTTAACAAGGGCCAGATGACCATGTTTTTATTGTATGACGCGCTTTAGGGCTGGACGAAATGGCTTCAGAAATTATATTAATATTTTTCAGCAAACTGATGATATTCGAAAATGATGTGTGTTTTCTTTTTCAATCACAGGAAGCATCATTTCATCTAAACAGCCATTGTAGCCATGTAGAATTAATATTTCTATTATAAAAATCTATTTAAAAACGATGACGGCATGTTTCTTACAGTTTTTCACTAATGAACACAAGAGAGAGTAAAGTGTAATCATTTGCATTGATTTGTACATTTATACTTATATTTAACATACAATCATACATGGGAGCTTAGTAAATATCTTATTAATATTCATATATATTTACTCTGTGAATGAACAATGTGTGCAAAACTACCCCACTTATATTTTTAAAACCAGATGAATATTGCATCATACTAAATTATTACTGTGGAACCCAGTCAAGTTTATTATTATAATATAATCCTGAACTTGTATTATTCTCAGAAGATATTTGAAAGATATATTCATATATTTATGTCCTTCCTACTTCACCCTACACTGGGGTTTTAATTTTGTCACTGCAAGTGCAGTCATGTTTATTTCACCTTTTATAATGAAACAGGAAGTGCAATGTTTGTTTGACAGTTATGAGTTTAGCATCTCGTGAACCGCTGTCAAACTCTCCTTACTGTTCAGTGTTTGTACATTTGTACAATAACTTTATAGCGGTTACTGCTGTTTGGAATTGCGTGAATGCTTGAACCTGCAGTTCTTCACAATGCGGGTGAACTGCGTGACAAACACGAGCCCCCGCGGTTCATTCTGAAGCACACACCGACCATGTCATTAATCGCAGCCTTGGGCAGTTTAATAATCACATATGATCATTTGATTGGCCAAAATCATTTTTGGCCATCAAATTTAGGCTTCAATGCAAGCAAAATTTGAATCTTACATATAATGCAAGAAATAATATTGTATAAGGAGAGTTATTCTCTTATATTTTTAGAAAGACATTACAAACATTTGTTACTCTCTGTGTGTTCCTGCAGAACATTCTACATTTTACCGGATGACACTCTTGTCTTTATTATCATTTATAACTGTGCCGTTACAACTTCCTGCTGCTTTCAAACTGTGGATGGTTTTATTTTTGGAAAATAAATGTACAGGGTAACTAGGGTTGTCAATCAACTATCATTTTTAATCAAATGATGTATATGATATGCGATTTATCAAATTAATCACAATTAATCGAATTAATAAATATTTGCTGAGAAAGGCCCTCAGATAACAATAATTCCACATATAATGATACATTAATCATAACTAGTTACATTTAAATAATTATAAATATATTTTCTCAAATATAATAATTGAGACTATTAAAATGTATTACTGGCTGACGAGAAAAGCATTAATAAGACAATACAAAAAGTGGCTTCAGAATGCAATAAATTGTTTATTTGCATATTATTGAACATAAGCCAATCATTGGCCTACAGTCCACAGCAATATATTTTGCAATTTAGTTGTTATAAATGCTTTTCTAAGGACACATCAATGTACATATGCATCTTTGGTTGAGTCGTGTCATAAACAGTGTTTTTAGTGTTTTTGCGTATACAGCTGGAGTTTGGTTTACTGCCCCCTGCTAAAAACTGATGGTACTTCAAGCTTGAATTACTGCAATGCAAGGAATATTCCTTATTAAATCCAGGGACATGATTAGTTGAGTTGATTTTTTTCATGTGCTATTTTTTATATAATTAATAATAGTGAATTAAAATGTTCGACACATCTACAGCCCTTATGGTAACATTTATATTTCAAAAGTTTTTTTGTACAAGATTTATAGCATACAACCTTTTATCCCCAATTTAGAATGGCCAATTCCCAAAGTGCTCTTAAGTCCTCATGATGGTGTAGTGTCTCGCCTCAGTCCGGGTGGCGGAGGACAAATCTCAGTTGCCTCTGTGTCTGAGGCCGTCAATCCGTGCATCTTATCATGTGACTCGTTGAGCATGTTACCGTGGAGACGTCACGCTATTCTCCACGGCATCCACGCACAACTCACCACACGCCCCACTGAGAGCGAGAACCACATTATTGTGACCACGAGGAGGTTACCCCATGTGACTCTACCCTTCCTAGCAAACGGGCCAATTTGGTTGCTTAGGAGACCACTCAGCACACACAAACTTGCGACTACATAACCATTTATACCTTTGAATACATTTTAATAAAATAATACAAAATGAATCAAAATAATGGTTAGTTGCATCCCTAGTGTACAGGTAACTGATAAGTGTGAGCTGTATGGTGCAGTAGTAAACACTCAGCTTTGTCCTCTGTTAGTGGTCTGAACATATTCTTTCTGTCCGATGCTCCTAAAACACTTGGGGGGTTATCAAGGCTGGAGCCCTTTTCACTTTTGTCTTAAATTGCCTCATCTCTCTGTCAGGATGCCAAAGGGGACTCCATCAGCACGGTCCAGAGCGGAGTCGTCACCCCCACGGGCGCCACATTTAACCACACACTCTGAGCCTGTGATGCCTGTCCGCATCAAATTAGAGCTGCCCTGTACGCCGGATGATGGTTTGGGGAAACCGCATCATGACTGATGCGAGGGTCCCGCACCTGTCACCCACTGTCAGCCGGACACACGCTTCGCTATGTGCAGCTGACAGGTAATCTTAATGTCTTCTATTAATACAATTAATTCTTTCATAAACAATTTGATAAGTGCTCAAGCAACACAAACAGACACACACACAGATAATGAAGCCGAGTGTGTGTGTTAATGAAAGGCGTAATGGGTTGATCAGTGACCCAGGCTCCTGCTCTCGGTTCTGTAGCTCAGCTGGGCCACACTCTCTCTCTCGGACCTGCTCTCTTGAAATTGTACTTTCTCGTTTCATTAGTGCATCACAAGCAGAGCATGTGAAAGGTTCTGACAAAACTCATTTGAAGGGACAGGCTGCAGATTGCCTGCAGCAGGTGCACTGAGGAGGTAAAACAAACCCGAGTCATTGCGTGTTCTTCTGTTAAAGCAGAAATGGGCTGGAGGTGTAGACTTACACCACCCAAAAACCTCCATACAGAATAATGCAAAAATAAAGGACAAACAGTGCACCAGATTTGATTATGATTCATAAGCTCTCAATTCCACGCAACTAAAATTCATATGGATATATTTCAGTAATAATGTCCATATTGTACATATGAAAGAAATTCTCTCTCACTTGAATGCTGTTAATTATACAGAGGACCTTTTAAATTGGTACATTGTGAACTATTTATTTTACACATTGTATTATTTTTCACAATTTAGCTTATTTTTAAATGTACAAATTTCATGTATTCCATCTATATATATATATATATATATATATATATATATATATATATATATATATATATATATATATATATATATATATATTTACACTGGCAGCCAAAAGTTTGTACAGATTTTGCTGTTTCGGAAGAAATTTTGTTCTTTAATTCATCAAAGTGTTATTCAACTGATCACAAAGTATAGTCAGGACATTACTGAAAAAAGTCCTTTTTGATCAAATCTAGACAGCAGCATCATTCAAACACCTTACCCTCGAGTAATTATGATAAATTGATCATTTGATACTAGAAAATCACTTGCCGTTATATCAAACACAGCTGAAAGACATTTGGTTCGTTAAATGAAGCTTAACATTGTCTTTGTGTTTGTTTATGAGTTGCACAGTTTGCAATAGACTGGCATGTCTTAAGGTCAATATTAGGTCAAAAATTGAAAAAAAGAAACAGCTTTCTCTAGAAACTCATCAGTCAATCATTGTTTTGAGGAATGAAGGCTGTACGATGCTTGAAATTGATTTCATACAAAGAAATAACTACAGTCTTCAAAGACAAAGACAACTGTCTCTAACAAGGACAGAAAGAGATGTGGAAGATGTACAACTAAACAAGAGGATAAGTACATCAGAGTCTCTAGTTTGAGAAATAGACACCTCACATGTCCTCCGCTGACAGCTTCATGGAATTCTACCCGCTCAACACCAGTTTCACGTACAACAGTAAAGAGAAGACTCAGGTGGCCTTATGGGAAGAATAGCAAAGAAAAAAACACTTTTGAAACAGAAAAACAAAAAGAAAAGTTTCGAGTGGACAAAGAAACACAGACATTAGACAACAGATCATTGGAAAAGAGTGTTATGGATCTTAACCACATTGAGCTTTTGTGGGATCAGCTAGACTGTAAGGTGTGTGAGAAGTGCCCGACAAGACAGTCACATCTATGGCAAATGCTACAGGAAGTGCGGGGTGAAAGGTCAAATGCTACAGGAAGTGTGGGGTGAAAATATGCGGTTAAGGGGAGCATTTTCGAGTGTACTCTCAGATTTGAGTGAAGGAAAAACGGCATTCTAGTTTGGATGAGAGGCGTAAACGTAGCTAAATGAATGTGTCTGTCATCAGTAGTTCTGATAATTAAACAGCGGTAAAGAATTCATGCAAGGCTGTTTTATTAAAGATTTCCATCTATAATTAATGTAAACAGTTTTCAGAACCGGTGTCCAGTGAAAGCCAGTGGCGTTTATGCCGATGGACCCCTGTCTCTGCTCCGCACCTCCGGCAAAAACAGACACGAGACAGCGCTTGTCACAAGGAAGTTTATATAGGAAATTGCTCATGGCAACTATTTGTTCAGTACTCAAATCTCTCTTTTTTTTGTGCCAACAGAACAAGCCCCTTTGGAAAATAGGGCAGCTCTCCCTAATGAGTAATCTATTTCAAAGCAGTCTTGTCTGGGCATGACAGTTTACTGAGAGGCTTGAAGAACTGGTAATTATAAGTGTTACAGGGCAATTAATGCATATTACATTGCGGTACTCGTGGAAGCAACTGTCAGCTCCCCAATAAAAATGAGCACTCTTCAGGCACCGGGTGACATTAATTGGGCCTTTAATGACTATGCACAGGAACCGGGCCAAATAGGAACAAAACAAAGCAGTCCAGGAATGGGCTGGAAATTGAACTAAAAATGAGATTAATTGCTGCTGGGAGGAGGACAAAAAGAAGAATAAAAACGGGATGAAATTACAGGGTTGTGGGAGCACAGGCTTTTTGCCACAATGACAATTCTTAATTGTCATATATTCTTTATGTTTGGAAAGGCCGGTGACAGGTTTCAGTTTCGTTTGTGAGGTCAATGAGTGGAAAGCTACAGCTGCACACGGCATATTTCATTTGCTAAAGGAAGAGCTCTTGAAGAATAGTGGTGACTGTTCAGTCTGTTCACATCTGAAAAGAGTCAAGTATGTGTAGAGTAAAAGAACCACTCGAGTAGGTCAAGAGGAAAACGTGTATTGTCTGTAATAAAGGAAGAGAATCATGATAATTAATGAGGAATGCAGAGCGTTTCAACCTGATCGGCTCTGACGACACTCCAGAATGAAGAGCGTTTCAAGAGCGCAACAGAAACCGCCGAAACAAAAACACCTGCTAGTTCATTAGTCGTTCAACACATCAGCCATTTCAACTAGTCTTGATTTTGTGTATGAATCCAAACACAGTCATTTGCATACAATTTTGATGTGCCGTTTCTACAGTCTTTTAAATCTGGAGCTTGCGCTAGTGCTGTCACCCGCATACTGTCATCGGTGATGATAGAATAGTCACACAGATTCAAAGCTGCTTTGCACTGGGAAACACATCAAGCAAATATTTGAATTGCAAAACCACATTATCTTCCAAAGGGATAAAACTCCAGACAACTTCCACGAGTTAAAGACCTACATTTGCCGTGAACCAGTGAATCGTCAGCTGTTAAAGGGGGGGCGCAGGGCATAAGCGCACTCAACCTAATTTAGCATAGCCAAATTTGTGTAATGAGATCGGACATGTTTTAGAGTTGGGTCTCTAAGACGCTTAATGTGAGGAGAGAACCATAACAAATGTTCTCAACTGACCTCGCATTTATCCCAGATCCGCTGTATGAAATTCCGCGGCTTGCTGTCTACATGACACAGATATGATTATGAAGTGACGTGTAATTACTGCAGTCACACTGATGTGGAGCGAGCATTTCAAATGCGAGTATGAGGTACGTCTCTGTGAAAGCATCATATAAAAACATTCAAGCTGTTGACTTCTTCAATGTAAAGAGTGCTTCTTCAAGAATGTTTCCCAAACTATTTTTAGTATGTATGTTTGCTAGAAAATAATGCAACAGCCGTTCAGTCAATTGTCATTCCAGTAACCATGAAACATGTCCCAGAAGAAAAATAGAATTGCAAATTTAAAAGAAATGTTTTATTTTAATTGTTTATTTTAGTTCAAGCAAATAATTGACATTTGAACTTCAATTTCATTCACATATATTTGAAGAAAAACCGCTTTTAAATGCTCCCCGTTTCAAAAGTGTAGACACAAGACATAAACAATATGTGCGTTAACATGATTTTACTGTCATTAAATCACTTACTGACCGCATCTGTGGAAAGTTTTTATTTAACAGAGTACTCATAAATCAAACAGAAACATAGAGTTACAGGCAGCCACACTCACATTCAGCAGTCACAGAAGCAAATTCAATGACATTAATCTCACGTTCTGAACATGCGTCTCATCAGACACGCGCAGCTGTGTTTAACGTGATTTTTGCGAGTCAAGCATGCTTCCAGACTGGGCTCCGCAGACACTTGCCTTGCTCAACCCGGTTTCTCTCTATCGTGATTCACGGCACAAACTACTTCCTGTTGAGTTTTTAGTTTTTTACCTTAAAGCGCTATTGAGGAAGTCAAACATATCAAATGATGAGAGCCAGACATAATAATAACAGCTGTCATGCACATTTTTTAAACTACACATCATCACCCTTAATAAAATTCAATTCCAATTATGTTAGATATTAAAAAACAAACTGGCTTTGCTTTCAGATATTCAGATATTGTCTACAGAGATGACTTAAACCAATAAGAGCCAAATGAAGTGTTTATAATAATAATGCTAGTGAACAACATCAGACTGAAACGTGACATTTCGCATTGGGGTAAGGTTGATTACCACTTTTTGAATACCACCATTTTTTTTCTCTGACTATTTTTGTCAAGTTCCAAATAAAGAGAGTAGTTTTCATTTATAAATGTTTCATTAAATGACAGGATTTTTCAAAAACAGGCATTACAATATGGTTATTTAATATATGCATTTTTATTGCATTTTATATATATATATTTTAATATATTGTTATCGTGATGTAAAATGAGTGATTTCAAGTTATAAGATTTGGTCATATCGCTCAACCCTAGTAATCAGAGTTTTTGTCCTAACAAGCCGTACATCCTATTGATCGCTTGTTTTCTATTTTCAGCATTGTGCGGGTAACTTTGTCCACTGTGAACTGGCACCAGTGCCAAAAAAAATAGGCTGGGCATAGAAATGCATCGATTCTTGGACTACAAACTCTTCAGACATGTTTAGTAATTTCTGTTCTCTCGTGTACAGTTGTGTTCTGTTGTCACTATCGCTGTTTTTAGATAAACATGTTTTCTCTTGAACGCCCCAATGTCACGAGGGGTCTGCGTGAACCGTTGCTCTCGTGTCCTATCATGAACGCACACAGGTGATCAACAGCCTGTCAACATTTACACTCAAAAACACATCAGATTTCAGTTTGTATCGTATGCTTTCATAACAATCATGAGTGTCATGAATAATTCATTAGACTTCTGAATGATACTTTTGTGTTCTTTTGAAGCTTGAAGAGGTGGTCACCATAAACTGCACAACATGTTTTCACAATTTCTCCCTTTGTGTTCAGAAAAACAAAGAAAGTCATATAGGGTTACAACAACACAGGGGTGAGTAAACTATGACTGAATTTACAGTTTTGGGTGAACTGTCTCTTAACACTGTAACCATCTTGCAGTATTATTTTTCTATCATCATATGTTGCAACATATCATTATGTTACAATTAAATCCTTAGATTATCATCATGATGAGCCTTTTTCATATACTCTTCATTATCGCTGACATAAAAAATACAATCAACGAACAGTGTCATCAGTAATTTAATGTTTTTATCAGAAAAATACACACGCAGAAATATGTTTGAATGAATGGTTTACTGGTAAAATTTTCATTAAATAATTTGAAGAAATGTGATCATTTGATCATCAACACTATTAATGGTAAACATACGACAGCTCACATAATAAGAGTTACTGTGACGTTGTATGACTGCGGTGCCGTCTGAACTAATTTCACCCCTGCACACCCTGTGCCCGTCTACATGTAGACACACTGGAGACAGACTTGGGCAGAAATCAAAGGCACGGATGATGGATAGCTTTCAAATACAATGACCCGAGTCAAAGAGGTTAGCTCTAAATCAATTAAGGTGATAAGAACACCATGTCAGCAGTGTGTACCTTGATATGTTCAAGTCTTATCTGCACGATGAGGAAGTCGCAGTAATAACTACAGACAAGCTAGGACAAAACCACTGTAACACACTGTCAAACACAATTTACAGCACACCATATCTGTTAAAACTGTGATTACGCACAGGCGAGCACTAGACAGAACTCTTTGAGTTTAGCACGAGTATCTGGACACGACCCAAGGGCTCCTTTCATTGGCCGTGATGCATGCGGGGAGGGGTTGAAGGTTGAAGTTGAGAGGAGGGCCGGCAGGAAAAATAAAGACCGAAAGCTTTGGGAAGATTACAGCATTTAACATATTAAGACCTCGTTGCAGTTTTACATGCATCCCCCACTTCCTTCTTTGGATGGGGTCAAGGGGAACCGAAATGGAGGAAAGAGCAACATGACATCAAACGCCGTGATTGGTTGACCTCCTTTCCGTCAGAGTCTTGATTTAAATAGGTTCGCTTACTATTCAAACTGCCTTTTGGCAAGGATGGTAATATTTCAGCTCAAACAAAAACATTCTCATAGGCTATGACGCTTTTGTTTCCATTGCGTGCATGAGCCAAAGATGACTGAAAGTTTCATATATATAAAGGAAATAGCTCAAAGTCAACACGAAACCCATTTTAATTCAGAAAAAAAGGAACAGACTTGATTTTATCCACGTGGAATTGATTGGATAGAGTAAAAATAAAAGAGGACTTGATGACGTCATACCAAAAGAAACATCATAACTGAGTATTTTGATTAAAGAGGACTATTCTTTGGAATAACTGATGAATCATGCACAATAAGAACATTATTAATATTTATTTTAATTCATATTGTTGATTCATTGGATGAAGGAGTGTTTGGGTCTTCCAGGTAGTTATCATTACTCAAAGACTTTAAATCTCTTCATTTGCTCTCTGGAGACGATGAAGTGTGAAGCTCAAACACTCATCACCAAATTAGGAATCTAGAACCTACTGTGATTTCAAGAAACATTCCTGGACTGTAAATTATGAGCAAACCGTGCAGCTTGCATAAACAAATCCAAAGACCGTTGGGTTTTTCATGCATGTTTGACAGTCTGTGCGTCAGTGACACACAAACACACAACTGCGCTGATGTTAATAGTTTTCACATTCATTAAACTCAGAGGAAGTGAATGTAAGAGTGTAAGTCTTCAGCTGCACTCAGCACACAAACACAGTTGTTCCTGTGACCCCGCTGACAGGCTCTCGTGAACAACATTAAAGAGGGCATTTCGGAGAGTGAAGTGAAAATCTTTTGTCAAGAAGCTCGTTCATGCCGGCTTGCACAACACAAGAGTGAGTGAGCTTCTCGTTTATCACAAAGAGATTTGGGTTGTTATAATTATGCCCGACATACAGTAAAAATGTGAACGATTTACAGAACAACCTGTTACATTTTACAGTTTAAACGGTGGTTTTTACAGTATTATATACACATAATGCTTTAATCCTCTGAACCTTTATAATGTATTGTTACTCACTGTAGTAATTACAGAAGAGCACATGATGACCATGAAGCTCATGCAGCAATGGTCCCCGAAATACATAACTATATTATAAATAAGGAACATCATTATCAAATATGATGAGACTTTGTTATCGCAGTGTGCAATAATTAACATAAATGTTAACAACATGTACTCTCTTGTTACACATAATATACATTTTTACTGGTAATTATATGGGAAATCATATTTTTTTTCCATTTAAAAATGTCATTACAACATTTTACAGTAAAACCTTTTAAACATATATTTTTAAAAAAGACATATTTTACAGTAACTACTCTTTTTCTGCAGCATTTTTACAGTGTATTTGATCATTTTTTGCACCCTCTTTAAAGCTTGAATGCGTCACTATCCACTGCCAAGATGGACTGGGACATTCTTACATATTTCTCTTTTTGTGTTCTACAGTTTTGGAAAAATATAATAGAGTTAATAATGACAGAATTTTAAGTATTGGGTGAATATTTCCTTAAAAGTGTGAAGTTTACATTGAGTGCGTTCATTGACACAAAAGTGGAACATCAAGAAAGTTATATCAGCAGGCCGATTCAGCAGACGATATTTGGCATATTAAGATGATCAGCACGATAACCGTGTCTGTTTGGGTGACTATTGAACGTGGTCATTCCACCTAGAGGCATTTCTGATCAATGGTTTTCAAATACCTTTGTGAATACTGAGTAAATACTGTGTCAAGTATTCATTTAAAATCAGCAATTTACTCTCATTTTCTTTTAGTTAATTGTATTATAAGGGTCAATGATAAAACACTCTTTACTGACCAGCTCTATTACGTTATTCAAAAACACATCAAAAAACTACTTACACCTCTACTATGAACATGTTTTCAATTTCTGACAAATTTTTTAATGAAAAAGAAAATCATCGAAATATTAACTACAGTTTTGAACAACACAAAATAGGTTTCGTTTGAAATATCAGAAGCTCTTCTGCCCAATGTATGCAGACATTATGACCAAAACTGAACAAGTGCTTTAAAATTAACAGATAAATCAGAAGTGTTCAGTTTTGATTATTTATAATATAATTGCACTGCACATATTATTGCAATCAGTAAAAACATCAAACTGATCAAATATCCATGTGTCATATGCTGTTGGAAAGATCTCAAAGAGAAGAATAAAACAGTGAGACTACAGTCCACTACTGTTGATTACACATTGGGCTGATATGAATTTACAGTAATGTCAGTTTGGTTCAGTGAATACACTGAATGATGTGATAATGTTGAGATTATATGAAAGGAAACATGTACACCCTAATGAAAGCATAGTGCCATGTTTGTGGCCAGAGTGATCACTTCTGAGATTTTAAACTTTACCACTTGCATGTGAAAATAGTACCAAAGCGATATATAAAACAATAACATGTAATTCATACGGACTTAAATGTCTGTTTTCTACGATGATGTTTTTAATATGTAATCTGAATGAAGAATTCATTTTGATATTATTGTAGGGCATAAGTCACAAATGTCGAGGTGGTGAAATAGAGACAAAGCATCTCATTAAAATGCTGAAATTACTCAGTAGATGGGAAGTGTTAGAAGTTTAAAATCTTTATTATTTATATTTCTAAAGCTACAATTGAAGCCGTTTTGTTTTAAAATATTAATATTTGAATAACTTTTGCCAAATCGTAGTGGAACATCCAACATACAATATATATAAATACGGATGCAGATCATGAAATTCATGATTCAAGCATTTATGATATTTATACATCAGAACCTCAAACATTTTTGGAAAATGTATTCTTAAATTGATCATTAGAGGTGTACACTAACATGTCCTCAAGAAGTCCAATTTTGATTGATAGTTACACTACTTGACATTTTGAGTGTGATAAAGTGTTTTCTGTTATCGACACTTAACCTGATACGGTCTCAAACGGTCCAATCACATGACATTTCTTTTTATTACAATTAGCTAGTCGCCCATACAAGTTATAAAAAAGCAGGAAAATCAGAAAAGCAGGATCAAGAAAAGCACTTTTGATTTATTAAAACATATTTTAATGACTTTTTTATAACGAGGTGCGCAGACTATGTTATATGCTATTTAATGGATACATGTAATTAACACAAGTAAAATATAACATAATATATAGATATAAACACAATTCTTGTAAAAGTGTGCTTCTTTCAAAAATAAAAGCTGTGATATACTACTTTTATAATGATCATATAAAGACCAATATGATTTAGTATCTGAATACTTTCTGAATGTACTGTATATTCATCAATGTTCATGTCCTAAAGCTCTAGATCAACAGTTCCCAACCCTGTTCTTGGAGGCCCCAACACTGCACATTTTGTATATCTCCTTTATCTGACACTCCCAGTTCAGGTCTTGGAGTCTCCACTAATGAGCTGGTAGCTGAATCAGGTGTGTTTGATTAGTGAGATATCCAACATGTGCAGTGTTGGGGCCTCCAGGAACAGGATCGGGAACCACTGCTCTACATATCTCAAAGTATTATGTTTTACAAGTGTTATTTTAATACAGTTGAGCTATATTTGATCACACTGGGATAACAAATGTTCTTGTGTCTGGAATGAAACCCGTTGATCAACTAACAGAGGACTTAGAATAATAATACGCATGACCGTAAAAACGTGTTGAATAAAAAGGAAAAGTTCTCTTTCAAAAGTTAAATTCACTTAAGGCCTTCCTTTAAAAATTCAAATGTCTCATACTGACTTCCAAAAAGTTTTTCTCTTTTACTTTAAGCAGTGCCTTGGTGTCAAAATCATTCTTAACCTCAACTTGAAATGGCAAATTTGTTTAATGCATTGGAAGGAAACCTGCAAAATAAATACATGAAATGGAGGCTTAGTGGGAGCTAAATCCCACGGCTGATGGGAACCTGAAGTGTGCGGATTACATCCGCAGCGCATTAAACAATGTCCCTAAATATGCATTGAAAGCCGTAAAGCATGAAAGCACCTTGTCATGTGGTATTAGCATTCAGAGCTGCGTGTCAGATGTCTTTCGATGCACTTGGGTGTGTCACAGTGTTAAATGTCACATGCCAAATACCACGAATCCCAGAAAGATTTCCTGACATCACCTCGTGTCAACTCCATTCCTGGAGAGCTCTTTACGATCAACCTGTCACACAAGCGTGCCTCCAGATTCAACAGAAAAAAAAAAGATTTGGGTTACTGAACGTGAAGGAAAAATGATGGAACCAGGACATGGAAGAAATGTGTAAAATGAAACAAAACAGAAAAGGCAAAGCTAAAGAGCATCTGTAAAAACTGACCTACTGTACATTTGAATGTATTGTTGCATAAGAATTTTGATAGCAAGGTCATTCTTCCAGATTATTAAGAATCTCTGGTACTTATGAGAAACAAATATGATAATGGCTTTGGTCCGAGAGGTAAGGGTTCAGATCCCGGACAAGCCCCCAATAATTTCATTACCCCAGATGGGGGGCTCCATGACCAAAAACACCACCCAAAACTATAAAAATGCCCCCTGAAATTAAAAATGTGAGGGCAAAAAATTTAATTGTAACACATTCTGATTTCTATGCATTACATCTGTTAAAGTTCTTGATATTTTATTATAGTTCTAGTTATTCTTATTTATTGTATTCTTGTTTAAATTGTTGGGTAAGAGGCAATCAATTCTCAAGTTATTATTCAAATAAACTGTATTGATGAATCAATTAAATGTAAATAATTGACATAAACAGATGAAGCAGTTATAAATGGTTAGAAAAACCTATAACATCAAAATGGTAAAAAAAAAAACAAAAAAAACATTGCCCCTGAAAATCATGTCCAGGGGGCAAATACTGTATATGTAAAACGTATAAATCTTAAATGATCTAAAGTTTCTGACTGACCAGAATGAAAGATTTATTCAAAGCTTCAAAGTGAATATAAAGTAAATCTTTCCAAATTTTTCAAGAACTGGATGCATAAACAATGACTGTTTGCTCACATGCTTCCTGGGAAATATAAAATAAATGACCCAGTCTGGAATATATAATATTATTTCAAACGATTGTCAAAGCCACTAGCCATCAAATAATATTTACTAAGATATAAAGAAAATACAACAGAAATGATCAGGTTAACTATTTCCAAGTGGTCAAGAATATATATATGAGAGAAATGAAAGTATTAAACCTTTGTGACCAGAGGGAGAAATGAGCCATACCGTGGTATTATATTGCTATAAATCATCTTTGTCAAGTCCTGACAGCATTTTATCAGATGTAACCTTTAGCAGCATCTATTAGGAGCGCAAACATGCTCAGCTTCGATAGATGAGCGGTTCGAGAAGAGACAAAACTCTTCATCTCTCAAAGTCTAGATAATATTGTAAAACATAAGATAATATTAACACACAACTCAAACATCTGTCGTTTTGTTTGCTGGAATGTGAAATATAGTTCTGCTTGTGTTCAGCTACTGTGAAGGAGTCGCACAAACAAACAGTTTTTAATTCCCAAAGTGCAACCGCTTTAACAGATATGAGGACAAAAGTGATCTAACGATGATCTTATTCCACTATGTAAGATCGAACGGGATGAACGGCACCCTGTTTTGCCACCAGCGCAGCGAGTACTGGCTGTTAGTACACGATAACGCAAATAAAAGTTTTTATCTTCTAAAATATGTCTTAGTATTTATTTTGAAAGCAGTATGTAACTTGTTCAATCTAAATAGGATGTTTATTAAGTCTGAATAGCCTATTAAATGAGTCAAATAACTACTGTAAGAGTAAAAGACACATGGTAGTTTTCTTGATATGCATCACAATTCTCAAGCTATAGAAGTGTTTTAAATGTGTAAATCTGTTATGAGCATAACAGCGCCAACACGCTGAGGCATGGACTCTACAAGACCCCTGAAGGTGTCCTGTAGTATCTGGCACCAAGACATCAGCAGCACATCCATCATGTCCTGTAAGTTTTGAGGTGGAGCCGCTGTGGATCGGGACATGTTGGTCCAGCACATCCCACAGATGTTCAATCGGATTGAGATCTGAGGAATTTGGAGGCCAGGGCAACACCTTGAACTCTTCGTCATGTTCCTCAAACCATCCTTGAAAAATGTGTGCAGTGTGGTGGGGCGCATAACCTGCTGAAAGAGGGCACTGCCATCAGGCAATACCATTGCTATGAAGGGGTGTACCTGGCCTGCAACAATGTTTAGGTGGGTGGCACGTGTCAAATGGACGTCCACATGAATGGCCGGACCCAGGGTTTTCCAACAGAACATTGCCCAGAGCATCACACTCCCTCCACCAGCTTGTCATCTTCCCACAGTGCATCCTGGTGCCATCACTTCCTCAGGTAAATGGCGCACATGTACACGGCCATCCGGGTGATGTAAAATAAAACAGGACCAGGTGATCTTCCACTGCTCCAAGGTCCAGTTACAACCCTCACGTGCCCATTGTAGGTGCTTTCAACGGTGGGCAGGGGTCATCATGGGCACTCTGACTCATATGCAGCAGGTTGTGATGCACTGTGTGTTGTGACACATTCCCGCCATTACATCATTAAACGTTTCTGTGAATTTGCCACGGGATAGCCTTCGTTGCCCTCGTGCATCAATGAGCCTTGGGCGCCCAACACCCTGCCACCGGTTTGTGGTTTGTCCCTCCTCGGACCACTGTCTGTATGTACTCACCACTGCTGACCGGGAGCACCCCACAAGCCTTACAGAGATGCTCTGACCCAATCATCTGGACATAACAATTTGGCCCGCTCAGTCCCTCAGGCCTGCCCATTTCTCCTGCATTCAACACATTGAATATGAGAACTTGTCCGTGTCATCTAATCTACCCAGACCTTGACATGTGGCATTGTTAGGAGATGATCAACGTTACTCGCTTCACCTGTGAGTGCTCAAAATGTTTTGGCTCATTGCTGTATAATGCTTAAACTATTATTAAAACTGCAGCACAACTCATATCCAAAGTTGTTTTTCACTGAAAATCCTCCTGTAGTGCTCAACTCTCATTTGTACTTATGCAAATTAAAACTGATGTGACATGATCGTTTGTGCGACACGCGAGAACCAGCAATCACTGACCTCAAATCTGCAACAATGCACCTTTACGCAGCATATATGAATATACGCAAATGAGATTTGAGAAGTGTCGTTTTGGTGCAGTTTTGTCATTAGGTGAACTTTTCCTTCAATTGAATGTGTTAGTTTCTAATTTGCTGATGCACTTTTGCCAACTAACTGTTTTATCAGGGAAGAGATGCGGTGGGATCCGAATTTCATTATGTGGCACATTTACCTTCAGCCATCCACTAAAACATACACGTGTCTTATGCGCTTAATATTCACTGTCAGGTGAATAATTTGTAATGCAACTTCTAGTAGATGGATAACTCAATTATCTGCACACCCGTCACGGAGCATCGTACACGAGCAGCTAAGATTGATGTGAGCGGCTTCTTGAGCATCAGATCTCTTCACTGCTGCAGTCTTTATAGACGTCATTACCCATCATTCCACTGTGGAGGGCGTATTAGGAGGTTAGTGTTCTGGCCACACTATTGTTTAGATGATGAATGTTACAGCCGAGAGGAAATTACTTGTGTCATTTTGCCAAAAACTCCTTCCTGTGTTGACATATTTCCTATTGAAACAGGAAGTTGGGGCAGGACACCCTGAGGGACTACCCCTTTTAATTTTTATAGCCAATAGGCTTTAGTTTGTTACAGCAATGATCCTTGATTTGCTACTTGGTATTGCTAGCTAGTCAGAGGAAGGTGGCTTGAGGGGGAGGGACTTTCTCATTTTAAAGAATCATCTGATTGGACAAACATTTGGATACGAGTGCAAGATGATGTTATCAATACATTTTGGGATGTCTAGTCCAGAGGAGAAATATTGTTAATTTTGAGTGTCCATCTGCTATTAAATAATATTGTCAACTTTTAAGAGTACATATTGATGATGTAAAAGCTAATAGACATGAACTAAAAGCCACAGAACTACAATTTCAAATTCACAAGGTCTTCAAGGGAAAGCAAAGAACAATTATCATTGATTACAAACGCTGCCATTTGTTTAAAACGAAGGCAAACACTTAAATAAGCAAATCAGTAGAAGTGTCACTCAGATGTACCGCTCTAATTAGAAATGTGCCAGTAATGTTGGGAAGGTCACTGGGAAGGAAACTCGCTGACCTTTTCAATATTTCACAGAGATTTGTCTAAACAGAAGGATGAAGTCATGTCCCACTCAAAGGACCGGACCTCCGGAGCCAACCATACGCTGAATGAGACGAGATGAATTGAAGGTGGACACAGGCGGTCCTGTGCTCCAAATGTCAAATGTAAATGTCAATTAAAAATTACAAAAGGTGCACGTTGAAGGGCCTGACATTCATTTTTTGACATGCCAAAGTTTATCTGACAAGGCAGCGGACAAACATGACAGCATGTGCCATGTCACGTCTGCGCACACGCACGCACGCACGCACAGTATACATGCTGGAAATGCGATCCATCAGACTGAATGCGTGCAACTATATAAGATAATTAATGTGACCAGTGAAAGAACTGAACTAGTCAATATACTAGTCACATCTTTTTAATATTTGTCTTTTTACACTCTCATCATCTGAATACTAATTGGTTTGCATTTTTTTTTTTTAAGAGTGAAATCTGTCAGCTTCAAATCAGTCTGACTACTTGAAACACCTCATTTTCTGTGCCTATTGTTGGGGAAATCTATATATTTATATACAGTATAATGTGTTGAGAGTACAGCAAAAAGTGAGTGAGAGCACTACAATCTTGTGAGTAGTTGAAAGCATTATTAAATTATAAAATATTGAACAATATTTTGTGGGGGATGAATAGAAATGTCTGAATGAGGCATTCAAATTTAGCAGAAATGTGACCGTGATGCTGAGAGTGCATGTAGGTTTTATAGTTACAGTTTAGGTTTCATGAAATGGACGTTTCGGTTTCATTTTTAGATATGTCTGAGGTTGAATGAAAACAGAGAGTAGGATCAATCAGAGAGCTGCTAACAGAAGTTAAGACTGCTGCGTCAGATTCAATCTATCATTTGGGCCCAGAAAACAAACATGGAAACTGGCAGAGAGGATCTCATTTAATATTGCAGAAACTCTTTCTGGAACTAAGAGACTTCCTGTTTGAACATCTGAGATGATCATGATGTGAGCCATGAAACTCAACTTTACGGTTGTGTAATCTTTCCTCATGAACAGCAAGAGTTGCGTCGAGTAAACGTTACTATGTGAGGTCTAGCATGTGACGGAGATCTGAAGAGTTTGGTGTATCTGATAAATGTTTGTGGTCTGACCTGTTGCAGTAACTCCAGAACTGTTCATTCAGGTAAGTGTGATGACTGTGATCATCTCCAAATGAAGCTTTGCTCTCAATCCAGTGAACTATATGACCTTCAACAGCTGCAGACACATAGAAGACGTTTAGATAGCAGAGCTACGTTTGTTTTGGTCTTTATGTAAAGTGCCTGAATCAGTCTCGGCACATGGAGAGATGATGCGTGAGGCAACAGGGTACTGGATAATATACTTGCATTTAAAGTTGAAAACGTTTTTTCAAAAAGGATTTATACAAAGGAACAGAAGACACACCTATCGGCACCTCTAGAATAATGTCAGGTGTCTTGTCATATCCTTTGGCCCGCAGCTGGTTTTCATCTGTGTGGACAAGAAGTTTCAGACAGTGAGGATATCAAAGTCCCAAATGAAGAAAGCACAAAACACAGCGTCATCAGAACATGGATCATTCCTCACACACATCTCATTTATATCCTCCACACGAGGAAGAGGTGACCCTGTGTCATCTGGTAAATATTTGCTGGTACTGCACAAAACTCTCTTAGTGTGTGTGTTTGTTCTGGAGTGTGTGTGACCTCAGTCAGTGTCCTTGAGTCCTGCTGCAGTGAAACACCTGATTTCTCCATTAAATCACACTGACCACCTGATGTCCAGTCAAGCTAAACAGCTCTTGGGTGAGAGGGGGTGTTAAGGGCGAGGGTTCGGGCTTTGTGCTTTGTGCTCAGTCTCGGGGTCTTTATACATCACTTCTGATCAGAATTAATGACCCATGTCAGCTGCTGTGACCCATCAGCCTGAACAACCTCAGACGGGTCACGACTCTCTCATCTCATCCTAAAAGAGGTCATTTCACACCTGAATCATCATCACCCGAACGCCCGGTGTACATATGAACATGAAATGATGAGAAATAGAAGATGACAATGACCTGAACAAGAGTGATGCAACAATAATAAACAGTCTCATAAGAGTCATTTGTTCGGGAATCAAACTACACTGGTCACACTGTAAGTTTCACGCTGTAGATTCAAAAGAACCGACTCGTAAGAGTCATTCGTTTGGGAATAGTGCATTTTAAGCACACAGCTCTTTAATGTGGCATACATGAGTGATGCTGTATTTCACTGACACAGAACTGAAGCTGTGTGCGATAATAAGGGTTGAGGTGGATCACAGCTGTATATTGTATTACAGTTTTCATGCAGCATCGCATCAGACAGAGTCTTACCTAAAAACGACAGCTTTCTCTCTCTCAGTTTGTCTCGTAGAATTTCTTCATGTTCCACACCAATAGCACTGTGATCGTTTGGTTAAAGACATAACACATACAAAGTTCACAATAACAAAAACTCACTCATGACATTTAGAGACTGACACAAGTTGTTCAGATGAAATAGTGTGCGATTGCTGTTTGTTTTCCTTGATAATCGAAGTCAAATGGTCCACTTTTACATACAGATTCCTGTATCAGGTGCATGTTACCTGTGCTCGGTTGCCATGGAAACATGTTGACAGCAAATCAGGGTTGCTGTGGCAACAGCAGAAGAATGTGTGCATGTTTTAATATCAGAAGTAAGAGACGCTATGAAACCACACACTACACAACCCATCTGAACTAAAACACACTCAAAATAACACATCGTGTAAAATGAAACCCAATCAAGTATAATAACAGATTGGGTTATAAAATACTGTGTTTGCAGTATTAACAGCCTTTGTTCTCAAGAGCACCCTACCATACTATTGCTGCAAGTGTAGAGTATGCATACGGACTTGAATGTTCATCTTTTAAAGTATAGCAGGGTACATTTCGATAGCGGGGAATGGAAGACAACAGCAAATATTATTTTTGCAATTCAAGTTGCTCCAAAAACAAACACTTTTACGTTTCCACGACTTTCCATAAGAGGAGAACACTAGAGCGGTGGATTACGGCAATCAGATGAGAGAAAGAAGCCAAATGAACGGTCACTCGCTCAGCAGCTCAATTACTGAATAACTCATATTTGAAATTAATGCCAGGGTAATATAATACAAAGTATAAATTTACAAATCTACTGTAAATAATTCAAAGAAAAAATGAAACATAAAAACATGTCATCGTTGTGTGTGAAACTGCCACAATCAGAGAAGCAATGTGCCTCAGACACACCTCCTGAAACGAGACTTTTCTGTCAGGTGAGTCTCATCCGCTCGTCAATCTGAGGTTTCAAGTTTTATGTGAAGGATACTGTTTGATGCAGTCCACCAGCGGTCCATAACAGCAGTCATTAACGGTGCACTGAGAGAGACCACAGATATACAAACAGCACTGTCATAAATGAGCGACACACAACGACATCACTGACCTCAATGAATGCAACAATCACAACATTAAAGGAATGGTTTGAGAGCACAAATATTAGTGAATAATGTCTAATGGAGCAGAGAGTACTACACTCTTATTGGTAGATGAAATATTTAATAAACATGCATGCAAGGGGCGGGGAATGAGCAGAACTCAAGAATAAGAGTTTTGCATGCACAGATTCTGTCTGGTAATGTGTATGACTTCAGAAGACTTGGAATATAGTGCATGAGTCATATGGGCTACTTTTATGATACTTCATCATTTTTAAATGCTCAACAGTCCCAATCCACATTCAGCATATGGAACAATCTACTAAACATTCTGCAGCAGTAAGTCAGTCATACAGGTTTGGAACAACATGAGGGTGAAGAGTCTTAAAATCTGTTGGTGATGCTAGTGCCACAAAAAGTACACACTTCAGCTTTAAAATGGAGAAACATGTCAGTGTGTTTGTTTGGTACCTGCTCCACATGTTTAGCCAACAGCCGGTCTGCAATTAAATACGGCTCTCGCAGCATGTTGTTGAGAACGTGTCTGGAAGCTGTTGAAGAACATAGACCACAAAAACATGCGATAAACATTTCCAGAGCACTCGAG
Source organism: Moxostoma hubbsi (assembly GCA_032164185.1). NCBI lineage: Eukaryota > Metazoa > Chordata > Actinopteri > Cypriniformes > Catostomidae > Moxostoma > Moxostoma hubbsi. Next base: position 1,329,290 of record JAVLUX010000013.1, read on the forward strand.
GTCAGGTGCAGTATTTGAGAAGATATCGCTTAGGTTGAATCTTGTATGACTCAATGTGTCTATCGTGTGTGTTATATGTGTTACGAAGGATGAATATTCAGTATGTCTCATGTTTAAGCTGCATTAACATTATGAATATACACACACAAGCCACTGGATTAATTCTTGATTACTGCGACGCTAAATTCATCCTTTTCAAATATATTCACATTTGCTGATTGAATCATTGTGTGTCATTGTAATGATATATACATATGAGAGCGACAGAGGCATGGTGGCTTTCAATAGTTTGAGCTGAAGAGTTAATTAGTGACTGAGCAATGCATGATGGGAAATGCAAGACCTAGTTCAGCGCAAACAAATCTGAGTACTATGAAATAAATGATCCTTCAAAGGGGTTGTTTTATTGATACTATTATTTTACATTGTTCTTTTACCGGAGGACCCTTGTAATGCTAATGTAGACAAGGATCTATTGTATTTTTCCTTCTCTGACACTTCTAAATAAACAGTTTTTACTACTGTGCCTTTAAGACTTTAATATGTAAATGCCCTCTGTTATGACTGGTTATTCTCCCCCCGCACTGCAAGCAATACAAAGCATTATGGAACTTCTGCCACTGAATTCACGCCCTCTCTCTTTAAAACCCCGCCCTCCAAAGATATTATTGTTCTATTGTAATCAGAGATGGAGTCTCATGAAGATGAATATCACGGATCTGCTTCAACTGCCACACTCTCAGTTTCCTACTGCCCATATATGGGCTGCCCTGTGAATGTGCAAAATTACTGACAGGCAAGTGTCTTCCGATTGGCTAAACAACTAATCATTTGAGTCTACAGTAGTGCCGTCACAGAGACAGGTGATTCAGTGAAATCTGTGAGGTAATACAGACATTTTCGGTATCATTCCTTAGAAAAATAGCTAACAGCTTCTTTAAATAGGCAGTTTTTGCTACTGTATCTTTAAGAGTTCTATATGTAAATCATCTTTGTTATGATTGGCTAACCTGACGCATACCGTCCCAGTTCACACAGCCATTCGTCAGGACGGATCAAGTAGCTGAACATTGGTATTGATAGATGGTCATATGTAAACTCATGGTTGTGATGTCATAATCCAGATTATTTTAGAACATTACATTTGTAGGCTAATTTTAACCCTCTGGTGTCGACAGACGCGCCGGTGCATCCTGCTGGATATTTTCGTCATTACAGATGAAACAACTTAAAATTCTCTATCATTTTTGGGTATACAGATAAGTGTAAGACATTATTAGAGACTATAAAGTGTCTACTTTTATTTGTGTACACTCATAATAACAATGACACATTGTGCTTTTGGAAAATAAAGAAAATAAAAAGGGTGAGCTTTCAGCAGTCTCTGTGTCCACGAGCATATTTCAGAAACACGTCACAAAAATGACCTGAAACTCTGCGAATACTTATCACACAAACATGAAACATATGTCTAAAGAAAGCTTTAAATGTCTACTTTTAAATAAAACAATTCAAATTTAAAACAAATATTCTCCAGCAATGTAATCTGTTTGAAACAAAGCGATGTACAGTTTTTACCGGTTCATCTAATTATCTGTAATGTGATCCCACCCACCAGCAAAGCGTGCCTACGCTAATGTGCTGAGACAATCAACGCAAATGGTGAATGCCCCCGACTGTGTTCAGAGGTTTAATGTAAACAATTCATTCATTTTACTGTGTGTTTGCAACGATACACAGGTGAGAAAGCTCCAGGAATGTACGGAAGAGTTAACATTTTCCTCAGAAGAAGAGCGGGACTCCGATGAACGTTTGTATTTTGAAGAGAGACTTGATCCAGCCGAAGATACAATTTCGGACGAGTAAGTCATTTAGTTTTCATTAGTTGACATTTTATATAAACTTGAACATATTTTACTAGTGGTACTGTTTCCAGACTTGCCAGCCAGGATTCAGAGTATTGACATTTGAAATATGTCCTAATAAGCAAGTTTTACTTACATTTAAAAGTTGTTTTGGCTAAAGCAGGCATTTCAATTGTATGCTGTATAATATAAATATGATATGTAATATGATATAAAAATAAGATGAATGTTTAGATTGTATTTTAACTAGAGGTTATGCTGCCTCATTATCATCAACAAAGCTTGTGCTTGCAAATATGTGTATAGGTTAAATGAGTAAAATACACTTTAAATATGCCCATATTAGAAAATCAGCATATTATAATGACTTCTGTTGGATCATGTGACACTGAAGACTGCAGTAATGATGCTGAAAATTATGCTTTGATCACAAATTGCATTTTACAATATATTTAAATAGAAAACTGTTCTTTTAAATTGTAAAGAGTTCAGAATATCAATATTTTTTCTGTATTTTGGATCAAATAAATGCAGTCTTGGTGAGCAGAAGAGACTTCTTTTAATGGTAGTGTGGGTCCAAAATTAAGTAAAGTCTTTATGTAAAGAAAATATATAGTCAGATTACTATTAACTTAAAACTTGATTTTGATCATTAAGTCTCCTCACATTCATTCTCTTTCTGTCACATTCCTCATTGATAGGCCCAGTGGAGTGGTCTTTATTTCTCCTCAGGTGTAAATCACCTCAATATTCATGATCATTCCCGCCTCCTCACATATGACCTTTCTAACACTAAAAGTGTCTTACAAAAGTTCAATTGCTATATTGTTTTGTATGAATGAGCGATCAGGATGGTTTTCACATCATTTTGTAGCAAAAACTCTAGGCTACAAGATCCAGTTCTCAAAAGGCTTGTGGACAAATGTTTAGTATGTGCTTTATGACCTTATTTCATTGACTTAAAATTTGTGTTTTTTCAAAAAACGCGCATAAACGTTATTTTCTTAAAAATACAAACATGCACACACATGTTGCTCACATATTATTGTAGCCCTGTTTGTGTTGAATACAGTGTTATCAGACTTTAGCCATTAATATGTTTTTAAGCAACTGAAAAATGCACAAATGTCAAGGCATGTCAAAACTTCTCCAGGGCCCAAAATACCCTCAGACCCCAAAGGGTTAATAAATGATTAGCGAAAAGGATCTGCGTGTATCTAGATTTTTTTTATAAAACATATCTTAATTTAACCATTTTAGCTCTGAGGGTGTTTTTAAAGATTTCTTGTTTCAATGGCATACCCAAAATTAAATGCTAGTGAAAATAAAAAAATAAAAAGGCAGAGGGTCATGTGTTTGGTGTAATTTTAAAGAAAACATTTCAGATGTTATAATTATATAGATTATGATCAATTCTGAGACTCTCAGCCTAAGAAATTGCTGAAACAAATAAAGACTTTTTAAAAAATAAAAATTTCTTATTTATCATTATATATCTCTGGGTGTAAATAAGAGGGCTCAACTGTATCTGAGAAAATATTTGTGTTGATATAACAATATGGCAATCAGAAGTTACAGCATTACAAATATCATTTATCATAGAGTCCAAAAGCATCTCCAAACAAATAAAACAGAATAATTGTACATAAGAACTAATTACACATGCAAACACAACAATGACTAAAGGTTTGTATAGAATGCAGACATGATTTTAGTCATGAGATTTCACAGAATGAGTTTCATTCTGTGTCATTTGAGTCATCATTGAGTCTGTGTCATGTTTTAGGCGCCATCTCCTGGTGGCCATATGTAATTATTGTGATTGAGCACATGAATCTCTGCCCAAATATGGAGGACTATTACCACTGGTTGGAGCAATCCCGATTGGTTTAGTGTTCCGTATCAACGCATCCGATTACTTCATGTGTGGGCTTATTTTAAAGATAATTGACTCCTCTAAATAATGGTATTATTATGTGATATTTGATGTTCCGTTTATTTTTCGTGAATGAGCAACACCTGTTCAAATGTAACGTACTGTAAGTTAAAGACATATACTTAACTAGTGCTCACTATATTTTTTTGCCTGCGAGTGAAACAAATAAAAAAATATATTTTCAAGATAAGTATTTTTGTCTTGTTTTCCAGTAAAAATATCTAAACATTCTTAAAACATGATTTATTTACTTTTTAAGAGATTTTAAGTCTAGTTTTGAGAGAAATCTAATCAAATATAGTGAAATTTATGCTTAAAACAAGAAAAAACTGTTTCTAAAATCATTGAATTATTGACACGTGTCTTTTTCGTCTCACATCCGTTATCCTTGACATATCAAAAAAACCCTAGTCAACAAACTTTTTATTGATTTCGTGATGAGATTAACACTGCTCGAGACCAAGACCACAAGATGAACTCCAACACTGTACATAGTACTTCACACTCAAGGAAAATCCTGTTTTCCAGGATACAAGTCCTTAAAAAAGCTCCACCGTGGTTCTCCATCCTGTCCCTATATCAGAACACAACTACAACTCAGTCCTGACATCAAAACATCACATTCATCCTCCTGCTAGAAGAGCAAGAGAGAACAAAGCAAAGTCAGCAGTCCTCTCCACAAGCACCGCCTTGTTTTTCAGCTCATTTTTCTCCCAAATTGCTACCTTCAGCAGTAGATCCATACAGCATGCCCGCGCTCTGCTCACCAATGAAGAGAGCTATATTTCCCCTTGAGTTAGGACACCTCGTGACAAATGATAATGGATAATCAATAAAGCAGAAAATATGAGGCCGGAAACTTTATGAAGCCAGGAGACGTATTACTCCCCAACAATGCTCGTTCCTCTTAACAAAGTCACTAGGCCACTGCGCCTAATAATCTGAGGCGAAATCAAAGAAGCCGCAACCACATCAGCAATACTATCAACTTATTCCACTTTAATGGCATTTTGATTGATTTTTTTTCCCTTCTAATGGTACTTTTATAGATTTGATGCTGGTCCTGCAAAACACTAGTGTGTAATAGACCTCCCCGAAGGCAAGCAGCCGCCATTAAAGGCCTTGTCTGACCAGGACTCGTAATTGGAGGTTGACCACCATCGCATTTCACACATCACGCAACAGCACCTGCTTCAAACGACCGCCCGTCCTCGGCACTCTCCTTCTGCAGGAGAGATGATAAGTAACCGAAGACATTTTCCTCCATTTTCAGAGGGATGGGGTTAAAAATTATCATAAAATGGGTGACCTTGAATCTGACATTGGGAGGTTTCAGCCAGGCACTGACCTGATGAAAATGGAGGCCAGAGTGCTAATAAATCAGAGCGCTTTTAAAATGAGTTTACTCTAACGCTCATTCATCACGGGCCGTAATGCCATTTGCGGGCTTGGATATGCAGCACAGAAACGGCGCAGTAAATAACAACAGAGGGAACATCCTTGCATGGCCGCAGACCCTGGCATCAGCATACATTTATTAAAGACGCCTCCGCACACAAAACAACACAACACTGTAGACACACACCGAATTTAATGTAATTGTCCCGTGTCGACATAAATTCCAACCGATGCGTCCTTATCTGAAGACGGAAGACACCCCCCTCTGCTGGGAGATGTTCCAGAACACGGATGCGCTGTTTATCAAAAACACAGCCACCTTTAACAACCTCTGATGAAATGATGAATGGGGTGGTAGAAAGCGATGCAACCTTCGCTCGCCTCTCCGCTAGGATGAGAAAGCCATTATGGAGGACCAAAAAAATGGATGGAAACCTCATTAGAAGGCATCACATGTTGACGGACGATCGTCATAAACAATAATGGATGACAATCGTTATCACCCCTGACGCTGATGAGCTCCAGAGTTTGTTTATTAATTAAAAAGCCCTCTTCTTTTGGTTATAATCGAGACCCCCTCCTCCTCGGCTTGCAGAGCGTAGCCCAACGACTCAAAGCCATCGTACATCAAACTTCATGATGCGCACGCTGATAATGTGCCCCTGCTAAAGCTGATTTTCCATCATGAATCTGGGAGCATATAAATTGGCTAATATCTAAAAACATTTACAGATACTAGAGGGACTGACTACTTGCGAGCCGTGATGTATGAGGCTGTGAGACGCCAGAGGACAGCTCTGCAAATCTCTACGGCTGCCTGAAGCCCTCATTTGATTTTCATATTTACTTCTTTAAACACCCATCCTCCCCTGCTCACCGCACAGAGAGAACATGGGAAAGGAAGAGCAGCTCTTGTCCTCTGGTGCTGCAGCAGTGGTGGTGGAGGCATGAATCTCAGCAGGGTTACTGGAGCACAACTGATCTGCCTCCATCTGATTGTGTCTGATAGCAGGGTTACAGCTCGGTCCGCTTCACAGCTCTGTGCTGCAGTACGGCTGACTCCAGCTACTGTGCTACACGCTAGTAATTAGCTTTTTTTGCTTGCCTTACCCGCCTCCTCCAGCTGCTAATGAAGAGACTGGAACTCATTATTCAAAGCCCACAATCATCTGCCTCATGCACTTACCTTCAGCTCAAGAACCCATAATGGAGCAGATCAGTATATAGAACCGGCCAATATGATGGTTGTGAACATGCGGCAGTAAAGTTTATACTACAATAAACCATATGGTTATCTAACGATTCAGAAAAATGCAGTAAAGAAAGTCATAGGAGTTTGAGATGGCATAAGGGTGAGTAAATGAGAGAATTATAATTTTTGGGTGAACCATCCTTTTACATTAATATTCAATTAATTGAAACCTTAAAAAAGGCATCAAGTTTGTAATAATGTACAGATTTTGCTCTTATGGAAAGAAATTGGCACTTTTATTCACCAATGTGGCAATCAACTGATCACAATGTATAGTCAGGACATTAATAATGTGAATAATTACTATCACAATTTGAATAAAATATTCAGAACTTCTTAAACTACTTCAAAGAGTTCTCATCAAAAAATCCTACATGTGCAGCAATGACAGCTTGACAAATCCTTGTTATTCTAGCGGTCAGTTTGTCTAGAGACTCAGGTGACCTTTCACCCCACACTTCCTGTAGCACTTGACTTTTCACCACACACTTCCTGTAGCACTTGACCTTTCACCCCGCACTTCCTGTAGCACTTGACCTTTCACCCCACACTTCCTGTAGCACTTGACCTTTCACCCCGCACTTCCTGTAGCACTTGACCTTTCACCCCGCACTTCCTGTAGCATTTGCCATAGATGTGACTGTCTTGTCGGGCACTTCTCACGCACCTTACAGTCTAGCTGATCCCACAAAAGCTCAATGGGGTTAAGATCCATAACACTCTTTTCCAATGATCTGTTGTCCAATGTCTGTGTTTCTTTGTCCACTCGAACCTTTTCTTTTTCTGTTTCAAAAGTGTTTTTTTCTTTGCCATTCTTCCAATATGGCCACCTGAGTCTTCTCTTTACTGTTGTACATGAAACTGGTGTTGAGCGGGTAGAATTCAATGAAGCTGTCAGCGGAGGACATGTGAGGTGTCTATTTCTCAAACTAGAGACTCTGATATACTTATCCTCTTGTTTAGTTGTACATCTTCCACATCTCTTTCTGTCCTTGTTAGAGACAGTCGTGCTTTGTATTTGAAGACTGTAGTTATTTCTTTGTATGAAATCAATTTCAAGCATCGTACAGCCTTCATTCCTCAAAACAATGATTGACTGATGAGTTTCTAGAGAAAGCTGTTTCTTTTTTGCCATTTTTGACCTAATATTGACCTTAAGACATGCCAGTCTATTGCAAACTGTGCAACTCAAAAACAAACACAAAGACAATGTTAAGCTTCATTTAATGAACCAAATGTCTTTCAGCTGTGTTTGATATAACGGCAAGTGATTTTCTAGTATCAAATGATCAATTTATCATAATTACTCGAGGATAAGGATAAGGGGTCTGACACAAAACTAATGTATATAAATACACAGAACTGCGCAAAAGTTTTAGGCAATTGTGAAAAATATTGTTAGTGAGGATTTCTTCAAAAATAATGATATAATTAGTTTTCATTTATCACTTAATGTCAGACAAAGTCCAGTCAACATAAACAAGCGAAATCAATATACGGTGTGACCACTTTTGCCTTTAAATCATCACCAATTGCCCTTGCAATACACCTGCACACAGTTATTCTGGGTTGTTGGCAGATCGGATGTTTCACCACAGATCTTCTGTCCATTTATTCTCAGTTACTTCTGTCTCTTCATGTAATCTCAGACTCGATGTTCAGTGGGGGGTCTGTCGGGGACATGACATCTGTTGCAGGGCTCGCTGTTCTTCTATTCTAATCATTTCTATTTGCAGAGGTAATGTTTGTCTAACATTTATATTTCCTACTGACACACTAAATGTCGCTCTATGGCATTTTAAAAATGTGAGCAATTTGTTGTGAAACGGCATGCTGTTAAACACAATGACCACATATGTGGACTATATGCTCATTTTCCCTAAAATATCCAATATTAACTGTAAATTATTATAATGAGAATCAATGTGTTCATCCAAAAACTGATAAATGTGTGTTTCAGAGGGTTTATATGGAGTTAATGATGAAAATAAGGTGCATTTCAAACTGTTCTGAGACCAGTGCAGACAGACAGCACATTGGAGGTTAAGTCATGCACTAAATAGGGAGCAAGGGAGCATCCTATATCTCTCCTATAACTGTTCTGAGACCAGTGCAGACTGACAGCACACTGGAGGTTAAGTCATGCTCTAAATAGGGAGCAAGGGAGCATCCTATAGCTCTCCTATAACTGTTCTGAGACCAGTGCAGATAGACAGCACACTGGAGGTTAAGTCATGCACTAAATAGGGAGCAAGGGAGCATCCTATATCTCTCCTATAACTGTTCTGAGACCAGTGCAGACAGACAGCACACTGGAGGTTAAGTCATGCACTAAATAGGGAGCAAGGGAGCATCCTATAGCTCTCCTATAACTGTTCTGAGACCAGTGCAGACAGACAGCACACTGGAGGTTAAGTCATTCACTAAATAGGGAGCAAGGGAGCATCCTATAGCTCTCTATGCAGTTAAGTGCGTTCACTCCTAAAATCTAGGGCTGTAACGTCGATTAATTGGTCGATACGTTCTGGTTCGACCAAAATTCTGATTGGTCGATTTTTTGCCGCGTTCATTTCATCAGTATTGCCGCGGTCATTTCATCAGTTTTGCCGCGTTCGTTTCATCAGTTTTGCCGCAGTCATTTCATCGGGTGGAAAGCACTAATTGCTAATGGGGGTGTTTTCAGGACACCCCTGTTTCACAGGTAACAGTCTGTCTTCAGAATACCCCCCTTGTTTTCACTTTTTTTGGATTAGCCCAACCCACTGGAGAAGAGCGATAGATAGGCTATAGAAGGTTTGATGCTGAATATTATTTATTTAATTGTGAGAGAATTTAATAGTCAGTCCTCTTCTAACATGTCAACAACAAAGACATCGACAGTGTGGCAGCATTTTGTTAAAATTGATAACGGGAAAAAGGTTGAATGCAAAGTTTGCAAGCAACAGTTTGCCTTCCACAGCTCGACGACAAACATGACATATCATCTAAAAGCGGTAAGCTAACTTGTCTGCGTTAGGTTGCCCTGTCTGTTTTGAGTAAACTATATGAACATATCAGAATTGGCATATTTCAATGTTTTAGTGTAATAATCGTTTTAGGCGCACCCCTCCGCAATGACGGTAGCATCCCCCGGACACACCCAGACCACGCTGGATTTTAAGCCTCCTTTATCATCCAAATGGAAAAATAAAATCACTTTATTTAGTTTCGTTTAAAATTTGGCTGAATAACATGTTGTAGGTAGCCTTTTTTACTTTTATGGTTCCCTTTTATTATTGTGCAAACTTAATTTTTTTTAGATCAAATTTATTTCTAGTATTATTTATTGGATTTGGGCACTTTATTTTTTTTTATTTGCCCACTGTTTGTGTTAGTTTTGAGCCTAAGATGCTTTATTTTTCAGTTATGCACTTTATTTCGTTTCTGCTCTTGATCTGGTTTGTTTAATAAATATTCTTTTTTTATTAAAGTGGACATGCCTTTTGTGTTTATTAAGAGTAAAAGCTTTAAGTTAATAGTCTATTCGTGTGTGTCTCAGCCGCGAATCTGAGCTCATGTTCAGCCTTGCTCTGTGCGAGGACATGCACAGAGCGGCTGAAATGACAGTGACAGTTTTAACTTCTTATTATAACATATGACAAAAAGAATTGTCTAAATTATGTTGCATATTCCTCAACAGTTCTTGTGATGATATCACTAGTTGACAACATAGTAGGCTACTATTTTCGGAAATCATAGGCTATGATATTGCGCAGGTGCACGTGATGCAACGCTGTCAGAGCCGACAGACTCGTGTGTCAGACTCATTTCAGTGCAAAATAATTAGGTCAAAAACGATTTAATATACTGAAAATAGCCTACTAGTTTTTTATGTTTATTTATAATTACTTTAGGCGGACAACAAGGCTACCAAGTACTGCGCAGCTAATTAATGTAACGTTTTTTTTTTCCTAAAGACATTTTTAGTCGATTTTTAGTCTAAAATTTCAGGACTTCAGTCGACCAAGAGTTTCTTTGGTTGATTACAGCCTTACTAAAATCTGATCAAAAGTTCAGTTTCAGGCTGCAGATGATGTTTGGATCAACATGTTTGACACACATGGGACAATGATCATCAGTACATAGATTCAACATTTATAATGGATCATTTTATTTGAACATGATTGACAGTGATTGGATGATGCTGGACGTTACTTTCAATCTGAATTAATTATGATAATTACTGATATAATGTCTCAAAAACATGAATAATCAGACTTTCTATAGCTTGATATTATTTAAAATTTCACAACTTAGCCACACTGTCCACATATGAGGACATACATTTTTAGGAAAACTATTTGGTCTAAAAACAAATCAAAAAGGGAGATGGAAAAAGCGCACAGCAGTCATGTAGTGGTCTCAGGAGGTTATTGTGAAAGAAAGTATTGATAAGATATATGGCTTTAAAAGTACATATACTGTTTATTTGCATATTATTGAACATAAGCCAATCATTGTCCTACAGTTCACAGCAATATATTTTACAATTGAATTCATCAATCAGTACAAAATGTATTATAAAGTCTCGTCTAAGACCCGTCAATGTACACCAGCATCAGACGGATGCTTGGAGCGTCTGACTTTGGTTGCTTCACGTCATAAACGTACCATTTTTGGGTCGCTGTGTAAAGTTAAAGGTAGTGTACAGTATATTCACGACTGTGATCCTGAACTGTATCAGCCGAAAAAGCGATGATATTAAACCAGCATAAGCAAAATAAATCTTATCAGCATTATTAGGTGGATTCAGCATCAAATGGCTTCAATAAAATATATAAAGATAAAGAAGATAAAGTGCATAGAAGCTGAATTCCACATAATCATCTCAATTGAACATGATAATACAGGAAAATATCACAGAGATTAGACTAGAATGGCTGATTCACAGCAGTGATAGTGTTTAACTTGCTTTCTAGGTGACAGTCGTGTCTGCACCAGAGGAAGGATTATAGGCTCGATGTTGATTTCATATTCGATATCTTTTGAAAACGCCTTGAACGTATTGATTTATTTCCATGCGCATCCGTCAGTCCGTGTGCTACCAGAACAGTTGGGGGAAAAACATACACAACAAACACGAAAGACATCAGAAACTGTTACAAACTCTCTATCGAGCCGCTCAAGTGATTGGATATATATTCACACATCCCAAAGGCACAATTTCTGTGTCTCTTAAATGCAAACAGGGAAAAGAGTGAATGAAAGAAAATAAAAGATAGTGCGTGAATGCAAGTTGCTCACTGGCTGAGAGGCGTTGTCTGGAGTATATGAGGCTGTTGATTTGTGCGTCGCACTGGAAACGCACAGGCCTGGAAAAGAGTGAGCGGGAATGATGGATGCGTTTGCCGATAGCGCTGGACAAACCTATGAGCTAATTGCTAGCAAAGACAACTATCCTGGCATTGTTTCATGAAAGCTCCACATTACAAAAGTGTAATATTCAGACAGGGAGATTCAGTGATTGAACCGTGCAGCCTGTGCGCTCTGAAGTTCACGCCGAGGGCCAAGCGGCTGACTGGGCAAGAAGACAATGGGTCAAAGTAGACATCACTTTCATTAGATTGTGAGCTGTGCTGGTGGGGGTGGCAAGAGCAATCAAGTGATGCTCCCAAAACAAGGCTACAAAAGATGAAAAGACAAAAGGTGTAGCCTTTGGAAACTGTACAAACACAACACACCAACAGATTTTATTCTCAAGATTCAGGAATAAAAGAAACAAGATACATAAATCATTCCTCTCAATATATGAAAACCAAATTAAAAGAGCATTTCTTCTTCCACTGGACACACACAAAAATCCAACACACGAGCCACTGATGATGTGTAATTCACTTCCAATATTGACCAATCACATGATACCGAGATGGCAGATCGTGAGAGCACAGAGGCAGTCAGTGTGAGTGACCCAGAGCCAGTTTCACCATATATATGTACATTACAACTTAGTCTAGTTGTGGTGTAAATGGGCACTAAGTCACAATTATTAACTATATATTTGCGCATCGCACCATTAAATTTATGTAGGACGTAACCCTACGTATGAACTAAATATTTACGTTACTCCTCCATCCAAGAGTAACGACTGGAATAAAACACAGACTCACTCAATGACATCAATGAACTCATGTTTTGATTGACAGGCTTCAGTCCTTTCGACATATATGATGATGTTGACATTTACACGTGTTTACATTTACGGGAGATAACATTACATAAAAAACGTCTTCAGCATGAAACCGATCTAACGGTGCACTTTCCTGTGTATGGTGTCAAGTTTCAACATATACGAAATATATACCATATTAAAATGAATAAATGTGTGTTTTTCCAGTCAGCTGTATTAGTATTGATTGATTTATTTTACATACAGTTATTAAATATTGTTATTTACATAATTTAACATTACTGAAATCTTGTTTTATTATGTATGGTATTTTAATGGGGATATCATTTATTACAGCTGACATTTACATGAGCAAACAAGGTTTGAACATCAATCGTAACAAGATCAAACTGAAATTGACGGATTTTTAACACTTCTGTGTACAAATTTCAAGGCTGTTTATTGGATCAATACATGTAAACGTCATATTACTTTACGGAGAGCTTACGACGTACTAGTTAAGTGTTGCCTTAAGAGAACATGTGGTGCAACCAAATTAAGCACTGACTAATAGTTAATAAACCCTTAGTGTGAACTTTACATCTCAACTTAAGTGAGAACTTACGCACAGCTGGTGCAACCCGAGCCAGGTGTGTAAGGTCCACAGAAGTCCACTGTCGAACTACTGTATTCTTTAATCATTCTTCAGTCTTTCCTTTACCACAAATTTTCATGAGTGAAAATAAGAGTGAGTTTGCACATAGAGGAAAGATGGGAAATAATCTGATGCTATACATCTATCTGCAGTGTGTGTGTGTGTGTGTGTGTGTGTGTGTGTGTGTGTGTGTGGTTCATTAGAATAAAAAGACGTATACTCACGGACTGCACCTTCAGTCTCCTCCACAAAACACTCCACCACCACACGAGCCAACAGAGCAGGAGACATGTCCACCTGAGCAGAGACATAGGTCCTCAATACACAAACATCTGGCAAGCTGTAGTAAGAGACAACAGTTCTCTCTGCAATAATACACTTCAATATACAACATATTCATGACCTTAAAATAAGAGATCACTTAAAAGAAAAGGATTGTTTTCTCGTTATTCTCCTTTGCGTGATCATGATTTGAAGCTCAATTACACTTCCTCATGCAGAACGCTGTACAAGCTTCAGAAGACATGGATTAAACAACTGAAGTCCTATGAATTATCTTTATGATGCCTTTAGAGCTTGAAAGGTTTGGTCTCCATTAATATTGTATAGTAAACACATCATATCTTCATAAAATATATCTGTTTGTGTTCCACAGAAGAAAGAAAGTCACACGAGTTTGAGATGGCATAAGAGTCAGGCACGGATAAACCACAGGGATGATTGGGCCATTGCCCACAGGCCTCTGAACCCAAGGAGCCTCACTATTTTCACTTTGCTATACGCAACACGTAATTTAAATGAATAAACGCGACTGAATACTGTTCACAAGACTCTAGTCTGTGATTTAAGGGTTAAACTTCTGCCGCACGAGTCACGTGACACAACAACATGCCGTCGATTTCCATGAAGCGCTTCTACAGACACAGCACCAACAAAAGTGCCTCTGGAAAGAAATCTTTTAAACATGTCAAATGTAGTTTTAAATTTTGGTGTATTACAAATTTGTGTGTGTACATGTCTCCAAAAAGACAGAAAACTTCCTGAGATTTTGTGTCCTTAAGCACAGTAGAAGAGTTAAGAGATTTAAAAAAGGGAGACTTTTCCAGGCCTGGACTGCTGGCGATGCTGGGTATATCGACTCTTTTGAGGATGGAAAGGAAGCTATATTGGTGTCCTATAAGATCTGTAGTAAATATCTGTTCAAGAGAACACGTGAGATCATAAAGCGAGGTATAAACCAGTTCATCTTGAGCATTTACATTTATGAATTCGGCAGACAATTTTATCCAAAGCGACTTACAGTGCCCTTATTACAGGGACAATCCCCCCGGAACAACCTGGAGTTAAGCGCCTTGCTCAAGGACACAATGGTGGTGGCTGTGGGGATCGAACCAGTAACCATCTGATTAACAGTTATCTGCTTTAGCCCACTACGCCACCATCACTCCACCCCACCCTGTGTTAGATGTTTAAAGGTGATGTCAAGGGCATGAACAGATCAGACCTTAATAGGACACATCAGAGTGCCCTGTGGACACCATTCACTGGTCATTAAACCCTCATGAGCCAGTGTTAATTAATACTGTGACAACAGCATTCATTCTGAACCATGTGTGTTTCCTGGAAACTGAACCCATGAACTCGGCTCGACTGTGATCCGAGTGCTTACTTTCACTACTGACACGAGTATGACTTGAATATCACTGTTGGCCATAGCCACCTGCACATTTATGAGGGTTTTAAAAGAGAAAGAGCTTCAGTATGTAAATACAGATATTAACCAATGACCTCTGCAGGTCAATAACCGATTGCAGACACATTTATGAAGGTCACTTATGGTAATGACACAGAAGTATTTTCCATAAAGGCTAATTGCATGAAATAATAATTGGTTAATGGGCAGAACCATTTGTCCAATTTTCATAAGTACTAACAGACTGAGAAAACTCTAAACAAGTCTTTGAATCTTCTGGGTTAATTATATTTGTACTGCAGTAGTACTGAAGAATAATAAAGAACGCTTGACTTTGAAGAGAAAGCAGACAGATGATGGAGGTGAGGTCATTACCTGGTTGGCGAGCTCCAGTAGAACGGGTGCTTTAGGACGCGTCTCAGCTTCACTGCGGTACCTTCATTACCACAAACAACAACAATGAAGAAGAAAGTCAACAAGAACAACATGAACAGACCAGCCAGGACATGTCAGCGTCCCTGTTGGATTCAAAGCCCAAACCAGACGAGACTGATCATTAACCAGCAAAACCACAAACCCTCACAGATCCACCACACATCATGTGTACGCGCACTTCAGCGTTCATTCGGATGTTATCTGGTTTCTGTGAGTTTATAAGCAACATATGACAGGGTTACAATTCATAAAGCTTTGCCGGAGTATCTGCAGGTATCAGCACATGCACTTCAATATTTTTAACAGCCTTTTCAAAAATATTTATTATTTCGATCACTATCGAGATTAATGCATAAACGTACCTGCCACTAGATGCAACATGAGGTCACATATTAAATGACATGTAGCTAATGAGAGAGTAAAGGGCTGGTTTGATACTGTATGCCTACTGAGTGTATATTTATGCAGACATCTACAGTAGTTATTAAAGATAATTTCTTATGCTTATGTTCATACATAACTCAAGGTTCCTCGACTGGACATCGCTCATAAAAAATCTAACATAAGCATCCATTTATTTTTGTTTTTTTAGTGCTCTCATTGAGGCTCTTGTCCAACATGAGCACACTGCGCTATTAACACTACTAGCAAGCTTCAGCTTGAACTAGACCAAATGGAATTATATATGCCGACATGCCAACTGTAAAACATTTAGCTTTATCTGTGCTATATTGTTTTAGCCAAATCGGGGAAACAACGTTTGAAAGAGCTGTCAAATATCTTTGTTCAACCTGTATGAGTGGTGCTTTCATTTTGTGAATTAACAGGATGTGTCAGCACTACAGGACAACTTGTTCCATCACTGGAGTCAGATGTAGTTTTTTGGAGAAACACGATTTCAGTTTAAGCTTTCAAATGTCATTTTTATCTTGAAAATCAAACATTAAATGTTGTATTCATGCTCTTTAATGGTGCGTGTAACGGATAACTGGCCATTCAAACGGTGTGGGGCAAAGTGCTCTCTCCAACATATAGCTCGAAAAAAGAAACATGAATGAACATCTGAGGACATGTTGAAATATACACTACAACTTATTGACGTGCCTTCTCTCATGTTGAAATGTCAAAAGAGAAGTGGAGTGGGGAATATCTCAGTACAGTACAATGAACACACACACACGCACGCCAAGTGAAAACGTTGCACCAACTCAATTCTCTGATATCTGCGAAGGTGTTCGTTTGTAAGCTTTTCACTCAACCAATTTATTTATTAACAGTGAACAGTATTTTTAAATGCAACCCCAATTCAGAACAATTTGGGACAGTATTAAAAAAAAGTATCAATAAAAACAAGCAGTAGTGATTTGTAAATTATATTCACCCTTTGCCATTTTGAAAACACTAAAACTAGTGAGAAAACCTTGAGAATTTCATTGTTGTTTTTGTGTCAAATAATTTAAAATCAGATGATTGCGACACTCCAAAAAAGATGGGACAGTCGAGTGTTTACCAATGTGAATCACCATTTCTTCTGAACATTTAGGCACTGAAGACACAGGCTTGTTAAGTTTAAAAATTGGAATTTTCCCCTATTCATCCATTGTGCAGGTCTTCAGCTGCACAATTGTACAGGGTCATCATTGTCATATTGTGCGCTTTTATAATGCACCACACATTCTCAATTGGAGATGGTCAGGACTGCATGGGTGCTGACACAACCCTGGCCCATACAGACACTGGCTTTTGGACCTGACGCTGATAACAGATTGGATGGTCCTTTTCCTCTTTGGCCTGGAGAACACAGTGGCTGTGTTTTATAAAAACTATTTGAAACGTGGACTCATCAGACAAAAAAACACAGTTCCACTGTTCTACTTTCCATTTAAGATGAGACCGAGCCATGAGAAGTCGGCAGTGCTTCTAGACAGTGATGATGTATGGCTTCTCCTTTACATAGTAAAGTCTTAACTTGCATCTGTGGATGCAACGGCAAGTGGTGTTGACTAACAAAGGTTTACTAAAGTTGAGTGCGAGACCAGAGAAGTCGGCAGCACTTCTGGACAGTGATGATGTATGGCTTCTCCTTTACATAGTAAAGACTTAACTTGCATCTGTGGATGCAGCGGCAAGTGGTGTTGACTAACAAAGGTTTACTAAAGTTGAGAGTGAGACCAGAGAAGTCGGCAGTGCTTCTGGACAGTGATGATGTATGGCTTCTCCTTTACATAGTAAAGTCTTAACTCGCATCTGTGGATGCAGCGGCGAGTGGTGTTGACTAACAAAGGTTTTCTAAAGTTGAGAGCGAGTCCAGAGAAGTCAGCAGTGCTTCTGGACAGTGATGATGTACGGCTTCTCCTTTACATAGTAAAGTCTTAACTTGCATCTGTGGATGCAGCGGTGAGTGGTGTTGACTAACAAAGGTTTACTAAAGTTGAGAACAAGTCCAGAGAAGTCAGAAGAAAATTAAAGGATTTTAAGTGTGCCTTATGGTCCAAAAAATACGGTAGTTTTAGTGTTTTCAATATAGCAAAGGGGGAATATAATTAACAAATCACTCCTTTTTGTTTTTATTAGCATTTTTCATAATGTCCCAAATTCTTCGGTATTGGAGTTGTAAATATTTAATTAGATTCATGTGTGATTTAATGGAGAAATGTGCTGCGGCATTCTCTAGCGCACCTTTGAGAGCACACCCTCATACAGGTAGATCATCTCCTCAAAGGCATGCACTGAACTAGTCACCCTTCATGGGGTCATGCCCAATCCATCCGTAACTCTCACTGCAACTTTTTCTGAACAGCTTTCAAGCAACTCATGTCTGATCTCTCCTCAAGATAGTCACTGACTATGACATGAATAATTGACAGCTTACGCTCTTGTTGTGAATAAAATGCCCTCAAAGCAATGTACAGCTGCCAGCTCATTGGCAGCATCAGAAAACTGGAAAATGCTGTCTCTGTACATGAAGCAAGGATGAAAATAAAGTGCTTTTTAAACTGTACTGAGACCAGTTTCTTTAAGAGTTCCATTCATCCAAAAACGCTGTCGGTTAAGATGTTAACTAGTTAATGAACCTCGTTTTCCAAGCAGCATTTGCGTGACCACAACTGAAAATGTGGTCATTGCGGTGAAACTTAGCCATTATTTTCTATAAGATAAACAGTGCAATTTCACTAGTATCATTGTTTAGATGGGGACTTGTCATGCAGAAACATTCTAGTTTCTTTTCTTTTCTCTTTTCCTTATTTATATGAGGTCTTGAGGAAACTGAATGATGTTCCTTTAATGTAATAATATTTGGATTAGTTTACTGATTCAGGGATAAACCTGGAAATAACAGGACATTTTAAAATTGTGTTTTCCAGGACTGGAAAAAAGAATGGAATTTTTATAGTGAAATATGGAATATATTAAATGTTCCTTAAGATACATTAGGGAAAGTATTTAAAGAATACTATAAATGTCTTTAAAAAAAAATGCAGAATCGAATCATTAATTTAATCAAATTTCATTGTGAATTGAATTGTACTGAATTTGCACAAAATAGTTTTTAATCGAAAACCTATAAATTGGAAATATAATCGATGTGCTTATAACAAAAAGATTCACACACTTAGTAATGAGAATTAGAGGGTTAAATGTGTGGAACTGACATGAAAATTCTCTTAAATGGCCCTAAAAAATAGGCTTTGTTTTCTATATGAAACATATCATTTCTTAATTGTTTCTTTTGATTATGGAGAAAATGAGAGCAGGATATTTTCTTGACAGGTTTTGTTTTTTTGCTTAAATGCTCAATTGCTTTAAGACGATGTGTCAAGCAAAAAATACTTGAACTTTAATAAACATCCCAAGACCCACGCATTTTATTCCATTCCTTTGTGCTTTATGTATTAGGGCCAGACTGTGTCGTGTTGAACTCCTCTAATGTGTCAGTATGGCAGGTGCAGGTGGGGTTGGGGCGGGCTGGAGATCACATGTGTGTTGCTCTCATAACGCCAGTGTGAGTGAGTTATACCTCTGGTAGTATCCTTTAACCACGTCAGGGGCATGATGTCTCGCAATACTGCGCTTCATTCTCTTCTGAAACACAAAGCACACTGGAGTGGTTAATATTGAAAACAATGACACTTCAGCCTTTAATATCCAGTATACAAAATGTAAAATATCTCCAGCCTCTGTTTGAAACTTATCATATTTCATCCCAAAATCAAAAGAAAAGTTAATATAAGGAAAATGTTGCTTACTTTAGGAACATTAGGTTTCTTGGCATTGTGATATTATTTTCATAACAAATTATTCTCTGGACTTTTTACTTTTGAGGGTTTTTTCACATTCTCAACGGTAATTCTCAATAAATTCTTATTACACAATTTATTAGTAATAAAATTTAGTAATAATTTTTTTTTTTATATATATAAATCAGGATTAAAGGCAGTATAACAAATTACTTTTTTCCCATACTACAGTAATGAGAATGAGATTTTTTCACATTATGGTCCTAAAACCTGCTTTTTTTTCTTTAAGCTAAATACAATTTGTTATTTATTTCTCTTGGGTGAAATATCACCTGGGAATTTTCTTGAAAGGTTTTGTGGGATTCGCCTGATATATTCATTGTCTCAAATAAATAAAACACAGGCTATATATTTTCACAGTGGCTCTATTTAGTAAAACATCTTTGATTCGTGTCTAGAAGTCATTTGGTTCAAGGCCACATCTACACATTTGATGAGGGGTATGCAACATCATTGTTGGCACCCCCCCTCACCCCACCAAATACAAACACAGATAAAAGCCAAAAACCCATGGGCAAATTAAGTGAACTTTGGAGCCCTTTTAACTTTACATTAAATAGTCATGTGAAGGGGACAAAAAATTTGACACCTAAAACGAAAACATGAATAACTCAGATTCCGAATATTAAATTAATAAAAAAATATTTTTGAGAGTCACGTGACACCATGTGAGGTTCGGACGTGTAAACGGCGAGTTACTTTTAATCTTTTTAATGACATAAACGGTGAGATTTCATAGCTGTTCTTGGTAGACAATATGTCAAAGAATTTAAAATCCTCAGGCTCTGGAGACATTAAAAGACACTTACGTGCTCAAGCTGACACCCCCGAGAAGGCCAGGGAGTCGATTTGGTCAGAGAGATGAGGGAAATGTTGAACGTGTCGACAATGCTGATGAAGGCCGTTGCTGACTTACTGTAATAGGTCGACCGATCACCGCCATGGAGGTGAAATTCTCTGAGGTGGTTACAAGAGTGGGGGATGTTGAGAAACGGATCGATTATCTAGAGTCATCGGAGAGGGAATTGGAGGACATGGGAGAATCGCAGCTGGCGGAATAATGTCTGAATCGTCTGAATTATTGTGGGCGAAGAGGTACAGGATATGGTGAAAATCCTGTATGGGCTCTTTCTGAATCTGCTTGATATAACAGGCCATAAACTGGAAATCGAGCGAGCTCACAGCGTTCCGGCTCGGCGAGCCGCTGACGGAGACAGTATGCCTCATTCACCAAAAAGTCCAAAGCACATGAACTCATTGAGTTGGTAGGGAATATTAAAAGTACTGATGCAGAGCTGAAGCACCGAATGTCACCTGATGGCCTCAGAGAATTGACCCGATTGAAATACAGATATAATACTATCTTGTCATAGGTGGTGGAGTTTTTACAGAACTGGCTCCACATTTGTTAGAAGTTTATACAGAACTCTCTGCCTCTCCGGGAACCAGCACCTTATCATGGTGGAGAGGTTTGTGTGCCCTTATGATCCTGAGGGCTGTGTTGTCTGGAGCCAGGTGCTCCTGGTAGGGTCTCCCAAGGCAAAGTGGTCTCAGGTGAGAGGCCAGACTAAGAATGGTTCACAAAGATTCCATGAAAAAAATGGCAAGAGGAGGAGTTACCCTGCCCGGAGGAAGCCCGGGGCCCCCGTCTGGAGCCAGGCCAAGATGGAAGGCTCGTCGGCGAGCTCCTGGTGGCTGGGCTTGTCACAGAGCCCGGTCGGGCACAGCCCGAAGAAGCAACATGACACCCCCCTCTACATCCCTCGGGCCCACCACCCATTGGAGAAACCACATGAGTCAGGTGCGCTGCCATATGGGTGGTAGTGAAGGCCGTGGGTATCGACGGACCAGACCCAGGCGGCAAAGGCTAGTTCTAGGGACGTGGAACATCACCTCACTGGGGGGGGAAGGAGCCGGAACTGGTGAGGGAGGTGGAGCATTACCAGTTGATCTGGTGTGGCTTACTTCGACACACAGTTTTGGCTCTGGATCCGTACTCCTGGATAGGGGATGGACTCTATTCTTCTCTGGAGTTTCCCAGGGTGTGAGGCGACGGGCAGGTGTGGGGATACTCACAAGTCCCCGGCTGAGTGCCGCTATGTTGGAGTTTACCCCGGTGGACGAGAGGGTTGCCTCCCTTCGCCTACGGGTTGTGGGGGGAAAACTCTGACTGTTGTCTGTGCATATGCACCGAACAGCATTCAGCCTTCTTGGAGACCCTGAATGGAGTCCTGAATAGGGCCCCAGTAGGGGACTCCATAGTGATGCTTGGTGACTTCAACGCGCACGTGGGAGATGACAGGGATACCTGGAAAGGCGTGATTGGGAGGAACGGCCTCCCTGATCTGAACACGAGTGGATGTTTGTTATTGAACTTCTGTGCTAGTTATGGATTATCTATAACAAACACCATGTTCGAACATAAGGATGCTCGTAAGTGTACGTGGTACCAGAGCACCCTAGGCCGAAGATCGATGATCGATTTTGTAATCGTGTCATCAGATCTGAGGCCATATGTTTTTGGACACTCGGGTGAAGAGAGGGGCAGAGCTGTCAAACGATCACCATCTGGTGGTGAGTTGGATCACGGGGTGGGAAAGACTCTGGACAGACCTGGGAAGCCCAAGCGAGTAGTGCGGGTGAACTGGGAACGTTTGGAGGAGGTCCCTGTCCGCGAGACCTTCAACTCACACCTCCGGTGGAGTTTTTCAGGCATCCCTGTGGAGGTTGGGGACATTGAACCGGAGTGGGCAATGTTCAAAGCTTCCATTGCCGAAGCCGCGATGGAGAGCTGCGGCCTCAAGGGGTGGTAACCCTCGAACACCGTGGTGGACACTGGTGGTCAGGGAAGCTGTCCGACTGAAGAAAGAGGCCTTCCGGGATTTGTTGTCCCGGAGGTCTCCGGAGGCAGTTGCAAGGTACCGACAGGCCCGAAGGGCTGCGGCCTCAGCCATGAGGGAGGCAAAGCAGTGGGTGTGGGAAAAGTTCGGAGAAGCCATGGAGAAGGACTTTTGGTCCGCACCAAAGTGCTTCTGGAAAACCGTCCGCCACCTTAGGAGGGGGAAATGGTGAACCATCCAAGCTGTATACAGCAAAGATAGGACGCTGTTGACCTCAACCGAGGAGGTTATTGGGCGATGGAAGGAACACTTTGAAGAACTCCTAAATCCCAACACGCCCTCTATAATAGAGGCAGAGCCGGAGGCTGATGGGGGATCAGATTCTATTTCCCTAGGGGAGGTCACTGAGGTAGTCAAACAACTCTGCAGTGGCAAAGCCCTGGAGATTGATGAGATCCGACCAGAAATGCTGAAAGCTTTGGATGTGGAGGGGGTGTCATGGATGACACGCCTCTTCAACATCGCGTGGAAATCTGGGACAGTACCTAAGGAGTGGCAGAACGGGGTGGTGGTTCCCCTCTTCAAAAAGGGGGACCAGAGAGTGTGTGCCAACTACAGGGGTATCACACTTCTCAGCCTCCCTGGTAAAGTTTACTCCAAGGTGCTGGAGAGGAGGATGTGGCCGATTGTCGAACCTCAGATTGAAGAGGAACAATGCGGGTTCCGTCCTGGCCGTGGAACGACGGACCAGATCTTTACTCTCGCAAGGATTCTGGAGGGGGCCTGGGAGTATGCCCATCCGGTCTGCATGTGTTTTGTGGATCTGGAGAAGGCGTATGACCAGGTCCCCCGGGAGAGTCTGTGGGAGGTGCTTCGGGAGTATGGGGTGGGGGGGGGGGGGGGGGGTCCCTTCTTAGGGCGATCCAATCCCTGTACGTCCGAAGCGAGAGCTGTGTCTGGGTCCTCGGCACAAAGTCGAGTTCGTTCCATGTGGGGGTTGGTCTCCGCCAAGGCTGCGCTTTGTCACCAATCCTGTTTGTGATATTCATGGACAGGATATCGAGACGTAGTCGGGGTGGGGAAGGTGTGCAGTTCGGTGAGCTGGGGATCTCATCTCTGCTTTTTGCAGATGATGTGGTCTTCATGTCATCATCGGTCCGTGACCTTCAGCTCTCGCTGGACCGCTTGGCAGTTGAGTGTGAAGCGGCTGGGATGAGGATTAGCACCTCTAAATCTGAGGCCATGGTTCTCAGCAGGAAACCGATGGAGTGCGTACTCCGGGTAGGGAAGGAGGTATTGCCCCAAGTGAAGGAGTTCAAGTACCTCGGGGTCTTATTCACGAGTGAGGGGACAATGGAGCGGGAGGTTGGCCGGAGAATCGGGGCAGCGGGGGCGGTATTGCACTCGCTCTATCGCACCGTTGTCATGAAAAGAGAGCTGAGCCAGAAGGCAAAGCTCTCGATCTACCGGTCAATTTTT
Organism: Moxostoma hubbsi; assembly: GCA_032164185.1. Taxonomy (NCBI): domain Eukaryota; kingdom Metazoa; phylum Chordata; class Actinopteri; order Cypriniformes; family Catostomidae; genus Moxostoma; species Moxostoma hubbsi. Next base: position 1,353,286 of record JAVLUX010000013.1, read on the forward strand.
GTTCCTACCCTCACCTATGGTCATGAAGGTTGGGTCATGACCGAAAGAACTAGGTCGCGAGTACAAGCGGCCGAAATGGGCTTCCTCAGAAGGGTGGCGGGCTTCTCACTTAGAGACAGGGTGAGGAGCTCAGTCATCCGCGAGGAGCTCGGAGTAGAGCCGCTGTTCCTTTGCGTGGAAAGGAGTCAGTTGAGGTGGTTTGGGCATCTGGTAAGGATGCCCCCTGGGCGCCTCCCTAGGGAGGTGTTTCAGGCACGTCCAGCTGGGAGGAGGCTTACATCTCCACACTGGCCTGGGAACGCCTCGGGGTCCCCCAGTCAGAGCTGGTTAATGTGGATCGGGATAGGGAAGTTTGGGGCCCCCTGCTGGAGCTGCTGCCCCCGCGACCCGACTTCGGATAAGCGGTTGCAGATGGATGGATGGATGGATAGTTATATTGTGGAGAATATATTTGACAGTCCAGTGTGAGATAATAAGATGATGATTAATAAAGTGCAGTGCTGATTGTTGATCGTGAGAGATCAAGTGTTCAAAAGTCTGATTGCTTGGGGGAAGAAGCTGTCATGTAGTCGGCTGGTGCGGGTCCTGATGCTGCGATACCGCCTGCCTGATGGCAGCAGTGAGAGCAGCCCATGACTCGGGTGGCTGGAGTCTCTGATGATCCTACGAGCTTTTTTCACACACCTCCTCTTATATATATCCTGGAGGGAGGGAAGCTCACCTCCGATGATGTGTCTGGCAGTTCGCACCACCCTTTGCAGTTCTTTGCGGTTGTGGGCGGTGCTATTGCCGTACCAGGCAGTGATGCAGCCAGTCAGGATGCTCTCTACAGTGCTGGTGTAGAACCGTGTGAGGATATGGTGGTTCATCCCAAACTTCCTCAGCCGTCTCAGGAAGATGAACAGCCTCAGTGCGGACGGACCATGTGAGTTCCTCAGTAATGTGGACACCAAGGAACTTGAAGCTGCTGACTCTCTCCACCGGTGCTCCATTAATGGTGATGGGGCTGTGTTCTCTGTCTTTCTTCCTGAAGTCCACTACAAGCTCCTTGGTTTTACTGACGTTGAGGGAGAGGTTGTGCTCCTGACACCAGCGCGTCAGAGTGTGCACCTCCTCTCTGTAGGCTGTTTCATCATTGTCAGTGATCAGACCTACCACCGTCGTATCGTCAGCAAACTTAATGATGGCATTGGAGCTATGTGTTGCCACACAGTCATGTGTGTACAGGGAATACAGGAGTGGGCTGAGAACACAGCCCTGCGGGGCTCCAGTGTTGAGGGTCAGTGATGAGGAGATGTTGCTGCCCATTCTAACCACCTGACGTCTGCCTGACAGGAAGTCCAGGATCCAGCTGCACAGTGAGCCGTTTAAGCCCAGAGCCCGGAGTTTCTCATCAAGCTTGGATGGCACTATGGTGTTGAATGCTGAGCTGTAGTCTACAAACAGCATTCTCACATGTGTTCCTTTTTTCCAGGTGGGAGAGGGCAGTGTGTATTGTAGATACAATGGCATCATCAGTGGAGCTCTTGTTGCGGTAGGCAAACTGCAATGGGTCCAAAGAGGTGGGCAGCACAGAGCAGATGTGATCTCTGATTAACCTCTCAAAGCATTTGCTAATGATGGGGTCAGTGCAACAGGATGCCAATCATTTAGGCAAGTGATTTTGGCTTGCTTTGGTACAGGCACAATGGTTGATGTTTTGAAGCATGTGGGGACTACAGACAGGGAGAGGGACAGGTTGAAAATATCCATAAAAACACCTGCCAGCTGGTTCGCGCACGCTCTGATGACGCGGCCCGGAATGCCGTCTGGAACAGCGGCTTTACGGATGTTCATCTGTCGAAAGGATCGGGTTACATCCCGCAACAGAGACGGAGAGTGAACCATCCTCTGTAGTATCGGCCGCGAGTACTCTCTCTGCGAGAGCGGTGTTGTTGTCCTCGAAACGAGCATAAAACGTATTAAGCTCATCCGGGAGAGAGGCAGCGGTGTTCATGGCGGAGTTTTTATTCCGTTTGTAGTCCGGGATGGTGTTTATTCCCTGCCACATACTTCTAGAGTCAGTGGTGTTGAACTGTCCTTCAATTTTGTGCCTGTACTGGCGTTTGGCTGCACTGATAGAGTTAAGGCAGGCATAACTGGCTTGTTTACGCTCCTCCGCGTTCCCGGAATTAAAAGCGGAGGTCCGCGCAGTAAGTGCAGCGTGAACATCGCCGTTAACCCATGGTTTCTGGTTGGGGTAGATCTGTATTGTTTTTGTCAGAACAACGTCCTCTACGCACTTCCTGATGAAACACATTACGCTATCAGCGTAAACCTCAATGTCGTCATCAGAGGCGGACCGGAACATCTCGCAGTCTGCGTGATCATAACAGTCTTGTAGCATAGAGTCTGATTGGTCCGACCAGCACTGGATCGTTCTGAGGGTGGGTGCTTCCCATTTCAGTTTCTGCCTTTAAGCGGGCAGAAGCAGAACGGAAGAGTGGTCGGATTTGCCAAATGGTGGGCGGGGGAGGGATTTGTAGTCATCCCGGAAAGGAGAATAGCAATGATCCAAAACCCGGTCCCCTCGTGTGTTGAATCTGATGTGTTGGTGGAATTTTGGTGCTATTGTTTTAAAATTGGCTTTGTTGATGTCCCCGGCAACAATGAACGCGGCCTCAGGGTGCGCGGTTTCCTGTTCACTTATACTCCCATACAGTTCCTTGAGTGCCCGGTCTGTGTCGGCTTGTGGGGGAATGTACACAGCTGTGATAATGACCGCTGTGAATTCCCTCGGTAGCCAGAATGGTCGACACAGAAGCATGAGATATTCCACATCAGGAGAGCAGAAAGACTTGATAAAATGTACATTCCTCTGATCACACCATGATTTGTTGATCATAAAACATACACCACCACCTCTGCTTTTACCTGAGAGGTCTTTTGCTCTTTCCGCTCGGTGCACGGAGAACCCTGCGGGTTCGATGGCCGAGTCTGGAATCTCCACAGACATCCAGGTTTCCGTAAGACAGATAACGCAGCAATCTCTCTTCTCTCGTTGGAAAGAGATCCGCGCTCTCAGCTCACAGAGCTTGATGTCCTGAACATTTGCAAGTAGAATACTGGGTAGCAGGAGACGATTTGCGCGACGTCTTACTCTGATGAGAACGCCGGCTCTTTTTCCCCCCTTTTCCTTCTGCATTTCCGCGGCCGGGCAGCCCAGACAAAGTGCTCCGCTGGCGTGTTTGTAAACCGCGGGTCGGCATTGAGGAATTTGAAGTCCGGTTTTCGGTGTGTGATTGCCGAACCAATGTCCAAAAGCATTTGTCTGTCAAATAAGGCAGACAACATCCCAGACAAAAAAAACACAAAACTGTAAACAAAACATACAATAAACTGCAGTGTTTTGATGGAGCCCGCGAAGCAGCAGCCATACTCGGCGCCATCTTGAGCTATTCTTTTATTGTATGGATTAAGGTACTTTATAGACACCCGGTACCAGCAGTACAAACAAATGGATTAATTTCAGATTATTTCACTCTGGATAGAGGCACTGGCAGGGTTGCCCTGTTTCCCCATTATTGTTCTGTCTTGCCCTGGAACCAGCAGCTGCGATAAGAAAGAAAGATGATTTTCCAGGGGTGGTGGCGGGAGGTATGATGACGCATATTCTTTTGATTTACACAGATTATATTTTACTATTCATCTCCGACTGCACTAGATCTATGCCTTGCCTCCACAGGATTATTAATTCATTTTCTAGTTCTCAGGATACAGAGTGAAATGGTCTAAATCCGAAGCTTTGGCTCTGACAGAATACTGCCCAGTAACAGCTTTCCAGCCGGGCGCCTTCTAGTGGCCCCAGTGAATTTAATTTTGACCCTTTAATAAAAAGTTTTTTGAGCAATGTGGGCAGGTGGGCTTCATTACATTTATCTATGATTGGGAAGGTTAAATGTTATTAAAAATAAATTGTATTCCAAAATTAAACTACCTGCTACAGTGTCTCCCTATAGACCGTTCATTTGGAACGGTAAGCGTCTCAGATTACATTACTGTAAGTTACATAGGTCGATTGATAAAGGTGGGCTAGGCCTACACAAGATCTTGTTTTATTATTATGCATTCAGTGTACATAACACCCTGTTATCTCGCATTTGCAATCGGAGTGTTTAATTCAGACATTTATTTAAAGTCTGCCTCGAGCATACGGCTGAACCAAAAACTATGTATTAATAAGTCCCCTTTCTGCTGGTCAGAGTGGATTGTGTGGGGGGTTACTACACTCTGTGACCTATATGAGAGTGGAGTGTTCAGATACTCTGAAAATTTGGTTCAACATTTTGGAATTCCCTTTAGGTATTTACAGCTGCACCACCTGCTCTGTACTATTCTTGGGAGTAGCATAGACACCCCTAAACCGGCAGATACTCCGGGAGAAGTGATTACTGCTTTTGGAGAAGGTCATGAGGCATCAGTGTATTACTCCCTGCTAATTCAGAGTCTGGGGGTCAGAGCTTTAACTTCTATCAAGCGATTATGGGAGAAAGATTTCAACTTGGAATCAGAGCAGGGAGTGTCAAAAAATGTCAAGTCTGCATCTAGAGGTGCAAGGGTGCATCTTATGCAATTTAAGATTTTACATTGATTCTGTTGGACCCCCTTTAGATTGTATAGGCTTGGTCTTAAAGACACACGCACCTGCTGGCGATGCCAATTAGAAGATGGAGACACAACACATGTATTTTGCTGGTGTGTTAAGATCCAAGAGTTTTTTGTGTGACATATTGGCACTCAAATTTAATTTTGCCCCAGACTCTGTATTTTAGGCGATGGGGCGGACATTAACATAGGGGATAAACACATAAAACATTGGGTCCTAGCCAGTGTTATGATCTGAAAGCAGATTGTTCTAAGGGGATGGAGGTCGGCTGGAGCACCCTTATTTCAAGAGCGGTGCACAGAGATAGGGAGGGTGGTGGCATTCGAGGAAATATAATGTAGAAGGCTAGGAAATTTGGATTCGTTTGATAAGAAATGTTACAGATATTTGGCCTTCTTGGGGTTCTCGGGGAGGGGCTGTGAAGTGAGAAGTATAGTTTTTTAAACGTGTTATTATACCATTATTATTATTATTATTATTATAATTATACTTTATTTTGTGTGTGTGTGTGTGTGTGTGTGTGTGTGTGTGTGTGTGTGTGTGAGTGTATATATTTTTTTTAAAATATAAAATTCACAAAAAAAAAAGTTACAAATGAATGTGATGTCAATTGTTTAATTTGAACTTTTATCTTTAGAATTTTTATGTAAACAGTCAAGTACCTAGCAATAACAAATATATAAAATATTTTATCCGCATTGTTATTTTTAATCCATACAGAAAAATAAAGTAAATAATAAAGAGGCTTACTTGTTCAATAGGATTCTGAAGCAAGCCTCTCCATCACACGTCTTTGCCCATTTTTAATTTTTTTGGTTTAGTCAATAATTAGTCCAGGTGTTATTAATAATAATAATAATAATACATTTTATTTGTGAGCACTTTCTGAATACTTAAAGACACTTTAAAATCATAAAAGCAGCAAAAACAACATCAAATGGAAAATACACTAAAAACACAGCAAACGTTGCTAAACATTAAAAGCAATTTTAAAAAGGTAAGTTTTAGTCAATGATTTGAACGCTAAAAGGTCGGTGCAGTCACGGATTTATTTTGGAAGTGAGTTCCAAAGTGAGGGGGCAGCTATAGAGAAGGCTCTGTCGCCCCAGAGCCAACAACATTTTTAATAAGCTTTTCTCTCTGAATGTAAAGCGATTGAACGTCCATTCCCAACCATACGGTGACTTTTTGCATAACGATGACAGAAAAGATACTCTAAATTAACTGATATTTATGTTAGCTGGCCATCTAGCTCTTGGTAATGTTAAATGTTGGTTAACTTCAAGCCTTTCTTCAAGATGTTCAGTGATAAAGTGATAAGTTAAGTCTCTACCAATCTCTTTGTCCACTTGGGCATTGGTTTCGTAATTTAAATGCATTGTTTTTCATTTTCCATCTTCCTTTTTCTGTTCTGCGCCCCAGAACGCATCCCCCCTCTGACCAGTTTTGTCATGTGAAAGTCTGAGCAACGTCGGTAGACGGAGGTTGAGCGGTAGCTATGAAGGCACCTCATGATGAAATAAAAATAAAAAAGTTAGCTTTTGGTTATTTGTAATGTATTATAGGAGATTAAAAAGTATGATGCTTATGCATATGATGCATACCTAATTTTTGCGCCCCTGATTTGGTTTCAGGTGTAGCTCAGCGGGGTCAGCTCACCCTGATTTTTCACCCTACATTAATTTCCTCTTCTACAAAACTACAAACACTCTCGCAATCACCATCGCATTCATGTTTTAAATGCCATTCAGTGGGCACCATAACCTGAGGACAGCACAAGCCGTGCTTCAAATCTACTTATTTAAAAACTACAAAAGTAATTCTGCCTAGACACAGTGAATGAGTGACATCTGTCAGGCGGATGATGAATGACTCTATTTTGGGTGTCTGCAGCCACCGCAGTGGCCATCTATCATCGTCGGCTGTCAGCCACTGAAAACGGCCACGACAGCGCGAGTCAGCAAACATTTAGCACACGGAGCAGCACTACTTGGGGAAATTATTATTGTCAGAATGATAATGGTTTAGCATAATTTATTACAGGTCCAGCAAATAAGCAGAGGCTAGATGTTATTAGACAGATGGAGGGGCAGGACTGGCAGCGGTCCACCGAGACTCCAGCACAGCCCTCCGTCAGTGCACTTGTCTGTGTGTGTGTGTGTGTGTGTGTGTGTGTGTGTGTGTGTGTGTGTGTGTGTGAGAGAGAGAGAGAGAGAGAGAGAGAGAGAGAGAGAGAGAGAGAGAGAGCGAGAGCGAGAGCGAGCGCGTGCCTGTCGGGGGGAATCCTCCAAACCAATCAGAGAGTTGGCAGTTCAATTACACAGAAATAAGGGACATTCATCATTCAATTAAGCAGCTGTCAGCAGCACAAAGCAGAAAAACTTCTAACCTGGTACTCCTGGGAGAAGATGCTCAGAAGAGTGGACGCACAAAGACTGCAACAAATAAAGAAGGACAAAGTTAATTACCAGAGAGCAGTACACACACATAAAGAGAGCTGAGAGCGCCCCGCCTGTAATCTCAAGAACATGAAAACAAGTGCACCAAAGTTGTTCCAGATGAACACCTTGCACAAATGATTCCTGCTAGACGCTGGGGTTACGCAGCAGAAGATCCCTGTGAAATGAGAGAAACAGAAGCATCGTTCCAGCCCTCATGTGATTGGCTGCTGTATGAGAACACATCAGACCTTTAGACCTGCAGTACTTTATAACATCCTGAATTCACTCATGGCACTGGAACAAAACTATAACATTTTAGATAAATAAACAATATTTATACATGTACTGTTGTAGCGTATATGTTGTAGCTATGGTGCTCATTGTGGGAGATTAAGGTTCAAATCCGGCCTGCAACAGAGCCATTCCCCCTCTCGCCCAATAATTTCTATCTCTCTCTCCCTCTTAGGGCTGGGCTATTTGGAAACTATATATATATATATATTTTTTTTAGCCAAATGAACATATTATCTTGATATTTACAGATTTTTCATACACTCATCAAAAGTGACTTCCAAAATTAGGAATAAAACAAAAGCAATTAATCCTAAAGTTTCAAATTGCTCAGAGAAGTACAAGTACAGAGGACAGTGAAAGATAGTGGTGAAAGAAGATATTTTATTCAATCATATCGACAAGTTATTGTAGCCAGGATGATTCAAAATGTTTATATAATTAAGTCAAATGTATTAGAAATATTGGATAAATGTCACAATTCCCTAGTTTTTTACTAAATGAACACAAGGAAGTATGATCAGAATGGAAACATTTAGGAGCCAAATGGCTATTTTTGAGTTGGCAATTGCTTGATTTAGATAGGTTTTAGATTTGAACACACACATATATGAACACACAAACACACATCTATATCTATGTATTTGTGCTGTCAGTCGATTACATTTATCACAATTAATCGCATAATTTCTTTTGTAGTTAATCGCAATTAATCACAGATTTTGAAAGTGCTAAAATTTAACTCTGAATATATTTATTTTTCATAATGCATTTATTTCCATCTTAGGAAAGAAAACAAAAAAATATGTAACGATATAATGCTTTATTAACATTTTCCAAACAAAGCCTTCCTACTATATAAAAATAGAAATGCAACATTTCCCAAAGTCTAAGTGTGAGTTTGACTAATTGAAAGAACTAGTCTCCACATAGGTCACATATTCACGAAATGGGCATTAAATCTCTTAAACTCTCATGCTCCGCAGTATTAATCTGCCAGTAGACTGTGGCTATCTGCTTTGTTACAGCAATCGTGAAGCTGCATTGATGATTCACGTCAGAACATCAACGGCAGTATTGCTTTGAACTCCACATGAAAAGTGCTTGCAGACATAAATGTCTCATTCTGCGCTTTGGTGATAGTTAAGACTTGACGTGCTTCTGAGTAAATCTGGATTTCTATCAGAAGTCCCACCTTGGCTTGTTTTGTACATCTAAAAGCTTTAAGATCTCTCCATAGTTTTAACACTGAAGTGCTGTTGTGTGTGTGCAGAGATTCTTTTATTTGCTGAGATAATAACCTCTGCGGCTCTATCATAGGAGAGAGTTTAACGGTCAACTAGCATGTTACAACAGTACAGCACATAGAATGCCTATGTAACCACTGCGTTATGCTATTTTATGCTAAGCTTGTAGCCTCACCTTTGTAGAAGGGTTCTGGGGTTTGTGTGTGTCAGTGTAATGACTCCCGAGTGGACACTTCCAACAATTGTTTAAGCTGGTTTATGCGTTAATTACAATTAATTAAAAATAATCTGCAAATCTTCCCATAAGGCCTGCACCCTTAAGTCTTCTTTTTACTGTTGTACATGAAACTGGTGTTGAGCGGGTAGAATTCAATGAAGCTGTCAGCGGAGGACATAAGAGGACAATATTTAGACATCTGTCTATTTCTCAATCTAGAGAGCTTTTTTATATTGCTGGTTTAAGTACTCATGCATCAGGTAGGAGTTTCACTTTAGATGAGTCAAGGTTCACTAGGTTTCAGCATCTCTAGTTATAAATGCTATGTCAAGTTTAATGTAGATTGAAACATTGAAAAAGCATCTCGAGATCCCTGCATTCTGTTGTGTTCAGTCATCTGTCTTTAAGCACAAGAGCCTGTCATCTGTTGAAGGTTGTGCTGTCTGTTACTGTCGTTGGTTTGATGAGGTGTGATGTCTGTACAGCTGGAGATGTGCTGACTGCCCTCTACTGACACATCAGTATAGTACAACAAGCTAGAATTCCTCCAATGGTAAAAACATCCCTGCATTCTGTTGTGTTCAGTCCATCTGTCTTTAAGCACAAGAGCCTGTCATCTGTTGAAGGTTGTGCTGTCTGTTACTGTCGTTGGTTTGATGAGGTGTGATGTCTGTACAGCTGGAGATGTGCTGACTGCCCTCTACTGACACATCAGTATAGTACAACAAGCTAGAATTCCTCCAATGGTAAAAACATCCCTGCATTCTGTTGTGTTCAGTCATCTGTCTTTAAGCACAAGAGCCTGTCATCTGTTGAAGGTTGTGCTGTCTGTTGCGGTCGTTGGTTTGATGAGGTGTGATGTCTGTACAGCTGGAGATGTGCTGACTGCCCTCTACTGACACATCAATGTGCTACAACAAGCTAGAATTCCTCCAATGGTAAAAACCTTCCTTATTATGGAATTTATGATTGGGTCGGGGGCATGATTTATTGCGATAAGTTTTTAACTAGTTATTTTTCGTACAATTAATCACACTAAAACAACAAACCTAATTTGATATTTGTATCTATATTTGAGAGGCAAAATTTGAGATTGTGTTATTACAAATTAATGAGATTAAACAATAATATTACAATCTATTGACAAATAAATGAAAGCAACGTAATTAGCCAAACCACTCAAGTGTTTGACTCTAATTAGCAGCTGGTGTTATGATGCTGTTCAGTCAGTTTTGGGGGATGGGGCAGTTTTTGGTCTGACTGTCAGGGCTGGCATGTGGGATATTAGTGAACATTCCCAGCGCAGCTAAAGGGCTTTGAAAAGGAAACTTTCCTGACAGGAAGCCGAGTTTCCCATGGGCTGGTCAATTCCACCCATCGCCATCAGCTACATTCATCTGCAGCTCCAGTCAATGTCAAACACCTGGCAGTGGAGAAAACACGTGGATCCAATGGGAATAATCCAAACCAACCAACCCTCCTTTCAATTCAAAATATTTAAAGTGCTCACAGAGCTTGCTTCTAATTAGACTGTGCATGTGTTTCAAACCTGCACTGAAATATTAATAAAAACAAAGTCAGCTTTACACCTTGTCCAACAAGATGCAACGCAATTTCAAAATGTTGTCATCACTGAAATGATTCAATAGAGCACATTGTTCTGTGGGCGGGCTACCCAGTGTGACATGACGAAAATAGAAACCAAGCAAAAGTTGGTCAGGACAAAGATTCAATTGGGTTGCATTGATTAATGCTGAGGTGATGTTGCGCATGGTTATGACAATGTTATCACTAAATATTAAACATAACTTGTGAAAAAAACACCACTGAAAAGTGAGAATGTCCTGCGGCCATGTTGTTTTAGAGAAGAAAGAAACGGTTTAAAATTCAGAGAACATTCCAGTCTCGACCTTCATTTAGAACAATACGCCTGACTGACAGATCAGGACAATTATGAGCCATTAAGCAGTCAGCTGTAAACATGAGAACACACCCTCGACATGTCGACACAGCACCTGAACACGACTGTGATTGGACCTTGACCAGCAGACACATTCACACATCTGTTAGGTTTCAAATAGATTACACCATATAATGATCATGATTACCGCATAATTGCTAAATCTTTACCCTGTTGAGTTTAAAGTGAGGTAAACTGCCCTTAATATCTGTGAAAACATATCTGTGTCAAACAATGTGCAGTAGTTTTATGGGCTTTTTAAGTCTCTGTTTAAAGGGTCTGAAAGTCACCCACGGGAAAATAAATTATCTGCCTGAAAATAGACACTACACTTGATAACCAGATCTGAAATCAATATTACATGATGCTTTTTCCATCAAATAGATATTAACAAAAAATTACTTTAATGGCTAATCAACCAATGTTCGCTAACATAGGCCTATACAACATTCTGTTCAATCTGCTGACAAATCGATATATCAGACGGGCAGATTAAAGGAATATTCTGGGTTCAATACAAGTTAAGATCACTCGACAGCATTTGTGGCATAATGTTGATTACCACAAAAAATAAAAAAATGTTTGACTCGTCCCTCCTTTAAAAAAAACAAACTAATTTAAATGTGTGCATTTGATTGGGGATGCATTTTTTGGAGGGTTTAAAGACAGAAATGTGAATCTTATCATTTTAAAAAAGCACTTACATTAATTCTTCTGTTAAAACTTGTGTATTATTTGAGCTGTAAAGTTTTTAAAATTGTAATTATTACATTTTAGGGTTTGTTGACATTACATCATTATGGCAACAAAGTTGTGAAATTGGCGAAAACTTTAAACAGATGTGATTAGTAAATGATCTTATCACAGTAAAATCATATTAACACACACATACAGTCCGCATCTGGAAAGTATTCACAGCGCTTCACTTTTTCCACATTTTATGTTAATACCTTATTCCAAAATTGATTAAATTCATTATTTTCCTCAAAATTCGACAAATACCCCATAATGACAAAGAGAAAGAAGTCTGTTTGAAATATTTGCACATTTAAAAAAAAAAAAAAAAAAAAAAAAAATCACATGTACGCAAGTATTCACAGCCTTTGCTCAATACTGTTGAAGCACCTTTGGCACCAATTACAGCCTCAAGTCTTTTTGTGTATGATGCTACAAGCTTGGCACACCTATTTTTGGGCAGTTTCTCCCATTCTTCTTTGCAGGACATCTCAAGCTCCATCAGGTTGTATGAGGAGCATCGGTGTACATCCATTTTCAGATCTCTCCAGAGATGTTCAATCAGGTTCAAGTCTGGGCACTGGCTGGGCCACTCAAGGACATTCACAGAGTTGTCCCATAACCATTCCTTTGTTATCCTGGATGTGTGCTTTGGGTCATTGTCCTGTTGGAAGATGAACCTTCACCCCAGTCTGAGGTCCAGAGTGCTCTGGAGCAGGTTTTCATCAAGGATGTCTCTGTACATTGCTGCATTCATCTTTCCCCTCTATCCTGACTAGTCTCTCAGTTCCTGCCACTGGAAAATATCCCCACAGCATGATGCTGCCACCACCATGGTTTGAGAGTCCTTCAGGTGCCTTTTGACAAACTCCAGGCAGGCTGTCATGTGCCTTTTACTGAGGAGTGGATTCTGTACCCTTCCTCAGATCTGTGCCTCGATACAATCCTGTCTTGGAGGTCTACAGACAATTCCTTGGACTTCATGGCTTGGTTTGTGCTTTGATATGCACTGTTAACTGTGGGACCTTATATAGACAGGTGTGTACCTTTCCAAATCATGTCCAATCAACTGAATTTACCACAGGTGGACTCCAATACAATACAGATGTTGTAGAAACATCTCAAGGATGATCAGTGGAAACAGGATGCATCTGGGGTATTGTTTGTAGAATTTTGAGGAAAATAATTACTTTAATCCATTTTTGAATAAGGCTGTAACATAACAAAATGTGGAAAAAGTGAAGCGTTGTGAATACTTTCCAACTGCACTGTATTTTTTACAGTTGAAGTCAGAAGTTTACATACACTGAGTTATCTGTGCCTTTAAGCAGCTTGAAAAATTCCAAAAAATGATGTCAAGCCTTTAGACAATTAGTTTCTGATAGGAGGTGTACTGAATTGGAGGTGTACCTGTGGATGTATTTTACCTTCAAACTCAGTGTCTCTTTGCTTGACATCATGAGAAAATCAAAAGAAATCAGTCAAAACCTCAGAAACAATATTGTGGACCTCCACAAGTCTGGTTCATCCTTTGAAGCAATTTCCAAACACCTGAAGGTATCACGTTCATCTGTACAAACAATTGTACACAAGTATAAACACCATGTGACCACACAGCCATCATACCGCTCAGGAAGGAGACGCATTCTGTCTCCGAGAGATGAACGTAGTTTGGTGCAAAAACAACCCCAGAACAACAGCAAAGGACCTTGTGAAGATGCTGGAGGAATCAGGTAGACGAGTATCTATATCTACAGTAAAACGAGTCCTATATGAACATAACCTGAAAGGTTGCTCAGCAAGGAAGAAGCCACTGCTCCAAAACCACCATAAAAAAGCCAGACTACAGTTTGCAAGTGCACATGGGGACAAAGATCTTACTTTTTGGGGAAATGTCCTCTGGTCTAATGAAACAAAAATCGTTATGTTTGGAGGAAAAAGGGTGAGGCTTGCAAGCTGAAGAACACCATCCCAACTGTGAAGCATGGGGGTGGCAGCATCATATTGTGGGGGTGTTTTGCTGCAGGAGGGACTGGTGCACTTCACAAAATAGATGACATCATGAGGAAGGAATATTATGGGAGCAACATCTCAAGACATCAGCCAGGAAGTTAAAGATCAGTTGCAAATGGGTCTTCCAAATGGACAATGACCCCAAACATACCTCCAAAGTTGTGGCAAAATGGCTGAAGGACAACAAAGTCAAGGTACTGGAGTGGCCATCACAAAGTCCTGACCTCAATCCGATAAACGATTTTTGGGCCGAACTGAAAAAGCGTGTGTGACCAAGGAAGACTACAAACCTGACTCAGTTACACCAGTTCTGTCTGGAGGAATGGGACAAAATTCAAGAAACTTATTGTGAGAAGCTTGTGGAAGGATCCCCAAAATATTTGACCCAAGTTAAACAACATAGAGGCAATGCTACCAAATACTAACAAAGTGTATGTCAACTTCTGACCCACTGGGAATGTGATGAAAGAAATAAAAGCTGAAATAAATAATTCTCTCTACTATTATTCAGACATTTCCCATTCTTAAAATAAAGTAGTGATCCTAACTGACCTAAGACAGGGAATGTTTTCTACCATTAAATAGTTTTAATAGAGTTTAAATGTATTTGGCTAAAGTGTATGTAAACTTCAGACTTCAACTTATGTCTTGTGTCTATACTTTTGAAACAGTATTTTAATGTTTACAGATTAAACCCCATTGACTTCCATTGTAAATGACTCACTGGAACACACATTTGTGCTTTTATTAAAGAAAAGGAAGAACGAGACTATTTTTGTGGTAATCAATATTATGCCACACATGTTGTCGATTGAGTTTAACTTTTATTGAACCAGAAATATTCCTTTATGTGTTTCAAGGTAATGCTCAGTCCCATGATTTTCTTTTCCCCAGACCACTTAATCGCATGCCATGCCCTGCATTCATGACTAAACCCTCAGGAACTTTTCACTGGTCATCTCTATCACAGTGCTGATTGGCCACACAACACTACGACCCAAGTGAGATTTTTTGTTTTTAATACACAAAATACAAATAGCCAGGGTTACACAAATGGGTATACAACATTAAACATTACATACAATTTACATATTATAAATATAAACAAACAAAAGGGTAAAAACAAACAAAATTAAAGCTGCAAGCAGCGATGACGGGCCCAAGCCGGTGGCACCGCAACCCTGGTGCCTTTAGTTACCGGGCTCTTTCCACTTGGTGGCTTTCGGAAAACAAAGGATGATGGACACAGCAACAACTCAAAAATATAGCTGCATTGGGTTTGGGTTAAACCCTCCCAATGAAAAAATCCAAAAAACATGTCTTTCTGTCTGAATCCTAAACTAAACATTTTCAGTGTACAGGAAAATCCATCATGCCGGACCTTATGGATCCTGTAGGGTTTTTTGTTTACAATGAGAAATGAGGTATGTTCACCAGGTTTCAGAAAAACTAAATAAATGGGGTGGAAATACAATCACTTTGAAAAAATGACATTTGGGCATGGCCTGTAGCGCCCCCTAAGGGCGAATGTGAGCCATTCTTGGTTTGTAGGTTCCTGTTGGCCTGTAGTATTAATGTACCAAATTAGAAAATTTTTGACCATAAAATGGGAATTTTGGGCATAGCCTGTAGCGCCCCCTAATGGCGAATATGGGCAATTCTTTGTTTGTGGGTTCCTGTTGGCCTGTAGTATCAATGTACCAAACTAGAACATTTTTGACCAGCAAATGGGAATTTAGGGCGTGGCCTGTAGCGCCCCCTAAGGGCGAATGTGGGCCATTCTTGGTTTGTGGATTCCTGTTGCCTGTAGTATCAATATACAAAATTAGAACATTTTTGACCAGAAAATGGGAATTTTGGGCATGGCCTGTAGCGCCCCCTAAGGGCGAATGTGGGATATTCTTTACGTAGTACTTCAGAGTGATGTCATCTTTAAGTTTATATATATATATATAGGTCTGTTTCTAACCCACACCTATAATATCACTTCTGAAGGCATGGATTAAACCACTGGAGTGGTATGGATTACTTTTATGCTGCATTTATGTGATTTTTGTAGCTTCTGAGTTCTGATCACCATTCAAGTCATTGAAAGGTCCAACAGGGTTGAGATAATCTTCTAAAAAGCTTAATTTGTGTTCACTAGAAGAAAGAAAACAATACACATCTGGAATGGAATGAGGGTGAGTATACGATGAGAGAAATTTATTTTTGGGGTGAAAACCATTTGTAGGCCTACTTTTTATTTACTTGGAAAATTGTTACTGTCTCTTTAAGAGGATTTTAAACGCATTTCATTCAAGGCACAGTCTGTGCGGCTTGTTTTATTGAGTTTAATCTTTTGAGAACTGTGAAGTCTCATTATTTTCGTGCTGTTACATCTGTATTCATTTCAGAGATTACTTGATTGAGATTGTGAAACTACATACAACCGACAAACCTCCATGAAGATGCGAGTAAAAATGAGATGCCTCGCGCTGTCAGACACAACGCTAATAATCATTCTCGGAAGTGTTGATACTAGATTTAGATTCGCGATTTATTCATCAACTGTTTATGTTCACTTGGGACAAAACAGACAATATATCATGTATTTTGACATTTTGTAGTATGAAATTGTCCGTTCAAACGCAAGAAGAAGCGAATGCGATCTCTCATCGGGGCTCGTGCGTTAGACGCGACGCATCTCGCGGTTTCACACAAAACTGCTCACAAACATTTATTTGAGTTGTTTTGTCATTTTTTTCCAGAAATAACTAGCAATACTCCTACAAATAAATGCTTCGTAACTAAAACGTTTTGACTTTCTATAGAAAATATAGACAACACGTTCTTACCTTGCAAAAATCGCCTCAGTATTTAATTTGAAGCAGTAAATCCAACACTGGAGTAAATCTCTCGTGATATCACCTTTCCATTGAAATGAAGGAAGACGGTGATGACGATACAGTTATTATTCTTGCCCAGTAACCCCTTAACCAATCACATGTGCCTTTAGCTTGTATTGTCATGAGTATCTGGGCAGATTTCAGAAATAAAATCGGTGATCGGACGACGATGACACTGAGACAGGAACCATGGGAATAATTGTTCCCAAATTAGAACGCTCTGGTTGTAAATGGTTAAAGGTTGTTAAAAATTGTATCCGCCACTCAGTTGATGTATATATATTGAGTGGGGACACATTGTTTGCCTTTTTTCTGGGATTCGACTGCAAAAGAGCTCAAGCAACTGTTGAACTCAGTCCCTGCCCATTCTGGACTCAGACCTGTTGTAAATCATTGAACAATGAGGCTTGGATGCCCTCTATTGGACATTTCTTGTAATTGCCACTCAGAGAATGAACAGACAGTGGATTAAACTTTAGTTTTTTAGGCTTTAGTTCTTTGTTGTATTCACCTGCTACGGCGTGTGTAACATTTTTCTGTCAACTCTGCATACAGGTGAAACTCGAAAAATTAGAATATCGTGCAAAAGTTAATGTAACCCATACTATGTTGAACACAAGAGGGCAGTATAGCCCTATGTATTACTTCACAAGACCCCCTCCCTTCCTACTCCTCACACACAGAGTCTTAGAGAGTGACTTCCAAAATTCTGACATTTTCTCCACATTCAAACCAAAATATCTGACTTTCTGTTGGTCGGAGCTAATGACTGTAAATTAGAAAGTTGTCCGGCTTGAGGAGAACTATATCAATACCAATTTTTGTACCTGTAGATGAAACTAACCCCCCACTTTTTTGTCAAAAGGTGGCGCTACTGAGCCCCTCACCACACCCATTTCTGAAACTTTGCACATGTCTACTGGCTAATAAATGTGACGTCTCTGTCGAGTTTCATGCAATTTCAAATATGTTAAGAGTCTCAAAAGCATCAATAAAGAAAAGTAAAGTTTGAAGCGTTGCCACGGCAACAGTATCTAAGATATCAATAATCCTTTCACAGGTCTAAATCTGCCGTGTGTTTACATTATACACGTAAAGTTTGAAGCAAATCGGGTAAAAACAAGAGGGTGATTTCAAAGCATTTTGAAAGTGACACACTTCCTGCTGCCAGTTGGTGGCGCTATAACTTTGACTCATAATAGTCACATCCATGTGATCGGCCTCTTACAACGAACACACTGCTGAAGTTTCATCAAGATCTGTTAATTTATGCAGAAGTTATAACACACTTCCTGTCTCACTTTTCTCGCCATAAATTTGTTTCCTCGCCACGGCCAAACCGTTCGAGATATCAAAAATCCGCTGGCAATTTTTCATCCTCAATGTCTTGACTTCATGCTGACTGAGATTCGTGGCGATTAAATGATTTCTCTAGGAGGAGTATTTCAAATTCCATTGTATACGTTTTCCAAACAACCCTAAATAGCCGACTTCCTGTTGGGCTGAGGTAAAAAGTAAGAGCATGAAGTATATATGAAACGATGAGATCTATATGTGTACCGACTTTCATATTATTACATGCAAGTGTGTTTGATTTATGGACCAAGGTTTCGGACCCCGTTCCAGGGGGCGCTGTTAAGCCCCCCTGCCACGCCCGGGTACCATCTTCAGCCCAGCCCTGATGGCCGCGGGTTCTGACCCGTGTGCAAAGTTTCAAGAGTTTTAGAGCACGTTAAGGCCCCCAAAAGTGCCCGAATAGTCGATAAAATAATAATAATAATAATAATAATAATAATAATAATTAAAGCTGCAAGCAGCGATGACGGGCCCAAGCCGGTGGCACCGCAACCCTGGTGCCTTTAGTTACCGGGCTCATTTCCACTTGGTGGCTTTCGGAAAACAAAGGATGGTGGACACAGCAACAACTCAAAAATATAGCTGCAAGCAGCAATGCGATTCCTCCTCAAAATGGCAAATCATTTAAAATTGATCAATAGAGGGTTGGGGTTAAACCCTCCCAATGAAAAAATCCAAAAAACATGTCTTTCTGTCTGAATCCTAAACTAAACATTTTCAGTGTACAGGAAAATCCATCATGCCGGACCTTATGGATCCTGGAGGGTTTTTTGTTTACAATGAGAAATGAGGTATGTTCACCAGGTTTCAGAAAAACTAAATAAATGGGGTGGAAATACAATCACTTTGAAAAATTGACATTTGGGCATGGCCTGTAGCGCCCCCTAAGGGCGAATGTGAGCCATTCTTGGTTTGTAGGTTCCTGTTGGCCTGTAGTATTAATGTACCAAATTAGAAAGTATTTGACAAAAAAATGTGCAATTTGGGAATGTCCTTTAGCGCCCCCTAAGGGCAAATGTGAGACATTCTTGGTTTGTGGATTTCTGTTGGCCTGTAGTGTCAATAGACCAAATTAGAAAATTTTTGACCATAAAATGGGAATTTTGGGCATAGCCTGTAGCGCCCCCTAATGGCGAATATGGGCAATTCTTTGTTTGTGGGTTCCTGTTGGCCTGTAGTATCAATGTACCAAATTAGAACATTTTTGACCAGCAAATGGGAATTTAGGGCGTGGCCTGTAGCGCCCCCTAAGGGCGAATGTGGGCCATTCTTGGTTTGTGGATTACTGTTGGCCTGTAGGATCAATATACAAAATTAGAACATTTTTGCCCAGAAAATGGGAATTTTGGGCATGGCCTGTAGCGCCCCCTAAGGGCGAATGTGGGATATTCTTTACGCAGTACTTCAGAGTGATGTCATCTTGAAGTATATATATATAGGTCTGTTTCTAACCCACACCTATAATATCACTTCTGAAGGCATGGATTAGACCAATGGAGTGGTATGGATTACTTTTATGCTGCATTTATGTGATTTTTGTAGCTTCTGAGTTCTGATCACCATTCAAGTCATTGAAAGGTCCAACAGGGTTGAGATAATCTTCTAAAAAGCTTAATTTGTGTTCACTAGAAGAAAGAAAATAATACACATCTGGGATGGAATGAGGGTGAGTATACGATGAGAGAAATTTATTTTGGGGGTGAAAACCATTTGTAGGCCTACTTTTTATTTACTTGGAAAATTGTTACTGTCTCTTTAAGAGGATTTTAAACGCATTTCATTCAAGGCACAGTCTGTGCGGCTTGTTTTATTGAGTTTAATCTTTTGAGAACTGTGAAGTCTCATTATTTTCGTGCTGTTACATCTGTATTCATTTCAGAGATTACTTGATTGAGATTGTGAAACTACATACAACCGACAAACCTCCATGAAGATGCGAGTAAAAATGAGATGCCTCGCGCTGTCAGACACAACGCTGATAATCATTCTCGGAAGTGTTGATACTAGATTTAGATTCGCGATTTCTTCATCAACTGTTTATGTTCACTTGGGACAAAACAGACAATATATCATGTAATTTGACATTTTGTTTATGAAATTGTCCGTTCAAACGCAAGATGAAGCGAATGCGATCTCTCATCGGGGCTCGTGCGTTAGACGCGACGCATCTCGCGGTTTCACACAAAACTGCTCACAAACATTTATTTGAGTTGTTTTGTCATTTTTTTCCAGAAATAACTAGCAATACTCCTACAAATAAATGCTTCGTAACTAAAACGTTTTGACTTTCTATAGAAAATATAGACAACACGTTCTTACCTTGCAAAAATCGCCTCAGTATTTAATTTGAAGCAGTAAATCCAACACTGGAGTAAATCTCTCGTGATATCACCTTTCCATTGAAATGAAGGAAGACGGTGATGACGATACAGTTATTATTCTTGCCCAGTAACCCCTTAACCAATCACATGTGCCTTTAGCTTGTATTGTCATGAGTATCTGGGCAGATTTCAGAAATAAAATCGGTGATCGGACGACGATGACACTGAGACAGGAACCATGGGAATAATTGTTCCCAAATTTGAACGCTCTGGCTGTAAATAGTTAAAGGTTGTTAAAAATTGTATCCTCCACTCAGTTGATGTATATATTGAGTGGGGACACATTGTTTGCCTTTTTTCTGGGATTCGACTGCAAAAGAGCTCAAGCAACTGTTGAACTCAGTCCCTGCCCATTCTGGACTCAGACCTGTTGTAAATCATTGAACAATGAGGCTTGGATGCCCTCTATTGGACATTTCTTGTAATTGCCACTCAGAGAATGAACAGACAGTGGATTAAACTTTAGTTTTTTAGGCTTTAGTTCTTTGTTGTATTCACCTGCTACGGCGTGTGTAACATTTTTCTGTCAACTCTGCATACAGGTGAAACTCGAAAAATTAGAATATCGTGCAAAAGTTAATGTAACCCACACTATGTTGAACACAAGAGGGCAGTATAGCCCTATGTATTACTTCACAAGACCCCCTCCCTTCCTACTCCTCACACACAGAGGCTCACAGAGTGACTTGCAAAATTCTGACATTTTCTCCACATTCAAACCAAAATATCTGACTTTCTGTTGGTCGGAGCTAATGACTGTAAATTAGAAAGTTGTCCGGCTTGAGGAGAACTATATCAATACCAATTTTTGTACCTGTAGATGAAACTAACCCCCCACTTTTTTGTCAAAAGGTGGTGCTACTGAGCCCCTCACCACACCCATTTCTGAAACTTTGCACATGTCTACTGGCTAATAAATGTGACGTCTCTGTCGAGTTTCATGCAATTTCAAGTAGGTTAAGAGTCTCAAAAGCATCAATAAAGAAAAGTAAAGTTTGAAGCGTTGCCACGGCAACAGTATCTAAGATATCAATAATCCTTTCACAGGTCTAAATCTGCCGTGTGTTTACATTATACACGTAAAGTTTGAAGCAAATCGGGTAAAAACAAGAGGGTGATTTCAAAGCATTTTGAAAGTGACACACTTCCTGCTGCCAGTTGGTGGCGCTATAACTTTGACTCACAATAGTCACATCCATGTGATCGGCCTCTTACAACGAACACACTGCTGAAGTTTCATCAAGATCTGTTAATTTATGCAGAAGTTATAACACACTTCCTGTCTCACTTTTCTCGCCATAAATTTGTTTCCTCGCCACGGCCAAACCGTTCGAGATATCAAAAATCCGCTGGCAATTTTTCATCCTCAATGTCTTGACTTCATGCTGACTGAGATTCGTGCCGATTAAATGATTTCTCTAGGAGGAGTATTTCAAATTCCATTGTATACGTTTTCCAAACAACCCTAAATAGCCGACTTCCTGTTGGGCTGAGGTAAAAAGTAAGAGCATGAAGTATATATGAAACGATGAGATCTATATGTGTACCGACTTTCATATTATTACATGCAAGTGTGTTTGATTTATGGACCAAGGTTTCGGACCCCGTTCCAGGGGGCGCTGCTGAGCCCCCCTGCCACGCCCGGATACCATCTTCAGCCCAGCCCTGATGGCCGCAGGTTCTGACCCGTGTGCAAAGTTTCAAGAGTTTTAGAGCATGTTAAGGCCCCCAAAAGTGCCCGAATAGTCGATAAAATAATAATAATAATAATAATAATAATAATAATTAAAGCTGCAAGCAGCGATGACGGGCCCAAGCCGGTGGCACCGCAACCCTGGTGCCTTTAGTTACCGGGCTCATTTCCACTTGGTGGCTTTCGGAAAACAAAGGATGATGGACACAGCAACAACTCAAAAATATAGCTGCAAGCAGCAATGCGATTCCTCCTCAAAATGGCAAATCATTTAAAATTGATCAATAGAGGGTTGGGGTTAAACCCTCCCAATGAAAAAATCCAAAAAACATGTCTTTCTGTCTGAATCCTAAACTAAACATTTTCAGTGTACAGGAAAATCCATCATGCCGGACCTTATGGATCCTGGAGGGTTTTTTGTTTACAATGAGAAATGAGGTATGTTCACCAGGTTTCAGAAAAACTAAATAAATGGGGTGGAAATACAATCACTTTGAAAAATTGACATTTGGGCATGGCCTGTACCGCCCCCTAAGGGCGAATGTGAGCCATTCTTGGTTTGTAGGTTCCTGTTGGCCTGTAGTATTAATGTACCAAATTAGAAAGTATTTGACAAAAAAATGTGCAATTTGGGAATGTCCTTTAGCACCCCCTAAGGGCAAATGTGAGACATTCTTGGTTTGTGGATTTCTGTTGGCCTGTAGTGTCAATATACCAAATTAGAAAATTTTTGACCATAAAATGGGAATTTTGGGCATAGCCTGTAGCGCCCCCTAATGCCGAATATGGGCAATTCTTTGTTTGTGGGTTCCTGTTGGCCTGTAGTATCAATGTACCAAATTAGAACATTTTTGACCAGCAAATGGGAATTTAGGGCGTGGCCTGTAGCGCCCCATAAGGGCGAATGTGGGCCACTCTTGGTTTGTGAATTCCTGTTGGCCTGTAGTATCAATATACAACATTAGAACATTTTTGACCAGAAAATGGGAATTTTGGGCATGGCCTGTAGCGCCCCCTAAGGGCGAATGTGGGATATTCTTTACGCAGTACTTCAGAGTGATGTCATCTTGAAGTATATATATATAGGTCTATTTCTAACCCACACCTATAATATCACTTCTGAAGGCATGGATTTAACCACTGGAGTGGTATGGATTACTTTTATGCTGCATTTATTTGATTTTTGTAGCTTCTGAGTTCTGATCACCATTCAAGTCATTGAAAGGTCCAACAGGGTTGAGATAATCTTCTAAAAAGCTTAATTTGTGTTCACTAGAAGAAAGAAAACAATACACATCTGGGATGCAATGAGGGTGAGTATACGATGAGAGAAATTTATTTTTGGGGTGAAAACCATTTGTAGGCCTACTTTTTATTTACTTGGAAAATTGTTACTGTCTCTTTAAGAGGATTTTAAACGCATTTCATTCAAGGCACAGTCTGTGCGGCTTGTTTTAGTGAGTTTAATCTTTTGAGAACTGTGAAGTCTCATTATTTTCGTGCTGTTACATCTGTATTCATTTCAGAGATTACTTGATTGAGATTGTGAAACTACATACAACCGACAAACCTCCATGAAGATGCGAGTAAAAATGAGATGCCTCGCGCTGTCAGACACAACGCCGATAATCATTCTCGGAAGTGTTGATACTAGATTTCGATTCGCGATTTCTTCATCAACTGTTTATGTTCACTTGGGACAAAACAGACAATATATCATGTAATTTGACATTTTGTAGTATGAAATTGTCCGTTCAAACGCAAGAAGAAGCGAATGCGATCTCTCATCGGGGCTCGTGCGTTAGACGCGACGCATCTCGCGGTTTCACACAAAACTGCTCACAAACATTTATTTGAGTTGTTTTGTCATTTTTTTCCAGAAATAACTAGCAATACTCCTACAAATAAATGCTTCGTAACTAAAACGTTTTGACTTTCTATAGAAAATATAGACAACACACGTTCTTACCTTGCAAAAATCGCCTCAGTATTTAATTTGAAGCAGTAAATCCAACACTGGAATAAATCTCTCGTGATATCACCTTTCCATTGAAATGAAGGAAGACGGTGATGACGATACAGTTCTTATTCTTGCCCAGTAACCCCTTAACCAATCACATGTGCCTTTAGCTTGTATTGTCATGAGTATCTGGGCAGACTTCAGAAATAAAATCGGTGATCGGACGACGATGACACTGAGACAGGAACCATGGGAATAATTGTTCCCAAATTTGAACGCTCTGGCTGTAAATGGTTAAAGGTTGTTAAAAATTGTATCCGCCACTCAGTTGATGTATATATTGAGTGGGGACACATTGTTTGCCTTTTTTCTGGGATTCGACTGCAAAAGAGCTCAAGCAACTGTTGAACTCAGTCCCTGCCCATTCTGGACTCAGACCTGTTGTAAATCATTGAACAATGAGGCTTGGATGCCATCTATTGGACATTTCTTGTAATTGCCACTCAGAGAATGAACAGACAGTGGATTAAGCTTTAGTTTTTTAGGCTTTAGTTCTTTGTTGTATTCACCTGCTACGGCGTGTGTAACATTTTTCTGTCAACTCTGCATACAGGTGAAACTCGAAAAATTAGAATATCGTGCAAAAGTTAATGTAACCCATACTATGTTGAACACAAGAGGGCAGTATAGCCCTATGTATTACATCACAAGACCCCCTCCCTTCCTACTCCTCACACACAGAGTCTGAGAGAGTGACTTGCAAAATTCTGACATTTTCTCCACATTCAAACCAAAATATCTGACTTTCTGTTGGTCGGAGCTCATGACTGTAAATTAGAAAGTTGTCCGGCTTGAGGAGAACTATATCAATACCAATTTTTGTATCTGTAGATGAAACTAACCCCCCACTTTTTTGTCAAAAGGTGGCGCTACTGAGCCCCTCACCACACCCATTTCTGAAACTTTGCACATGTCTACTGGCTAATAAATGTGACGTGTCTGTCGAGTTTCATGCAATTTCAAGTATGTTAAGAGTCTCAAAAGCATCAATAAAGAAAAGTAAAGTTTGAAGCGTTGCCACGGCAACAGTATCTAAGATATCAATAAACCTTTCACAGGTCTAAATCTGCCGTGTGTTTACATTATACACGTAAAGTTTGAAGCAAATCGGGTATAAACAAGAGGGTGATTTCAAAGCATTTTGAAAGTGACACACTTCCTGCTGCCAGTTGGTGGCGCTATAACTTTGACTCACAATAGTCACATCCATGTGATCGGCCTCTTACAACGAACACACTGCTGAAGTTTCATCAAGATCTGTTAATTTATGCAGACGTTATAACACACTTCCTGTCTCACTTTTCTCGCCATAAATTTGTTTCCTCGCCACGGCCAAACCGTTCGAGATATCAAAAATCCGCTGGCAATTTTTCATCCTCAATGTCTTGACTTCATGCTGACTGAGATTCGTGGCGATTAAATGATTTCTCTAGGAGGAGTATTTCAAATTCCATTGTATACGTTTTCCAAACAACCCTAAATAGCCGACTTCCTGTTGGGCTGAGGTAAAAAGTAAGAGCATGAAGTATATATGAAACGATGAGATCTATATGTGTACCGACTTTCATATTATTACATGCAAGTGTGTTTGATTTATGGACCAAGGTTTCGGACCCCGTTCCAGGGGGCGCTGTTAAGCCCCCCTGCCACGCCCGGGTACCATCTTCAGCCCAGCCCTGATGGCCGCGGGTTCTGACCCGTGTGCAAAGTTTCAAGAGTTTTAGAGCACGTTAAGGCCCCCAAAAGTGCCCGAATAGTCGATAAAATAATAATAATAATAATAATAATAATAATAATAATAATAATAATTAAAGCTGCAAGCAGCGATGACGGGCCCAAGCCGGTGGCTTTCGGAAAACAAAGGATGGTGGACACAGCAACAACTCAAAAATATAGCTGCAAGCAGCAATGCGATTCCTCCTCAAAATGGCAAATCATTTAAAATTGATCAATAGAGGGTTGGGGTTAAACCCTCCCAATGAAAAAATCCAAAAAACATGTCTTTCTGTCTGAATCCTAAACTAAATATTTTCAGTGTACAGGAAAATCCATCATGCCGGACCTTATGGATCCTGGAGGGTTTTTTGTTTACAATGAGAAATGAGGTATGTTCACCAGGTTTCAGAAAAACTAAATAAATGGGGTGGAAATACAATCACTTTGAAAAATTGACATTTGGGCATGGCCTGTAGCGCCCCCTAAGGGCGAATGTGAGCCATTCTTGGTTTGTAGGTTCCTGTTGGCCTGTAGTATTAATGTACCAAATTAGAAAGTATTTGACAAAAAAATGTGCAATTTGGGAATGTCCTTTAGCGCCCCCTAAGGGCAAATGTGAGACATTCTTGGTTTGTGGATTTCTGTTGGCCTGTAGTGTCAATAGACCAAATTAGAAAATTTTTGACCATAAAATGGGAATTTTGGGCATAGCCTGTAGCGCCCCCTAATGGCGAATATGTGCAATTCTTTGTTTGTGGGTTCCTGTTGGCCTGTAGTATCAATGTACCAAATTAGAACATTTTTGACCAGCAAATGGGAATTTAGGGCGTGGCCTGTAGCGCCCCCTAAGGGCGAATGTGGGCCATTCTTGGTTTGTGGATTACTGTTGGCCTGTAGGATCAATATACAAAATTAGAACATTTTTGCCCAGAAAATGGGAATTTTGGGCATGGCCTGTAGCGCCCCCTAAGGGCGAATGTGGGATATTCTTTACGCAGTACTTCAGAGTGATGTCATCTTGAAGTATATATATATAGGTCTGTTTCTAACCCACACCTATAATATCACTTCTGAAGGCATGGATTAAACCAATGGAGTGGTATGGATTACTTTTATGCTGCATTTATGTGATTTTTGTAGCTTCTGAGTTCTGATCACCATTCAAGTCATTGAAAGGTCCAACAGGGTTGAGATAATCTTCTAAAAAGCTTAATTTGTGTTCACTAGAAGAAAGAAAATAATACACATCTGGGATGGAATGAGGGTGAGTATACGATGAGAGAAATTTATTTTGGGGGTGAAAACCATTTGTAGGCTACTTTTTATTTACTTGGAAAATTGTTACTGTCTCTTTAAGAGGATTTTAAACGCATTTCATTCAAGGCACAGTCTTTGCGGCTTGTTTTATTGAGTTTAATCTTTTGAGAACTGTGAAGTCTCATTATTTTCGTGCTGTTACATCTGTATTCATTTCAGAGATTACTTGATTGAGATTGTGAAACTACATACAACCGACAAACCTCCATGAAGATGCGAGTAAAAATGAGATGCCTCGCGCTGTCAGACACAACGCTGATAATCATTCTCGGAAGTGTCGATACTAGATTTAGATTCGCGATTTCTTCATCAACTGTTTATGTTCACTTGGGACAAAACAGACAATATATCATGTAATTTGACATTTTGTTTATGAAATTGTCCGTTCAAACGCAAGATGAAGCGAATGCGATCTCTCATCGGGGCTCGTGCGTTAGACGCGACGCATCTCGCGGTTTCACACAAAACTGCTCACAAACATTTATTTGAGTTGTTTTGTCATTTTTTTCCAGAAATAACTAGCAATACTCCTACAAATAAATGCTTCGTAACTAAAACGTTTTGACTTTCTATAGAAAATATAGACAACACGTTCTTACCTTGCAAAAATCGCCTCAGTATTTAATTTGAAGCAGTAAATCCAACAATGGAGTAAATCTCTCGTGATATCACCTTTCCATTGAAATGAAGGAAGACGGTGATGACGATACAGTTATTATTCTTGCCCAGTAACCCCTTAACCAATCACATGTGCCTTTAGCTTGTATTGTCATGAGTATCTGGGCAGATTTCAGAAATAAAATCGGTGATCGGACGACGATGACACTGAGACAGGAACCATGGGAATAATTGTTCCCAAATTTGAACGCTCTGGCTGTAAATAGTTAAAGGTTGTTAAAAATTGTATCCTCCACTCAGTTGATGTATATATTGAGTGGGGACACATTGTTTGCCTTTTTTCTGGGATTCGACTGCAAAAGAGCTCAAGCAACTGTTGAACTCAGTCCCTGCCCATTCTGGACTCAGCCTGTTGTAAATAATAGAACAATGAGGCTTGGATGCCATCTATTGGACATTTCTTGTAATTGCCACTCAGAGAATGAACAGACAGTGGATTAAACTTTAGTTTTTTAGGCTTTAGTTCTTTGTTGTATTCACCTGCTACGGCGTGTGTAACATTTTTCTGTCAACTCTGCATACAGGTGAAACTCGAAAAATTAGAATATCGTGCAAAAGTTAATGTAACCCATACTATGTTGAACACAAGAGGGCAGTATAGCCCTATGTATTACTTCACAAGACCCCCTCCCTTCCTACTCCTCACACACAGAGGCTCACAGAGTGACTTGCAAAATTCTGACATTTTCTCCACATTCAAACCAAAATATCTGACTTTCTGTTGGTCGGAGCTAATGACTGTAAATTAGAAAGTTGTCCGGCTTGAGGAGAACTATATCAATACCAATTTTTGTACCTGTAGATGAAACTAACCCCCCACTTTTTTGTCAAAAGGTGGCGCTACTGAGCCCCTCACCACACCCATTTCTGAAACTTTGCACATGTCTACTGGCTAATAAATGTGACGTCTCTGTCGAGTTTCATGCAATTTCAAGTAGGTTAAGAGTCTCAAAAGCATCAATAAAGAAAAGTAAAGTTTGAAGCGTTGCCACGGCAACAGTATCTAAGATATCAATAATCCTTTCACAGGTCTAAATCTGCCGTGTGTTTACATTATACACGTAAAGTTTGAAGCAAATCGGGTAAAAACAAGAGGGTGATTTCAAAGCATTTTGAAAGTGACACACTTCCTGCTGCCAGTTGGTGGCGCTATAACTTTGACTCACAATAGTCACATCCATGTGATCGGCCTCTTACAACGAACACACTGCTGAAGTTTCATCAAGATCTGTTAATTTATGCAGAAGTTATAACACACTTCCTGTCTCACTTTTCTCGCCATAAATTTGTTTCCTCGCCACGGCCAAACCGTTCGAGATATCAAAAATCCGCTGGCAATTTTTCATCCTCAATGTCTTGACTTCATGCTGACTGAGATTCGTGGCGATTAAATGATTTCTCTAGGAGGAGTATTTCAAATTCCATTGTATACGTTTTCCAAACAACCCTAAATAGCCGACTTCCTGTTGGGCTGAGGTAAAAAGTAAGAGCATGAAGTATATATGAAACGATGAGATCTATATGTGTACCGACTTTCATATTATTACATGCAAGTGTGTTTGATTTATGGACCAAGGTTTCGGACCCCGTTCCAGGGGGCGCTGCTGAGCCCCCCTGCCACGCCCGGGTACCATCTTCAGCCCAGCCCTGATGGCCGCAGGTTCTGACCCGTGTGCAAAGTTTCAAGAGTTTTAGAGCATGTTAAGGCCCCCAAAAGTGCCCGAATAGTCGATAAAATAATAATAATAATAATAATAATAATAATAATAATAATAATAATAATAATCCTAAGGAAAACAATAGGGCCTTCGCCTTTTCAGGCTTGGGCCCTAATAATAATCCTAAGGAAAACAATAGGGCCTTCGCCTTTTCAAGGCTTGGGCCCTAATAATCCTAAGGAAAACAATAGGGCCTTCGCCTTTTCAAGGCTTGGGCCCTAATAATAATAATAATAATAATCCTAAGGAAAACAATAGGGCCTTCACCTTTTCAAGGCTTGGGCCCTAATAATAATAATAATCCTAAGGAAAACAATAGGGCCTTCGCCTTTTCAAGGCTTGGGCCCTAATAATCAGGAGGAAAACAATAGGGCCTTCGCCTTTTCAAGGCTTGGGCCCTAATAATAATAATAATCCTAAGGAAAACAATAGGGCCTTCACCTTTTCAAGGCTTGGGCCCTAATAATAATAATAATCCTAAGGAAAACAATAGGGCCTTCGCCTTTTCAAGGCTTGGGCCCTAATAATCAGGAGGAAAACAATAGGGCCTTCGCCTTTTCAAGGCTTGGGCCCTAATAATAATAATCCTAAGGAAAACAATAGGGCCTTCGCCTTTTCAAGGCTTGGGCCCTAAAAAGAAAGAACTAAGAGCAAGATAAGATCTATAAATTCAATTTCACCCTATCAAATCAATTATTTTAATTAAACAAAAATGACCATTTGCTATAACTGCTTAATTTCTATATAAATGACACATATACCGATCAGCCACAACATTAAAAGCACCTGCCTAATATTGTGTAGATCCCCCTCGTGCCACCAAAACAGAGCCAACCCGCATCTGAGACCAGCATTCAGAGATGATATTCTTCAGCACAATTGTACAGAGCGGTTATGTGAGTTACTGTAGACTTTATCAGCTCAAACCAGTCTGAGGATGTTTTTGGCATCATTCTGAGTAAATTCCATCAAATAAAACTACTTGAATAATAGTTTACCTAGTTTAAAGCATCGATATAGCAAAACACTCTTACAAAGTTCACCAGTAATAGAGAGCACAAGTATCTCCCTTTTGTCTCAAAACTTTACACATCCCTTTCAAAATGTATACAAATATTTCAAATAAGATTTTATTTAAATCATTTTATTTAGTCCTGCCCTTCAGAAGCTACAGAACAGACCCTTACACACAGTATATCCCACAAGACAAAATAATAATGAACTCCACAAATCATCCCGTTCAAAATGTAATATAGTGTTTTTCAAATGGCAGTACCACATTCAGATTTAACATAACATCGTCTTCCTTCCGTTTTCTGTGGTTTAATCAGATTAACTAGCAATACTGTGTGAAAGTAAATAAATTATGACACAAGCTCAATATTACATCATTTTTGTATAATAATTAGGGCTGTCAGAATAATCGCATTAACGAATGTGATTAATGAAGGTGTTCATTTTTCTTAATCGCTACGCATTTACCGTTATTACAGCATACACACTTGTGTGAAGGGCAGAAACTTTGTAATGTGTCCGTGAAAGGAAAATGTATTAATCATTAACAATAATAAACTATAAGCGGTGAACAGCTTAAAACTTAAAAAATTACAAGCAGCATATTTTTTATTAAATCAAATGATTTTTTTGGCAGGCCCCCCTGTTCTAATGTAAACTTGAATATTTCAACATTAGATAAAAACATGAAAACATGAAACAACCACTGAAGTATGTGCATGTTTACGGTTTAAATATCATTGAATGAAATACACTTAAGAAAAGAGAGAATTGTTATTTTCCTCAATATATTTTTAATACATCCTGGCTGTTTTAATACATTACTGTAATGCAGTACTGTTAATAATAAGATACAGATTTTAGTTCATTAAAACTTCACATTGTAGATTGTGGGATATTTCTGAACTTTTTAATAGTATGCAGTGTAAATACTGTAAAATAACACACCTGTACACTGGTGATGGTGAATGTACCTGAACAGGATTTACCTGACCCCCCCACTTAATCTTTTATTCTGTGTTGCTGACAGGATGTGACAGCAGTGCGCCCCCTAGAGGGCGATTCTCTGCTGGCATGCATACTTAATGTATTTGTGCGGAAACTCATTAATCAACCATCAATTAGGTTAATCAATCAAATTATTAATGATGAATAAATGATCATAGATTATGCATTAACATCCATAGCTGGTACCATAAGACATCATTAAGGTATCGTGACAATCCTATTTATGTGCCACCATATCTATGAAAAATACAGTATCATTTTATTACAAAAACAGTTTGGCAAATTACTCAAAAAATTACTCAAATTAAGATTACTGAATTTACTGATTACTTAATTGAAAAAGTAATCACATTACTCATTTGTTTGTTACTTTCTGAAACAGAAAAAATATATTTTTAATGTCAATATAATGTCTATATACAGCAACCTCCTTGTTCATTGATTCGTTAGGAGTTGCACGCCCTTCAGGAGATGTCACAACATGCAATCAGATGTACATAATTCATGTTTTCAATTCTACATATAGAGTTTTATTTTAGAAAAACATGTAACACAAGTAATGTAATCAAAAGTCATTAACTGTAATCTGATTTCAAGGATTTGAAATGTTATGCGCTTAATTATTTTTAAATTAGATTACACCCAACACTGTATAAAACTTTTAGACGTTTCTCGCTGAAAACACAGATATGCACAAACGAGACTGAGATTTGAGAGCTACGATATCATATAAATTTAGAAGATGTGAAATTTACTAAAATATTATTACGATAAAATCCTTTTTTTTTTTTAAATTCAAGCACTTTTTACTTTCCCCCCATTTTTGTCACACCAACTTTTAAATTCCAATGAGAGCTTTGAAAAATGTATACTATACAAGTACTTTCATATTTAATAAACTTGGCTTTGTAAGGAATCAAACAGTCATTAGGAGGTTATAGAACAACATAATGCAGATACAGCCTCTCATTCCCAACACAACAAAACACACGGTGCCGAAACTCCAGAGCGCCTTGAATATAATTTTGCGATGAGCATAATTACCCTTCCTGATAACCGACCACTGACAATGAAACGTGAGCACAGTTTATCAAATCCTCTCATCCTGCTTAATTAATAATTCATCAACCCATTCCAAATGTTTCCAATTTAAACATAAAAGACATTTCATCTGCTAAACATTTAAAATGAACAAAGAAAAGAAATGTTTTGTTGCATTTTTCTGCTCTTTTCAGCGATTAGTCAAATATTTTTTCATATAATTTGTTAAAATATCCACTAAAACCATTTATAATAAATAATAATAGAATTAACCCAAAGCAACCAAAAATACTTTTTTAATTGGTTAAAGTCATTAATCATTTTCAAACTTGTCACTTTCACAAACTATTAATAATCAGAGATAGCAGCAATTAACCTAATGAATACCACCTGGCTAATGAAGCCGGGCATCATCATATGTCCTGACAATAATGAGCTTTAGCATCAGATCTATATGTAGAGAGACAGCACGGTCACATTCGTCAAGGAGACCGTCTAACCAAGGCACAGCTCATTTTAGTCCTAATGATTTTAAGCCATGATTTGGGAAACAATATCATGTCTGCCAAGGTCATCAGGTCATCATTTAAGCCACTACAAAAATGACGGGACTCTAAGTGAACTTGAAGACAAATCCTGACAAAGGACGTTTGTTTGCTAAAGAGCATCAACATCAGGAACAACATAGATTCAGATCTGTAGCGGCAGTCCAAGAACGATAACTTCTGATCAATATTCACCACTAAAGAAGAACTACTTTGCTGGGTTTGTTTGTGTCTCATGCTCTGCATACCAAATTAGCCTAATTACACATGCTGATAAGAGCAAAAGGAACATCTGTGTCATTTACAGGAAAGTCAACGATTGATCAATGTGACACATCACAACTGAAACTCGTGTTTCAGCGGTCTGATGTGTGAGCAGTGCTGAATGTACTCTATTTTAGCTTGAAATGGAAAAGGATAAAATGGACTAAATGTTTGTAATGTGACCTAAAATAATGCACATCCTATAATAATCAGCATGGAGACAGCATCACTATGTTATGCATGAAGTTTCATCAGTAGTCCTCAGATTATATACGAGATGGAGGTGTGGGCGGAATGAGTAATTGTTTATTAAGTTATCTGTATAGGCTAGATACAGGCAACAACAGACAGGTATACAGTTATTTTACCTGGAAACTAAACAAAATCATGTTTTTTCATCTATATTAAATGACTATGTTTTAATGTCTATTTTTGGATAATTCAGTGAAATAAATACTTGACAAATCAACAGTATTTCAGGTCATTTCATTTTCTTTTTATATTTAAAACTGGATGGACGCACACCAAAAGATAAATTATTAATAATAAATAAGTCTGGCATCAGTGGAGTTAAAACAGTCAAACTAATATTTAAGACTCTGATTGGATGAGACTTCTTTGAAGCTGATGTAAACTAGCCAATATGTATTACTGAAGAGTGTGATCGAAAACATTTGATTTAATATTACTACTTTATTTAGTCCTATTATTTAGCTACTAAAACTACAACAATTTTGATATCAAGCCATATACGTTATCATATTTATTTGAATGACTTATTTGATATGATATATTTTTTAAGATAAATAATGTTGCTGTGATTTCCTTGACTGGCCATTTGCATCTTCCACTACAGAATCCTTAATTCCTGCAATTAAAACAACAACAACAACACTGCGATTCATTTATCAAACATATTCATTGTAGTGCTGTCAGTCCATTCAAATTTGAAATCACCATTAAATCGCACAATTTTTCATAGTTTATTGCGATTAATCATAGATATTTCAAAAGTGCTGAAATTTGACAATATAGTGTATACATCTTTTCTTAGAAAACAAAATGTTACAATAATGTATACACTGTATAATGAAAAACACTCAAAAAGCACAAATGCAAGTCTTTCCCGAAGTCCAAGCGTGCTTTTACACTTGAACCAGAGTTTGTTTGCTCCCATTCCCGCAGCCCTCACTGGTCTCGGTTCACATCATGTTATTTGGGTCTGAGCTACGGTCCAATTGCGTCATTGTGATGAGAAGGAGGGCGGGACTGGGCTGTGTCTATTGGCTAATCAGCCATGGAGAGGGATAAGTGCAGCGGGACGCAGCAGTTTGGGATTCATTAAGAAATTCAGCTGGTTCCCGCCTCCTCCTTTCCCATCCTTAACCCTGTTACAGTCATTAACGTGTGTGTATAAGCGGAAGGTGTTTACCAGAGCAACTAGGTAACATCTCAAGAAAATGTCAGCTTCACTGTATTTTTAAAGTATTCATTTCAATTTCATAGGGGGGCAACACATGTGTTTGTCTCCCACGGATGAACTGAATGTGCAATGATGTGATGTTAGCGTTTGTCTGGCACGAGTCCGCGGATGCATTACAAGAGATTTGAAGAATCAATGGTGGTACACTTCCATGATTTGTCCAATTTTGATTATATCAGCAGCGAACCGTAATAGAGATCACATGAACAGTAACACAGAATGTTCTCTATGCTCTTAACTGCATAGAGAGCTATAGGATGCTCCCTTGCTCCCTATTTAGTGAATGACTTAACCTCCAGGCACAGGGTTAAACCCTCATCTTCAATATTAATTAGCCGGTAGAATGGCACTACATGCTTTGGACATGAAATTCACATGATTCGCATCAGGGCATCAAGCACCACTTTGAACTTCACATGAAAAGAGTGCAAACTGCAACAGAATGGAATACTACCCATACTACTACTGCTGCTGCTTCGGTCATGTCTACAGTATGTATAACAGTAAAAGTATTATAGTAGGATGCCATTCTTAAAGCGGCCAACGTCTTGTTCTGCTTTTGGTGCTGGCACTGCCCAGATTATGATACTTGATGCAAAACCGAAATTATATTAACTGAGTGGAGCATCAACTGCATCATTTTCTGCGGCTCTCTTTTCTCCACATAGGCTGTCATGAGCGCTCCGAGTGCACAGCATAGAAGGAAACTTACCACGACCCTGACAACCCATGCATGGAAAACTAAAGTTCTAGAGCTCTTCGTAAGCGGAAACTAATTGCACTCATAAGAATGGGTTAAAATTTGTCATCAAATAGTATTATATTTGATTGCAAATAAAAGCAGAACTGTCGCACTGTACAGCCAAGCAAAATCTCATTTCTACTGATGCACGCTATATACCACCATCCCACTCCGACCTAATGTGAGCCAAACAACTAATCTGATATCAGTGAGGCTTACAGTGTGACAGAATCAACACATTTCATCTAAGAGGATGTTAGGGTTACACCTTTATAAACTTTAGACACTGCAGAAGAAACCAAAATGTCTTCTAGCCCAAATGTATCATCGCAGTCATTTGTGTGCATTACAGAGAGTCGGCATCATTCATAAATCAAGACGTTCTGCAGCTGTCACAGTTATTTCTCCACAGACACCTCATGAATGCAGAGACACATGAAACATAATCCCAGTGCTAAATATGATTGGCCTTGAAAGGTGGCGCTCTATGGCGGTTTGGGTGACAGGGTGTGTTACAGTTGTTTTGGTTTGGCCTCTAGGAATCATTACTGCAGTTTGTCCTGAAATCTGTCACAGACACCCATTCATTACCCATCATGCACTGGAATTGGGCCACTCTGGTAAAAAAAACGGATGATTCTGAGCAACTGCCAGAAGCAATGGCGCCGACACTTGTACCGTTCTCAACATTTTGTTGCATTCTTGCAGTACAACTGATCCAGCATACAAACACATCCTCAGACACAAGTCGCCCTCATATGGGACAGTACGAGACGCTGAGGAGCAACTCCAAACTACACATGTCTGTTTACACTGCACCCAAATCAGATGTGGTTTACATGTCCTAACACATTAGACATCATTACCATCAGAGGCATTAGTGTACGGTGTTCATACATGTGCTGTGTGTGTGAAACCATTCACTCATTCACCATTCAATATACACTAATGTGCCGTTTATGAATGTACAGACCGTACAGACAGAAACGCATCTCCAAAAATTCGATTTTAATTGGATTTCAAACCGCATGATGTGGCTTTGTGCTGCCTGTCCGAGACGAGTTTCACTGCAAACGACATCTTGTGTCCTAAACTTCTGGCCATTAGTTTGAGAGACTACAGTGTACAGTAGATCAGTGACGAAAAACCCATCTGTCAATGATTCGAAGTCTTCAGCTATGTCTCCCTGCATACAAGAGGTTGTTTGGTTATTTTGACTCAATTACTCAGGGTGGGATATGGCTGGGGGAGTCATGGAGTGAGTTTACCACTGCAAGATATTTACACCCCAATAGTGCAGTGGAATCACAGAATATTATGACAATGGGGGGTGGATAAAATGCGTTCTACTAAAACATCTGAAATTTTACAACACTCTCACCTAAATCTCACAGGGGGTTCTTAATTCTTCACTCTGAATTTAATTCAGAATGAATGATTTTGAAAATATGTGTCTACATTTATGACCCTTCTCTTCCATCACTTGTTTCCCAGCAAGACATGAGGCAATTATGTGCTGACTTACTGTTGTGGTGTTTTTCGTGGGAGATACCTTGAACAAATTCTTAAACAGGCAGTTCAAGGGCAGTTCACCCTCAAGCCTTTGATTTTTTCTTTTCATGGAACACAAAAGGAGATATTAGGCATTTTGTTCACTGCATCTTTTTTCCATACAATAAAAGTGAATGGTGAATGAAATGAACATCCTCCCTAACATCTCCTTTTGAGTTCCACAGAAGACATACAGGTTTGCAACGACAAGCAGGTGAATTAGAGATGACAGCATTTTCATTTTGAGTGAACTATTACTATAGGAGTATAAGTCAATACACACCAGTTACTTTAAAAGTAGCCGTTCAATGTTTTGAAATTGTAATGTATTGAAAATGTTAAGAGATCCTGAGAGAAACTTCTGAGAACCTTGCTTATATAATTTAAGATAGACAGAGCAAATAATTCCATACTATGGACATTAATAATATTATAGTATTTACAATACTGTGTTGTTATTATTATGTCATTATTAATTATTATTACAATTCACATGGCAGAAAAAATACTTGGGATGCACTGATCTGATACCTGGATCGTTATAATAATTGAGAAGCTTTTAGACGGAGCGGGTATCGGTCTGACGAGCCAGATCCAAATCAGATACTGTGTGTTAGTCGTGTTCGTTACCGTCAAGCTCCAAAAATGACATAAAAGAACCATAAAAACAGCATTAAAGCCGTTCATATGACTCGTGCATTTTATGCAAAGCCACTAGAAGACGTGCGATAGCTCTGTGAATCACAAAA
Source organism: Moxostoma hubbsi (assembly GCA_032164185.1). NCBI lineage: Eukaryota > Metazoa > Chordata > Actinopteri > Cypriniformes > Catostomidae > Moxostoma > Moxostoma hubbsi. The sequence goes on from JAVLUX010000013.1 coordinate 1,390,999, forward strand.
GGCTGTGTTTAATAAGTAAATATATAGTATGCGCAGCGTGTTAGTGAATGGTGCTGCTCTGTTTACACACACACTCGTGGCTATTTCTATCCTTCACAGCAGTGCACAGTATTTGAGCGCTACTCAAGAACAGCATCTCAGATCTAGATGCTCAATAGTTCGGTTCAAAGTCCAGATACAAGTTACAAAACAATATGGCTTTGTTTCTACTGCAGACTTGAAGACTGGAATTACTGTTAATTTTGCTGCTGCATTATCCAGTATACTAGTTAATAATAAATTGTTTCTTAATAAGCTATACATTTATATTGAAATAATGTGTAGTTAGAGGTTTGTGTTTCTCTACATTATTGTGTGGTACTAATTGGGAGTACTCTTTAATATGTAAAGATATTCTAAACTGATTATCGGATCGCGATTGGCCGATACTGAAATTTCCAATATCAAAATCGGAAGAGAATAATTGGTATCGGTGCATCCCTAGAAAATACCAGTGTCGGTCAGATGTAGCTCTAGAGAGATGAGAGATGTAACAGAAGCGTTTGTAGTTCTAGTAGCATTACACAAAGCAAGTTTGCTATTTCTGCCTTTCTTGGTGATGCATTTCTATGAGGGAGTGCCACAATATGAAAGACAAATAACTGGAGCTCTCCAATGTCGCATGTTTGCAACATTGACAGCATTGTTGATTGTAAACAGCAGCAACCGTTTTATCGCATCACTCGCTCACACGGTACAATGCCAATCGCATGTTGAATTAGCAGGTTTCTAGATCTGTAACATGTTCAATTCAGAATATATGTGCTTCGTCACTATGCACACTCACACTAAACTCAAAACGTTTAATGAGCTGCTGAAAGCTGCAGGAAAGAGAGAGGGATAGAGAGAAAGAAGAGCCGATTTATTTCTGCAGATTCTGGCATTACATTATTATTGTTCATCTGTATGGATTGGTAAACTAATTCTCAGCTACACATTAAAAGTGAATAATATAGAGCGGGAATTATTAAAATTGTGTGCAATACTCACAATTCATGCCGAATATCAGGCCACGGAATATGAACTTTGTAATAAGTGACACAGGGCTGGGCTATATCAGAAATATAGCCGGCCTTAATCAAGTTACTTGTCCAGTCAGGCAAGTAAAATTCTCTTTCACTTGCCCCTTCAAAAATCCACTTGTCCTGGAGAAGCATAAATGTTGAGTCCTGACTTTCTCCCATGGCACACCATCGGTCGTGTCTAGATTGTTTCGCTCCTTTTTGAATGTCTCACAGGACTTCGGGGCAGCTGTGGCTCAGGTGGTAGAGCGGGTCGGCCACTAATCGCAGGGTTGGTGGTTCGAATCCCGGCCCATACGACTCCACGTGCCGAAGTGTCCTTGGGCAAGACACTGAACCCCAGGTTGCTCCTGATGGCAGGCTAGCGCCTTGCATGGCAGCTCTGCCGCCATTGGTGTATGAGTGTGTGTGTGAATGGGTGATTGGGACACAGTGTAAAGCGCTTTGGTAACCTCTGAGGTTAGAAAAATGCGCTATATAAGTGCAGACCATTTACCATTTACCATTTTACGGTTAGGGTTAGGATTATGGCTAGTGTTAGGGTTAAGTTTTGGGGTATGGGTTGGTCTAGGGCTTCTCAGGGACTCCAAATAAACACGCTGCAGTTATACCCCTCCACTGTACGTATTATTTAATTTGGGGTGCAAAAAGCATCTTTTAAAAATTAATCTCAAGACCTCTGCATTGTCTTCCATTTATTTGTGCTCCGTAAAGCTGCTTTTGAACACAACAATGAGTGTTGAGTGCTGTTGCTGCCCCATACTGAAAGTGACTGTGGAGTCTTAATCTTGAGACCTCACAAGACCACAACTAGTAGCCTTGGTCTGGGTGTCATAACTACCAAGTCTTGGTTTGGATCTGGGTCTTAGCTGTGCAAAGTGGTTCAGTGTTTAAATCTCTCTAGTCTAGTCAGGGTCTTAGTGGTTCGGAAGGTCTAATCTTGACACCAACTCTGTACCGTCAGATCAGCAAATTAAGGATGCTCTCATCATATTTGTCTTGACATTTTCAAAGGGTGTTCTTAAGCTTAGCTTTGTTTCTTCACCTGGCCGTTTCCCTTCACAAATTCAAAATTAAAAAGATCAAGTCAAGCAATTATTTTACCCTGATAGTATAGTCTGATTATTATTTCATAAAACAGCAAATAAACTATACACAATTGACTGTACAAAATTAAGCAACAAACCTAGTTGCCCAGTTCAGCAGCTGCAAAAAAACAAAAGCTTGTTAACGTTGATCACAGTCGGCTGTTGGATTAACAGGCATGTAATGGGAGGATAACGACCATAAGAGCGATAAATAATCAATGAGGAGAACTTCTGCCTTAAAGTGACTTCTGCCAACACATCAGCATATCAATGGCACTGTGGCTTTACTGTGGTTTACTCGACAGATCCCGCAAGATAAACCCCCAATAACAAAGAAATTAACAAATGCTTGACATTTGCTCGACATCCATTATTCTGACACTTCTTCAGAATTTCAAAAGCCTGAGTGCATACTTAATCAACAATCATATTCCCCAAGCGAGCCACTGGCACCATATTGCAGCCTGCCACAGCGCTGATGAAAACGACACATTAGGGCCCATTTCAGGCGTGCTAAGGGACTCGCTGTGGATGCGATTTCCCATTCAAACACACCCAAACCTGGAGCATCTGCCCGAGTCCTGGCCCGCACATCTCGAGACATATGCAAACTGGGTGGAACGGCATTTTAAAGAGGGGGACGAAATGACACCCAAATTCATTCATGGGGTTGTACGGGGAGCAGCCACGGCCTCTTGGGGGAGGAGAGACAGAGCTCCATATGATCCAGCCTGGAATCTTAAGAGCTCTCTTCATTTCCAATTCTAATGCTCAGAAGTCTGGAGGAAGGTCTGCTGATGTCACAGCTCGCCCCTCTATTGTGTGATGGGGGAGAGTGACAGCACCGTGTCCAATTCCCCTTCTCATCAGAACAGCCAGCAATCGGGCTAAGAGAGGTCTGGCTGACAGATGACTCCCAACATCTGTGTTACGGAGCCTCTGCTTTCCTCTTCAACACATTGATGACAGCACCGCAAAGAGCTCTGCTGTTACTTTACTAAGAGATCAGACCAGTGTTAATCTCATCAAAAAACTACTAACAAAAATGCTCGATGATAAAGGTTTTTTATTTGTTTATTCATATGAATAAACTTTACTAACAGTTTAATTACCTCACTCAATTACATCTTATATGTCTGACATAATCACTATATCCACAATATAAATGTCATATTACAATGTACATCTGTACAGATAATGAAGATAATGATCACAAAAACTTGAACTAAGTTATGCGATAGTCAGAATGCTTAAACTGTCTTGTGAATAGACCGCTTCCTTAAAAACACGGTTCATGTAACACAATAGAGTGCAACAGTCAGGTTCCAGAAGTAAAAATCCCATTAATTTATCCCATAGACAAATTTATTTTCAATGATAACTTATAAACCTTTAAAGACAGGCCTGCCGCGAGGTACAAGGTTGTTCATCGATTCAGTCAGAGTAAAATTGATGAACGTTTAATTCATTTGAATAAAATAATGCATTAAATATTTTAAAAATAATAATATGGGACTGTGTATCTCAGCGAGTATTGACACTGACTATCACACCTGGAGTCGTGAGTTTGAATTCAGGACGTGCTGAGTGACTCCAGTCAGGTCTCCTTAGCAACCAAATTGCCCCGGTTGCTAGGGAGGGTAGAGTCACATGGGGTAACCTCCTTGTGGTGGTGATTAGTGGTTCTCGCTCTCAATGGGGCGTGTGGTGAGTTGTGTGTGGATCGTGGAGAGTAGCATGAGCCTCCACATGCTGTGAGTCTCCGCGGTGTCATGCACAACGAGTAAACAGGATAAGATGCGCGGATTGACGGTCTCAGAAGCGGAGGCAACTGAGACACTTCCTCCGCCACCCGGATTGAGGTGAGTAACCGCGCCACCACGAGGACCTACTAAGTAGCGGGAATTGGGCATTCCAAACTGGGAGAATAATAATAATCCTAACAATAATATAACATGATGAAATGTGTTAACTTAAAAACACATTTTGTGTAAAGACAAAACATTTGAAATAACTGTGAAAATTAATAGTGGATCCAGCTTTTTCACCTGGAAGCCGAACGAGTCAAATAAATCCTATAGACTTGCATTAAAGGAGGGACTTGAGTTGTATCTACAGAGTAGATATCAGAGGACACTTTCACTTGGACCAGTAAACAACCACTCAGAACACACTTATGGGCAATCTTACTCAATATTCAAAGCTGTTCAACTTTTATCACAATGATCTGGACCGCTTCCCATGTACCGACTAGGACAAGAAAGGTTCAGTAGATTATTTGCTCTAAATGAATGGTTAATGTCATGGTGTAATGAACAGAGACTGCTCTTTGTTAATAATTGGAATCTGTTTTGGGAGCGACCTAGGCTCTTCCGTGCTGATGGCCTTCACCCCAGCAGAGTCAGAGCGGCTGTTCTGTCGGACAACATCTCCAAGACGCTACACACCATATGACTAGTAAGTCAAAGTCCAAATCACAGTATTTGCTGTCCCAACTTAATTGATATAAGTACCAATGTAGAACATTATATAGAAACTGTGTCTGTTCCTCGTTTAGTAAAGCCAAACAATACATCTACTGTAGGATCTAGGAAAAATCTAATTGTAATTAAACCAGAAAATCTCAATATCAGTGAACAAAAACAATTTCTAAAGCTAGGTCTTCTAAACATTAGATCGCTCACACCTAAGGTGGTTATTGTAAATGAAATGGTCTCAGATAATAGTTTTGATGTATTTTGCCTTACTGAAACCTGGCTTAAACCAAATGATTATTTCGGTCTAAATGAGTCTACTCCGCCAGGATACTGTTATAAGCATGAGCCCCGTCTGATTGGTCGTGGCGGCGGTGTTGCAACAATCTAGAAATATTCTTAATGTTACTCAGAAAATAGGTCACAGGTTTAATTCGTTTGAATTACTTGTGCTAAATGTTACACTCTCAGATGTAAGAAAAAAATCCCTATTATCTCTAGCCTTGGCTACCGTATATAGACCTCCAGGGCCTTACGCTGATTTCCTAAAAGAGTTTGCAGACTTTCTATCAGATCTATTGGTCAATGTCGATAAAGCAATAATTGTTGGAGACTTTAACATACACGTAGATAACACAAATGATGCGTTAGGGGCTGCGTTTACAGATTTGTTAAACTCCTTCGGGGTCACGCAAAACGTCAGTGGTCCCACTCATCACCTAAATCATACGCTAGATTTAATTATATCATATGGAACCAATCCAACCGATATAGATATTATACCGCAAAATGATGATGTCACTGATCATTACATGGTAACTTGCATACTACGTACCACTGAAATCTGTCATATTGCGCCACGTTATCGACCAAGTAGAACAATCCTTCCAACCACAATATATAGATTCTCAAATAGCCTACCTGATCTATCTCAGCTGCTCAGTGAACCCAAACAAACAGATGAACTAGAGGAAATGACTAGCAGTTTGAGCACCATTTTCTCTGGTACATTAGAAATTGTTGCACCAATTAGATTAAAAAAGTTTAGAGAAAAAATTAGAGCACCATGGTACAACAGTGCTACGCATGCTATCAAGAGAGAAACTTGTAACTTGGAGCGTAAATGGAAACAAACTAATTTAGAGGTCTTTAGAATCGCATGGAAAGACAGTATGTCACGTTACAAAAAGGCTCTAAAAACAGCCAGGGCTGAGCACCTCCGCAAACTAATAGAAAATAACCAAAATAATCCAAGGTTCTTATTTAACACCGTGGCTAGACTAACAAATAAACAGAGATCACCTGAGCAAAATATTCCGTTACAGTTTAGTAGTAATGATTTTATGAATTTCTTCACTGAGAAAATAGAAAACATCAGAAACACAATTGTAAACACAACTGTTAATGTACAATCTTTTATGGTGTCTTATGACTCACCCTCAATTATCGTCCCTCAAGAACAACTACACCGCTTTACAACTATAGGACAGGAAGAGCTAAATAAACTTATCATTGCATCTAAAACAACAACATTTTTACTAGATCCAATACCCACTAAACTACTGAAAGATGTGTTACCTGTAGTGGAAGAGCCTCTTCTCAATATTATTAACTCGTCTTTATTTTTAGGTCATGTTCCAAGAATATTTAAGCTGGCAGTTATAAAACCTCTCATTAAGAAACCACAATTAGATCCAAATAACCTAGCAAATTACAGACCCATCTCAAATCTTCCATTTATGTCTAAAATATTAGAAAAAGTTGTGTCCGCTCAATTGTGCTCTTTCTTGCAAGAAAATGATATCTATGAAAAATTTCAGTCAGGATTCAGACCGCATCATAGCACAGAAACTGCGCTAGTTAAAATTACAAATGATTTACTTTTAGCTTCTGACCAAGGTTGCATCTCAATATTAGTTCTACTCGATCTTAGCGCTGTGTTCGACACTATAGATCATAAAATACTCTTGGATCGACTACAAAACTACACTGGTGTTCAGGGACAGGCATTAAGCTGGTTTAGATCGTACTTATTAGACCGTTACCATTTTGTCTGTTTAAATGGGGAAAAATCGAAGATAACGTCAGTAGACTATGGAGTGCCACAAGGATCTGTGTTAGGCCCTCTATTATTCTCAATATATATGCTGCCACTTGGTAAAATTATAAGAAAACATGGAATTAATTTCCACTGTTATGCTGATGACACTCAATTATATATCTCATCACGACCAGATGAAAACACTAACTTATCTAACTTGACAGTGTGTCTTAAAGATATAAAATGCTGGATGACGCACAATTTCCTGTTATTAAATTCCGATAAAACGGAGGTATTACTTATTGGTCCAAAAAACTACCCACAAAATCCCTTACAATACAACTTTAATTTAGAAGAATGTCCTGTTACATTATCCACTACAGTAAAAGACCTGGGTGTTATACTAGACCGCAACTTGACTTTCGAAAATCATATTTCATCTGTTACGAGAACAGCCTTTTTCCACCTTAGAAACATTGCTAAGCTACGTAACATGCTGTCTGTTTCTGATGCAGAAAAGTTAGTTCATGCATTCATGACCTCGAGACTAGATTACTGTAATGCTTTATTAGCTGGTTGCCCTGCATCCTCAACAAACAAGCTACAGTTAGTCCAAAATGCAGCCGCTAGAGTTCTTACTAGGTCAAGAAAATATGATCATATAACACCGATTTTAACATCTCTACACTGGCTACCTATTAAGTACCGAATCAATTACAAAGTATTACTACTGACCTATAAAGCCCTAAATGGTTTATCTCCGGTGTATTTGACGGATCTTCTATCGCCATACAATCCATCGCGCTCTTTAAGATCACTAAATTCGAGGCTTCTGGTCATACCTAGGATATCTAAGTCCACTAATGGAGGGAGGGCGTTCTCACATTTAGCTCCTAAACTCTGGAATAGCCTTCCTGATATTGTTCGAGGCTCAGACTCGCTGTCCCAGTTTAAAACTAGATTAAAGACACATCTCTTTAACCAAGCATTCACATAATGCTTACTTTTTATAATACTGCTGAATCAGTTATAATGCATTAATATTATGAACATCAGCTATGCTAATTATTTTCCATCTGCTTTTCTGCTGTTATCTCGGGACGCCAGTCCCGAGGTAAATAGCGTTCGTCAGCTCCAGTTTGTATCCAGCCTCTCACGGAGACTTCAGATGCCCCATCACCATGGACTACGATCTTGAAATGGGATACATAGACTAATTATTGCCAACAAAAGCCTTCATCAGCCAAACAAGGACAATTGCATCTAAGTGAACTTCTGGAATTTAATCAAGGGTGGACTTCAAAGACACTGGTCACTAATCTTGCAGTTCAAACACAATCACTGTCTATATACTGACCCTTAGCACTTAATAAGTTTAATAATTTTTTAAATCATGTTTTTTAACTATAAATAATTCTTATTTACATTATTCATGATGTTAGCCAGAGGGGAACTGGCCCCCCACAGTGAGTCTGGTTTCTCCCAAGGTTATTTTTCTCCATTAACCATCATCTTTTGGAGTTTTGTGTTCCTTGCCACAGTCGCCTTCGGCTTGCTCACTGGTGTTATTAATACAATTATTATTTAATTATTTTTAAACACGATAAAGAATCATATCTTATCTAATTCCACAACAAGGCTCCAAACAAAAAAAATCAATTAAGGAGCCATTGGCTCCTATAGGGGGAAAAACAGGTGCCAAATATTTTCATTTTTAACTCCTTCCATTCCTTTTCGTCCCGCAGCTCCGAACTCCGTTTTCCCCGCTATTTCTTTTGATATAAACTTTTGTAATGTATCTCGGGAAATGTAATGCAAATTTTAAAATCAAAGGGAGTAAATTTTTACTGTCGCCAATGGCGACCTTGACAGAAATTACACTCGCAAATAAATTTATTTGGTCATAAATGCGACCATTTTTAGTCGCAGTTTGGAGCCCTGCACAAGGATGATGATTTATCGACTTTATAGACATTACATTTTTATCATCTGTTAATGCTGAACTTCTGTAAAGCTGCTTTGAAACGATGTGTGTTGTGAAAGGCGCTATACAAATAAAATTGACTTGACTTGACTTGATAACAAAAGAAGCATGTCCACACTTAATTTAATTCCACACATCATAACATCCACTGCATGAATATGACACCAAAAATATGAATGCGTTTACACTTCTGACGAAGTTTCAGCATCAGATACATGCACAGTCTCGTCATGTTCAGTGCAGATACAGTTTACTACGAGATGACAGAGCATGCAGATCTGATGAGCTCAGGGCCGCTCGGGCCTGCGCTGCAGTGACAACATGCATGACGAACACCCCTCGCCCTCCTCCTCTGCAAGAGTATTTACTAAAGCCTATGGCTCTCAGAAAGGGAGGGGCGCTGGCAGGCCCGAGCTCATGCTACGAGATGATGGATGGCCTAGTCAATATGTTATGTCTTAAGAGCCCAATTTCCTGCCAGTCCAATCACGAAGCCCCCAGAGCCCCCGCTCAGCTGATTGGACAAGCTGAATAATGTGGCCTGTGAAAACACTACTGCCATGGACGTGTGTCAAGATCTTTGACGATATTCAGGTTTCTAAAAGCACAACCTCACCAGGATCCACTTCCATACAGGAAATAATACCACTGAATAAAAAAACTACATTGCTTGTATTATTGCTATATATGGTCATTCCTGAGTGGTACTAATTCTTGTCATCTGAAACAAATGTCAGAGACACAAGCATGAGTTCTATTGTAACAGTTCCTGCCTAAAAGACAAAAAACTCGTTGAAAGTGTAGAAATGAGGTCATATATCAGGATATTCCATGAGGACAGAGGAATATAAAGCAGCACATTTGGGGATGAGACTAATACACAATATACAGTATTCTATAAAGTGCTGACGCCAATAAGAGCGGTGTGTGGAGGGTAGAACGTGTATTCCTGCGGGACGCGGCAGGCCGTATTCTATCTGTGATTACAGCAGGACGCTCGGCTTTGTATGACTTTCTAAGTGACCTCTGTAGAATCACGGCAGTCTCTGGGGTCGAACGGGATTACACGTGTTACATTCAATAAAGAGCACGCTCTCATTGTCAAGAGCAACCACACACTCACACACACACACACAATGAACAATATTCACAATATAAGGACATTCTTAAGAATTCCTTTTCTGCATTCAGTGTAAAAAACAGACATGAGCTCAGCTGAATCAGGTTATTTTGTAAATAAAAAGATTCATTTTGCTATTTGGCCTATTTAAACTTAATTAATTCAGAACATATTCTAATGAATGGATGGTTACTTTTTAAAATCTGAATTAAATATCTTTAATATTTTCTAAAACATCAAACAGGCCTCGGTGTAGTACCTACTGAAAATGTATTTAAGGAATAGTTCACCCAAAAAGTCAATATGCTTGGCCTGTTGTGAATTTTTGATCTAACTAAAAAATAATATTTATATATTTATATATATTTATATATATATATATATATATATATATATATATGTATATTCTAAAATTTTTATTTAAAATTACATTAAACAGCAGCTTTCATGTTGAACAATGTGTTAAAACAAACACAAACTAGTAAATGATTCATTTTGTCCAAAATTAATTCCCAAAATAAGGGTATTCACAATTAAGTTCTCTTTAAAAACCATTAGTATTATTCTTAGAATTATTACTGGAATAAACAACAGTCATATATTTCTGTAATAATTTAGCAGGTGGCAATGCTAAACGGTCTCAAGCCTTTATTTTGACAGGGGAAATAACTGAAGGAAGTGTGTGTGTGTCGTATCTGTTGACAGGCTCTGGTGCTCCTTCCAAACATCCCATAAAACCCCGGTGAAATGGGGTTACTTTAGATTTTTTAGACACTTGTAATTGCCAAAATCACTTCAAATTATGCAAATGTGGAATTGAGTAAATCTTACGCGCTTTTTCCAGGAACTGGACACAGTCAGCCGATGTAAGAGATGTGCACAAACCAAAGTCCAAGCACAGCTGTTCTGTTTATAATAATACATAATGAGAGCAAAGAATTGCTCGAAGACCACTGTAACACCGCGCTGCAACAGAAGTGTAACAGGGTTCAATGGAAATGGTTCAGCTCAAGAAGTTTATTCAGATGACTTTCAGTTAATGGCTTAACAGACATCGTTTTTGTATGAATGGAACTCTTAAGGTAACTGGTCTCAAAACAGTTATGAAAGCCCCCTGATTTTCATACTACCTCTGTATACAGTCTCCAAAGCCAGCTTGTTTCAGCTTTCTGATGAGAGCCTCACATAAACAATCAAACATTACAACACAAGACATCATTAACATCTACAACTCACAAACAGCAGCTGTCATTGAACTTCTGAAGAGACCATGAAAGGTCAATTGAGTTAAAAATAGACTTTAGAAGAGCTTGTGATTTGGTTTATCATCTGTAGACACAGCCTTAAATAAAAATTATCAACAATTTACATCTTTTTCTATCTTTTTGTTTTCTAGCTCACTAATATCACAGACGATCGTGCTTAATTAATCGTGAGAGGTAGAAATCGTGATCGCAATTAAAATACGATTAATTGTGCAGCCCTAGAATCAAGAAACTTATTTTCAAATACACACAAGCAAAAGTAAAGAATTAGTACTGAAATGAATAGAGTTGTTCAGCTTGTAGTCCACATACCCAGAAGAGAAAAATGTATAGTCAGTACTTCTTTTAACTTATAACTTGATTTTGATAATTAAGTCTCCTCACATTCATTCTCTTTCTGTCACATTCCTCATTGATAGGCCCAGGGGATGGGGTCTTTTGTCTCCTCAGGTGTGAATTATAATCAATATTCTTGATAGGTCATATGCAAGGAGGTGTGAACTTTCTAACATTAAAAGTGTCTTACAAAAGTTAAATTACTGTATGAACTGTGTATATAGTAATGCATGTGTTGATGATATGAGGAGGTGTTTATACTGGTGTTTACTGTATCAACTGTGTCTATAGTAATGCATGCATTTATGATATGATGGGGTGTTTATACTGGTGTTTACTGTATGAATGGTGTCTATAGTAATGCATGTGTTGATGATATGAGGTGTTTATACTGGTGTTTACTGTATGAACTGTGTTTATAGTAATGCATGTGTTGATGATATGATGAGGTGTTTATACTGGTGTTTACTGTATCAACTGTGTCTATAGTAATGCATGCGTTTATGATATGATGGGGTGTTTATACTGGCGTTTACTGTATGAACTGTGTCTATAGTAATGCATGCGTTTATGATATGATGGGGTGTTTATACTGGCGTTTATTGTATGAAATATGTCTATAGTAATGCATGTGTTGATGATATGATGAGGTATTTATACTGGTGTTTACTGTATGAACTGTGTCTATAGTAATGCATGTGTTGATGATATGGTGAGGTATTTATACTGGTGTTTACTGTATGAACTGTGTTTATAGTAATGCATGTGTTGATGATATGATGAGGTGTTTATACTAGTGTTTACTGTATGAATGGTGTCTATAGTAATGCATGTGTTGATATGATGAGATATTTATACTGGTGTTTACTGTATGAACTGTGTCTATAGTAATGCATGTGTTTATGATATGATGATGTGTTTATACTGGTGTTTACTGTATGAACTGTGTATATAGTAATGCATGTGTCGATGATATGATGAGGTATTTATACTGGTGTTTACTGCAAACTGTGCCTGTAGTAATGCATGTGTTGATGATATGATGAGGTGTGTATAATGGTGTTTTCTCTTTAAACTTTGTATATAAATGCATGTGTTTATGATATGATGAGGTGTTTATACTGGCGTTTACTCTATGAACTGTGTATATAGTAATGCATGTGTTTATGATATGATGAGGTGTTTATACTGGAGTTTACTGTATACACTGTGTCTATAGTAATGCATGTGTTGATGATATGAGGAGGTGTTTATACTAGTGTTTACTGTATGAACTGTGTCTATAGTAATGCATGTGTTGATGATATGATGAGGTATTTATACTGGTGTTTACTGTATGAACTGTGTCTATAGTAATGCATGTGTTGATGATATGAGGATGTGATTATACTGGTGTTTACTGTATGAACTGTGTTTATAGTAATGCATGTGTTGATGATATGAGGAGGTATTTTTACTAGTGTTTACTGTATGAACTGTGTTTATAGTAAGGCTGTAATCAACCAAAGAAACTCTTGGTCGACTGAAGTCCTGAAATTTTCGACTAAAAATCGACTAAAAATGTCGTTAGGAAAAAAAAAAACGTTACATTAATTAGCTGTGCACTTTGCGCAGTACTTGGTAGCCTTGTTGTCCGCCTAAAAGAATTATAAATAAACATTTAAAAAAACTAGTAGGCTATTTTCAGTATATTAAATCGTTTTTGACCTAATTATTTTGCACTGAAATGAGTCTGACACACGAGTCTGTCGGCTCTGACAGCGTTGCATCACGTGCACCTGCGCAATATCATAGCCTATGATTTCCGAAAATAGTAGCCTACTATGTTGTCAACTAGTGATATCATCACAAGAACTGTTGAGGAATATGCAACATAATTTAGACAATTCTTTTTGTCATATGTTATAATAAGAAGTTATAACTGTCACTGTCATTTCAGCCGCTCTGTGCATGTCCTCGCACAGAGCAAGGCTGAACATGAGCTCAGATTCGCGGCTGAGACACACACGAATAGACTATTAACTTAAAGCTTTTACTCTTAATAAACACAAAAGGCATGTCCACTTTAATAAAAAAAGAATATTTATTAAACAAACCAGATCAAGAGCAGAAACGAAATAAAGTGCATAACTGAAAAATAAAGCATCTTAGGCTCAAAACTAACACAAACAGTGGGCAAATAAAAAAAAATAAAGTGCCCAAATCCAATAAATAATACTAGAAATAAATTTGATCTAAAAAAAATTAAGTTTGCACAATAATAAAAGGGAACCATAAAAGTAAAGTAGGCTACCTACAACATGTTATTCAGCCAAATTTTAAACGAAACTAAATAAAGTGATTTTATTTTTCCATTTGGATGATAAAGGAGGCTTAAAATCCAGCGTGGTCTGGGTGTGTCCGGGGGATGCTACCGTCATTGCGGAGGGGTGCGCCTAAAACGATTATTACACTAAAACATTGAAATATGCCAATTCTGATATGTTCATATAGTTTACTCAAAACAGACAGGGCAACCTAACGCAGACAAGTTAGCTTACCGCTTTTAGATGATATGTCATGTTTGTCGTCGAGCTGTGGAAAGCAAACTGTTGCTTGCAAACTTTGCATTCAACCTTTTTCCCGTTATCAATTTTAACAAAATGCTGCCACACTGTCGATGTCTTTGTTGTTGACATGTTAGAAGAGGACTGACTATTAAATTCTCTCACAATTAAATAAATAATATTCAGCATCAAACCTTCTATAGCCTATCTATCGCTCTTCTCCAGTGGGTTGGGCTAATCCAAAAAAAGTGAAAACAAGGGGGGTATTCTGAAGACAGACTGTTACCTGTGAAACAGGGGTGTCCTGAAAACACCCCCATTAGCAATTAGTGCTTTCCACCTGATGAAATGACTGCGGCAAAACTGATGAAACGAACGCGGCAAAACTGATGAAATGACCGCGGCAATACTGATGAAATGACCGCGGCAAAACTGATGAAATGAACGCGGCAAAACTGATGAAATGAACGCGGCAAAACTGATGAAATGAACGCGGCAAAACTGATGAAATGAACGCGGCAAAAAATCGACCAATCAGAATTTTGGTCAAACCAGAACGTATCGACCAATTAATCGACTAATCGACTGGGACGTTACAGCCCTAGTTTATAGTAATGCATGTGTTGATATGAAATGTTTATACTGGTGTTTCCTGTATGAACTGTTTATAGTAATGCATATGTTAATGATATGATGAGGTGTTTATACTGTATGAACTGTGTCTATAGTAATGCATGTGTTGATGATATGAGGTGTTTATACTAGTGTTTACTGTATGAACTGTGTCTATAGTAATGCATGTGTTGATGATATGAGGTGTTTATACTGGTGTTTACTGTATGAACTGTGTTTATAGTAATGCATGTGTTGATGATATGATGACGTGTTTATACTAGTGTTTACTGTATGAACTGTGTCTATAGTAATGCATGTGTTGATGATATGATGACGTGTTTATACTAGTGTTTACTGTATGAACTGTGTTTATAGTAATGCATGTGTTGATGATATGATGAGGTGTTTATACTGGTGTTTACTGTATGAATGGGGTCTATAGTAATGCATGTGTTGATATGAGGAGGTGTTTATACTAGTGTTTACTGTATGAATGGTGTCTATAGTAATGCATGTGTTTATGATATGATGAGATATTTATACTGGTGTTTACTGTATGAATGGTGTCTATAGTAATGCATGTGTTGATATGAGGAGGTGTTTATACTAGTGTTTACTGTATGAATGGTGTCTATAGTAATGCATGTGTTGATGATATGATGAGGTGTTTATACTGGTGTTTACTGTATGAATGGTGTCTATAGTAATGCATGTGTTGATATGAGGAGGTGTTTATACTAGTGTTTACTGTATGAATGGTGTCTATAGTAATGCATGCGTTTATGATATGATGGGGTGTTTATACTGGTGTTTACTCTATGAACTGTGTATATAGTAATGCATGTGTTTATGATATGATGAGGTATTTATACTGGTGTTTACTGTGTGAACTGTGCCTGTAGTAATGCATGTGTTGATGATATGATGAGGTGTTTATACTGGTGTTTACTGTATGAATGGTGTCTATAGTAATGCATGTGTTTATGATATGATGAGGTGTTTATACTGGTGTTTACTGTATGAATGGTGTCTATTGTAATGCATGTGTTGATATGATGATGTATTTATACTGGTGTTTACTGTATGAACTGTGCCTGTAGTAATGCATGTGTTGATGATATGGTGAGGTGTTTATACTGGTGTTTACTGTATGAATGGTGTCTATAGTAATGCATGTGTTGATATGATGAGATATTTATACTGGTGTTTACTGTATGAACTGTGTTTATAGTAATGCATGTGTTGATGATATGATGAGGTGTTTATACTGGTGTTTACTGTATGAACTGTGTTTATAGTAATGCATGTGTTGATGATATGATGAGGTGTTTATACTGGTGTTTACTGTATGAATGGTGTCTACAGTAATGCATGTTTTTACTGGGGGAGGTGTGTCTTCACTATCTATATACACTGTTTTTAGTAATGCATGCTTTAATGATATGATGAGGTGGATTGATTGTTCTTACTGTGGAAACTGTGTCTTCAGGATCTTCATACACTGTCGTGTGGGTCGCAGCTGCTCTATGAATTTGGCAATGGTTCTGTAATCTGTTCTACAAATCTCCATCTTAGTCTCCTGTTTATCTGAAAGAAAAAACATTTGTCTTAAGATGGTTATTTTACATCTTCTGATTTAGTGTCAACACGAATATCAATTTAAAATTTCCAAACATTCCTTTTGCAAATAAAATAGAAGTAGAATAAGGAGTCCTGTAACAGATGACATGATCTCAACATCATTGATTACATGAAGAGACACAAGCATAAATATATACAACCATGTTCTACAAGATACTTGGAATAATCTTTAAAAATTTGTCTAGTGCTGTTTTAAAGGCATAGGGTGCTCACACCATATATTAAATATTTTGTATTTTGCATGTTTACTGCACTTTGTGTGAAGTTAATTGATAAAAAAAAAAGTATTGCTTTACTTTTTAAAACATTCTGACTAAACAACATTTTTCACAACTTGTAAAAACTTTTGCAGAGTACTGTATATTAGTGATAGAGCAATATATCAGCCTGGCAGATTATTCGGCCTACAATATTTCGATGTTTTGAGATCATCATGCCCACATGTATAAAAGAACAGGAGTGTTACTTCAAGTTTGTGCCAAATTCAAAATCAACATCAGCTTTGTTAATTGATAATGCACATGCTATATGAAATAATTTTGAATTAATTGTATTATTTTTTTTTTTTTTTTTTAATTGCCCAATTGTCACACATTATACATACATTTCTGCATATATACAGTGAAATTATTTATTTTTCACATATCCCAGCTATGCTGGGGTCAGAGTGCAGGGTCAGCCATGATTCGGCGCCCCTGGAGCAGATAGGATCAAGGGCCTTGCTCAAGGGCCACACAGTGGTGTCTTGGCGGTTTATATTAGTTTATGAAATTTGGCATCATTAAATGGTATTATCATATATCATAAATATAAATTTTAAAGAAATAAAATGTATCGTTCACAGAAAATCTATAAATTTATAATAAGCTCTGCAACAACCCATATCTGCATTAATTTGGGCACATGATTTTAGATGGGGGGAAATATTATTTAAATATTTACTGTTTTTCTTCATTTATTTTTTATTAATAATAATAATAATAAATGATTATTTCTTTAGTCAGAAATATTGGTATGTGTATAAATATTTTAATCAGATTTTTGTTTGTTTTTATTCATATTATTTTATTTTTTTGACCTCCAGACAGTTACACCACTGACATGTTTAATCCTCAGAAAAATATCACAATGACTTTGAACTCATAAACTTAAAATATGTCCATCCTAGAAAAGGTGCATTTAAGTAATTGAGTGAATTGTATTTTTGAATAATGTAATAGAACCGTTTATCCATTATCATTGGCCACTGAAAAAACATATCTCTCAAACAAAAACGTTTACTGGCAATATTTCATTGTTTATTCCAAGAGAATCTATGTTAACCTTGATTGTTCATGTGACAATCATAAATTACTAGGTAATTAAATGTATAAGCTCTCTAATCAGTGTTTACTGATATTGTTCAATGACTGAAACTCTATAGCAAGTCTTCATAGTCACAGTAATTATGTAACAGCCCCTTATATTGATTTACCATGGTAACAGCACAAGACCATAGTGACTGTCCTGCAGTACAGTAAAATCAGAATACATTCAGAATGTATCTCATCCAGACAGTGGAAGAAGCTTTTCAGTCATTTCGTATATTTGGTGACAGTGTAACCCGAATTGCCACAGTTTTACTACAGTAAAATACAGCAGCAGTAATGATTACCGTGTGTGTGTGTGTGTGTGTGTGTGTGTGTGTGTGTGTGTGTGTGTGTGTGTGTGTGTTAGTGCTGTCCAGCGTGTACTGACAGTATAACACCTCATATCTAAAGTGTTACGTATGTTTTTATACATAAACTTTAACTGAATCAACACAAACATGACGACAGCAGTTATGCGACACGCGCTCACCTGTGACAGATGACAGCGCTGAATCCATCACTGGATGATGATGATTAAACACTATAAAACATGCTAAAAACATGAAAGGCTTCAGACACACTTCCTCATCAACTCCCGCGAACTGCTTTAAAGGTGACGTCACAGAGAGCGCTCTCCTGATTGGTCTCTGAGTATAGTTGAATGTGATTGGTCAGGCGCACATGGCCAGATCAAATTACCAGTGTGGGGTTCTGTACTGTTCTTTAGTTTGTGCCCAGTACAGACAGTGGCACAATAATAATTCTCAAAATAAACACATTTACATCATATAAATATAATGTGCATAAATATAGTGTACATTAGGCATAATATTGTGTCTGAACAAACCTTTTGTTGGGGTTAAGTTTAAAACTGTTTATTCAAAGTAACTTTTGAATATGTATTGCTTACAGATATAAAAGATATAAATTTGATAGTACTGTCGTATTTTCTGATATAAATAAAAACTTTAACACCATTGAGTCATGAAGTGCTTTTCTATTTAACAGTTGCTTCAGCATAAATTGCTCCTGTGGTCATTACAGTTTTACAATTTCATCAATCCTTCTAATCACTGTTAACTCTTATTTTTCTGCTATGTGTCCGTTGATTCGGTGTGTGTGTGTGTGTGTGTGTGTGTGTGTGTGTGTGTGTGTGTGTGAGAGAGAGAGAGAGAGAGAGAGAGAGCGAGTGTGTGTGTGTGTGTGTGTGTGTGTGTGTGTGAGAGAGTGTGTATATGTGTGTATATGTGTGTGTGTGTGTGTGAGAGAGAGAGAGAGAGAGAGAGTGTGTGTGTGCGTGTGTTTGAGAGAGAGAGAGAGTGTGTGTGTGTGTGTGTGTGTGTGTGTGAGAGAGAGAGAGAGAGAGAGAGAGAGTGTGTGTGTGTGTGTGTGTGTGTGTGTGTGTGTGTGTGTGTGTGTGTGTGTACGCAGTGTATCAGGTTAACTGCAGAAATCTCTCATTCGTATCATTCCTGCCCCGTG
>JAVLUX010000013.1:2015000-2197500 GCA_032164185.1 Moxostoma hubbsi
ATGTGATGAAAGATATAAAAGCTGAAATAAATAATTCTCTCTACTATTATTCAGACATTTCCCATTCTTAAAATAAAGTAGTGATCCTAACTGACCTAAGACAGGGAATGTTTTCTACAATTAAATGTCAGGACTTGTGAAAAACTGAGGTGTATGTAAACTTCTGACTTCAACTGTACATTTTATAGCATGTATACTGTCATCTGTCATGGATTACATTTAAAAGTAACCTTCCCAACTCTGGATCCAGTTGACTCATTTACTAACGCCTTGCGATTCGGTTAGGCCGTATCATTCAAAGGAATCGGTTCACACAAACGATTCGTTCTCCATCCGGACATCACAATCAGCGTCATATAACGGGTCTGTGAGTGTGTGATCAGACTGGGCGATGGCTCGGACCGACAACCAACACAATGGATCTGTATGTGGAAAACTAATGTATGGCGTTTTATTGCATTTAACTGCATGCGCGTAAAAGACATTAACCGGCACCTACGCGTTCGACACGGCATGCTGACGTCAGAGGAGCGTTCATTTGGGCGTCTTGATCCTCCTCTGATCCTCGATTTAACGCGTCTCCGTGAGCGGATACTGCATTGAACTCTCTAGTCGAAGATGAAACGCTGTTTGTTAGTAATGTAGCAAGCAGAGTTCGTTTGATACTGCAATGATCCAAAATTCCCTGATGCTTTAGATATGCCATTTAGAGGGGATTTTTGTGTTGAGAAAAAAAAGATTCGAATTTGAGAAAAATACATTTCATTTTTCTCTTTTATATTTTGCATACTGTTCAATCTAGTATGGTGGTTTATATATGTTGACAGAGTTTGGGCTGGGGGCCAGTTTGTGTTTGGACACCCCAGCCACTGTGTGTCGACATTAACATTTCATTCATTTGGAAGACACACTTTTATTTATTCTTCTTATTGTACACTGATTTTTTATAGATTTTTTTGTAATCAGAATGTGTTCCCTGGGAGTCGAATCCATGACCTTGGTTTGCCAGCACCATGCTGAGGGACAGGAACCCCTGTGAGAGTTTGTTTTGACCCATCGTGTGTGTGTGTGTGTGTGTGTGTGTTTACGTTTCCATGCCAATGTCCTGCTGTGGGACATCTTTCCATCATGGTTCCTCTTCTCCGAGGAGAATCATCCAGATTTCTGGCATCAGGACTTGTCTGAATCAGCCATGTGCCAGTTCATCATCTGTGGGGTTCAGGATGCTGCAGACTGCTGTGAGTTTGGAGGGAGTGGAGGAGAGAGATGAGGAACCGGAGGATGAAGGTGAAGATCTGAGGGATGGTGGGATTCCCTTCATCATTAATCGGGGTGGTCTGCCTGTGAACGAGGAGACATGGGAGCAGATGTGGAGGCACGTCGCCCGGATCCATCCAGATGGAGAGAAAGTGGGAAAGAGGATACGAGGAACCAGTGAGCTTCCCAAAGTATGACTGCTGAGTTCTGCCTTTAACCCTTTTATTTGAAGGAATAATTCACCAAAAAAATAACAAATAAATAAATAATATACTTTAATTTATTAGCCATTCCAAACCTGAATGACTTCTCAAAAAGGGGAAAGTTTGAAGACTTCATGCAGCTCTTTTCCATACAATAACAATGCGTAGTGACCATGTCTATCCAGCTCCAGAAAGCACAAAGTAACGTCATAAAAGTTCCATGTCATGCTCTGATCCATGTCTTCTGTAGTCATACAATTGCTTTGTGTGAGAATCAGACATACATTTAAATTGTTATTCACTAAAAACGTCTTCCCGTCAAAGGTCTCGGGTATCATTTATGGTCATTTTCAATACAAATATGTCTTTTAACAAATTGCACACAGTTTTCTTGTGTTCAGATATGTGGAATGGAGAATAAGATCTGAGCTCAAATCAACTTCAATTTCTGTTCCTCACGCAACACTATCATATGACTTCAGAAGACTTGGGATATAGCACACGAGTCATACAGAGTACTTTAATGATACTTTTATGCTGTTTTGTGTTGCTGATGATAGTCATCCATGATGTGTAGCATTTCATTTATTATTTTAAATAATTCAAAAGTGTTTTTAATCATTAATTGTTTATTATTTATATAAAAAATATTTATTAAATTATTTGATTTATTTTTTATTCATTAGCATTTCATGTATTATTATAAATAATTATTCATGTTTATTAATAATCTGTCATATTTATTATTTATCGTTTTTATTACAAATATTAATGAATTTATTTTTATATATTCATTACCATTATGTATTATTTAAATAAAGGGACATGACATATTGATTTTAGTTGGAAATATATTATGAATTGCATTGAAAATTACCATCTAACTGCTTATTATTATTTACTACATTATTTTTTAGTATTATTACAAGACTACTTGCCAAATAAATAAAGAAGGGACATTAAATAGTGAAGTTGAAACGATTTTATTAGCTTATTTTATGAACAAGATACAAAGTAGGAAGGATGCCTCACAATACCTGGATGACCATTGAAGTATAACCATTAACTGCTGGATTGGCCAATCAGAATCTAGTATTCCGAAGAGCCGTGTAGTAAGAACAGATGTTGTATAGAAAAGAGCTGGATAAAGATTATTTTATAACAGCATACAGGTTTGGAACAGAATGAGGGTTGGTACATAATGACAGAATTTGTATTTTTGGTTGAACTATTCCTTTATGAAAACATTTTTATATTGTGATAAGCACTGAAGAGGAACTATACGTATATACATCTGAAAGTCTGCTGATCAATTGTCCTGGCTGATGCATCAGTCTAACTCTTCTTGAACTCCACAGATTTCAATACCAAGTGTGCCTACATTCCAGCCAAATGCCAGTATTGCCCAGCGCCTGGAAGCTATACAGAGATACATCAGGGACTTGCAGTATCCTTTTACACTGATCATGTGCTGCGGTTTCTGCACATGCTCAGTATACACACAGTTACAGTCTGATGGAAGTTGCACATTGTTATTGCATCCTAAGTATACATTAAAGAGGTTAAATGAGACACAATGCAGTAGACTCACATGGACATTGTGGTCTATGATAAAGCCTTCTAAATTCATCCGCTTGAAGGAATAGTTCATCCAAAAATGACCGCTTTGTCATCGTTTACTCATTTAATTCCACTTTGTCCCACTGAAAAATTTGGTATGTGTCAAAACTCCATAAAAGACAGCAAGTAAAACCTGTCATCATACACAAACAACTACAACATTTGGTACATTTTGGTCTACTATTGATTTATTACCAAGTTTGCTCTGGCTTATAGAAATAATGCTCACAGGGCAAGTTAACATGTAAGTGGTAACAATTGTGCCTCATTTTTGAATAGGTAGCTCATTGAGTCCCATTATATAATTACAAAATGTAAGGTATTGTTATAATAAATGAAACAAAGACATTTTTTAAAGAAATATGCAAGTAATCTTTGGATATTATTTCCCTTTTCCTCACAAATGCATGTGTGCCAGAGAAGGAGGAAGCAGGAACCGGATTAACAATCAGAGATTTAACATAACACACTGATCTGAACATAACAAAAGTGCACATACAAACACTGCTGCATGCGTCTCTCTCTCTCTCTCTCTCTCTCTCTCTCTCTCTCTCTCTCTCTGGTCCTCGGCTCCTCCTTTTATCTCTCTGCCACTGATTGGGCAACTCAGCATGGGGGCGGGAATCCTCTCGGTCCAGCCATGCCCTCCTCCTCGTCACAGCATGTTAGTAAAAAACATTAAATGATGTCATTGAGTGCCATTTCCTATCGGATCTTATTAAGAACTGAGCAACATTTGACTGTATTTTCCCACTGGTTACAATTGTAGTTCACATGAAACATAATTGTCACAGACATATAATTAGCTATTACTCGCTATATGTCTATGAGTAAAACTAATAGTCTGGTTGTGTTTTACTCTTTGAGATCTTTCCAACAGCATATGACACATGGATATTTGATGAGTTTGATGTTTTTACTGATTGCAATAATATGTTCAGTGCAATTATATTATAAATAATCAAAACTGAACACTTCTGATTTATCTGTTAATTTTAAAGCACTTGTTCAGTTTTGGTCATAATGTCTGCATGCATTGGGCAGAAGAGCTTCTGATATTTCAAACGAAACCTATTTTGTGTTGGTCAAGTCAGTAGTTCTCGTGGGCTCATCCAAGCTTAAAGGAATATCCAAGCTGTTCATTTATAACTTGGCAACTAAAATAAATGTTGGTTTATAGTATATCCTTTCATGCTCTCACCATAAAAGTATCATAATGTGCACTCTATCCCAAGTCTTCAGAGGTCATACCAAAGTTTTGTGTGATGAGCAGACTGAAATGTAAGTCGATTACTGAAAACACTTGGAGATAGTCAGCACCTGTAGTCTCTGCACATTGTTCAGTTGTGCTACATACACTGATGATGACAACCGAAATATCAGTAAACGTCAACAACAATTTTTAAGCAATCTAGTGTAATCTAGAGTACCATTCAAAAGTTTGGACACACGTGACTGATAAACATTCTTTTTTATTATTGTGATTATTTTTATCCCATTTTCTCAGAATTTGGAATGCCCAATTCCCACTACTTAGTAGGTCCTCGTGGTGGTGCGGTTACTCGCATCAATCGGGCCTCCGCTTCTGAGACCGTCAATCTGCGCATCTTATCACGTGGAGACTCAAAGCATGTGGAGACTCATGCTACTCTCCACGATCCACACACAACTCACCACACGCCCCATTGAGAGAACCACTAATCACCACCACGAGGAGGTTACCCCATGTGACTCTACCCTCCCTAGCAACTGGGCCAGTTTGGTATTCTTCTAAAATGTGGACAATAGTAATAAAGAATGAGAAGATGTGTCTAAACATCTGACTGATAGTGTATTGTTTCTGGGGTTCCCCTTCTGTCACTCACTTGAAGTTGTGTCGATGTAGTGACACTAGGGGTCTCTCGAGAGCCTCGGTTACCTCTTATCTTTGAGAAAAGGCCAATGAGAATTGGCAAACAGAATTTGCATGCTACTCCCCCGGACATACGGGTATAAAAGGAGTGTGTCTGTTCAGACAGATTGTTTTCTTCGGAGCCGAGCGGTTGCGTTTCAGTGAGCTGAGTAAACCCAGTGCTGTTCCACTTACCTCTATTTCCGCTGTTGGAGATATGGCGCATTTTCCGCTGCTTTTCTGTTCTTCTGCACGCTAGTGCAAACTACGCCCCTGGGCACGTCGACAGCCCTTCTAAAAGAGTTTATACATCTGAAAGAGTATATTTCTCTAAAAGAGTACACACATTGAAGTTGAACGTCTTTTTAAAGATGCATATTTCTCAAGATGCCCTTCCGTCTTAGTGTCATTGGGTAGCTGGGTAGTCCTGATCCTGATGTTTTTTTTTTTTTTTTAAAAAAAGAAAAAAAGAATAAAAACGCTTTTATACAAAGTGACTTACAGTGCACTTATTACAGGGACAATCCCCCCAGAGCAACCTGGAGTTAAGTGCCTTGCTCAAGGACACAGTGGTGATGGCTGTGGGGATCGAACTTACAACCTTCTGCTTACCAGTTCAGTGCTTCAGCCCACTACATCACCACCACTCCTATCGTGATGTGCTCCTCCAGGTACGTCACACGTGACTGTCCCATTACTGCCCCTCAACTGGAGCTTGGACGCGTGGCATACACTTTCCAACACTTCGCGGTGGCTGGCCAGGACCATCTGACTCGGCTATGTGATTCAGTTCGGCAGGCACCTGCCCTGCTTCAGCAACATCTGCGTAACCGCGGTGCGATGATGCAATAGAGCCTGTCCCTCCAGCTGAGATGGAGGAGTTCATCAGCCCCTACTTCATTAAAGGAAGTGGGCATTCGCATACTCAACTACCTTGAGGACTGGCTAATCCTAGCACACTCTCGACAGTTGCTTTGTGCACACAGGGACCTGGTGCTCAGGCACCTCAGCCACGAAGCCGGAGCACCCGGAGAGAACCCACGCAGAACATGCAAACTCCACACAGAAAGGCCGGGGCAACCGGGGTTTGAACCCACGACCTTCTTGCTGTGAGGCGCAGTGGCGCAGCTAACCGCTGCGCCACCGTGCCGCCCTATATGACATATTTGTTATGTCATATAGGATGTGGTCTACACCAGGTCTTTTACCCCTGAAAGAATAGGATAGGAAAAGAACAACTTCCCCGATGTGTGTTATAGTGTTTTCATTTTATTTTGGTCCCAGCCGCATCTAACACTCTATTGGAGAGAAAACAAAGAGAGAGAAAAGGCCGCACCCATGCTAGTAACGTTGTTTCCCCCCCTCAGGGATGTTGGGAATTACATGATGCCTTGTGGGGTGTTGGGGAAGGTTACGTGCAGTCTGATGTACCTGATATTTTTGCACTCAGCAGCTTGCTTGCACCTGCATCAGCAGTCCACGTAACACGGTTCAGTTTTGTGGCGTTTTTAGATAGGGCCCCCTAGTGTTACTACATCAACACAACGTTGAGTGAGTGACAGAAGGGGAATGTCTTGGTTACTGTCGTAACCTCCGTTCCCTGAAGGAGGGAATGAGACGTTGTGTCCCTCTTGCCACAACACTGTACTAGCCGCTGAAATGGCCAGGACCTTACTCTCGGCTCCTCAGCTCAAAACCTGTCTGAACAGATGCATGCTTCCCTCCTTTTATACCCGTATGTCCGGGGGAGCGGCATACAAATTCTGTTTGCCAATTCTCATTGGCCTTTTCTCAAAGATAAGAGGTAACTAAGGCTCTCTATAGAGTCCCCTTGTGTCACAACATCGACAAAACATCTCGTTCCCTCCATCAGGGAATGGCGGTTACAACAGTAACCAAGACGTTTTTTTTCATTCATAGTTTAGTGTAATTATTGACGTTGTGTTGTACATTATTTGTGTTGTGTACTTAACAGTATTTCTCAGATACAATCACACTGGAACACAGTTTTTTGAAATTAAGAAAACCAGGCCACTCACAGCGTAAGACCGTAAAGTTTATCTTAAACTTTCACACTTGCATCAAAAGCTAAGCAATGTCACTAGCCAGTCGCAGAATGATGCTGTTTCCTGTGAATGGTATTTAGAAACAAAAGAAAACACTGAGCAGTTGACACAGGAGACAGGAGAGGAGGATGTCAATTGAATCATGGCATCTGATTTTTCTTTGTTTAGTCTCATATTTCATCTCAAGCATGCTCTTCACTCACACTTTTGTCCACTTGATTAACAAGTACACTAACTTTTGAACAAACTTTATTATGGGTGAAATTGTTCTGTGAGATGGAAATGATGCTACAACTGCAATTATTGAAAAATGTATAAAAAAAAATCTCAATTTATATTGACATTTTTTATGTTTATTTCACTCTGTGTTTAGATGATCACAGTTTTAAACATGTAATGTGAATATTTATAATGTATTTTCATAGTTTAATATTGAAAGTCTGGGTCTGAGACTAAAACAGTCAAATCTAACATAAAACATTTGAAATGTGCCACAAATTATGAAGGCCTGCTGAAAATTCAATTTCAATGAAACCGTCTTATAACAAAAATTTAAAAAGTTGAAATCTGTTAATAAATAAATCAACCCCTTGGACATGAAAGTGCCCGAAATTGAAGAAAGCCCCATAAATGTTGAAATTATTACAAATCTGTGAGAACAGTTATATAATTATCAGCACATACAGTATTCCATATACAATATTTCTCCACTCAATTAATTTCCTCCAATTTGTTCTTTAGATTAATGGACATTGCCAAGGAAATGACGAGAGAATCTCTACCAATCAAATGTTTGGAAGCCGTAATCCTCGGAATGTATCCTTCACTTCAGAGATCCTGATTTTAAAGTGTTAATCTTGAATAATGGATTTGACACGAATGTAAGTTTTGTGTATGTTGTTGATGGTGCTCAAATTAAATTTAGAATCCATTTCAGTTTCAGGAATATTCTAATGATGTTTGTGTAACTGTAGGTGTCCTGGTGAAGTCCAGTATAAAGGGCTCAGACAGATCTGTGAAGCGTATTGACTGTTGTGTTCAGAGTTTCTCTGTGGTTGACTAGACATCAGTCTGGTATAGTCACCATTAATGTCCTGTGTCCTGACAGATTTAAAGTGAAGACCGCACTTATTCTGATAATTAGTCATATGTTTAGTTTGATTCCTGTAACTGAAGGAACTGTCATCATTTTGATACAGACACATTGTAGCTCTCACAGACCACATTAACCCATTAAAAATAAATTAGAAAGAACTGTACCTAATTGTACAAATGACAGAACAAAGAGTGTTTTGTTGTTGTTGTTCTAATAAATACATGCTCTTATTTTATTGTCTGCATCTGACAATGTGATTTAAATGAATATTTTCCAAAAATAAATCTACTCACTTTTTTGGGAAGTCTGACAAATGGATTTCAAATTTCAGAATCATTCACTCATGATTTTCACTCTGTAATCTGACGTATTTCCAAGGATTTTCAGCAAAGAAATGTAGTGAGGGATTTATTTTATCCATTAGGAATTGTTTAGCTGGTCCCATGAAGACAGCACCTTACAAACGTGAGTTGAGTGCTTTACAATCACCCAAAGCTGTGTGAATATGTATGTTGTTTGAGATACAAGTGTTGAACTGAGGTTGGCTAACGTGCTAAATCCAATTACATTTTCCATTTGGGACGATACTACTCTTTGAAAATTCATACCCTATGACTGAGTGCATAGTGTATATTGTAAGTGACTATAGACTCCAGTGCATCATTTAGAACGCGTCAGGTTGTGAAAAGTGGAGTTGAAATAAAAGAGGGATTCGTGACATCAGCTAAAAAGGAAAGTTGTCTCCGAGGTGGAGCAAGTTAATACAGTACACAAAGATTATGAAACTTTTTTATTCTTTAGAACATAGAGCATATACTATGAAAGTAAATAGGGTAAATTTTGTTGACTTTTTAGGTGAAAAGTGCCATTTTTGTTTTCAAACTGTTTTCAGAACACTCCCCCCCATCATTCAATGATTGGACAAATAGATGGACATACCGGTAGTCCTCCACCAAACACATATCACTGACAATATGACTGTTGACCCTTAACTCCATGAACTGGTCAGTTACCTCACCAACAGCATGCCAACCGTGGAGCGTTTTCCTCTCAGCTTTAAGACACAGTTCTCAGGGAGTCATTTCCGTCATATTGTGCTGGGCGTTCACAGCGGCGGGCGCTTCGGTGCTCTCGGAATCAGTCGCCGTGAGGACCTGATGTTCAAACCGCCAGAGTACAAAACGCTCTCTGACCTCTTGCAGGAGTTCCACGTGGCCTATCAGGGCTACTGGCACACACTGAGCAAGGTGAAGATTGGTCATTATGTGTCACATGACCCTCACAGTGTGGAGCAGATCGAGTGGAAGCATTCAGTGCTGGACGTGGACAAACTGTCCAGAGAAGAGCTGAAGAAAGAGCTGGAGAGACACACTCGCGATATGAGACTGAAGGTAATGCATGAGATGCTTAGAATAACAAAACATGCTTTGTTTTGTCAAGTGTTGTAATTTGTTACTGTAATCTAATTTCTTTTTTGTCAAAAGTTAAACACATTACATTTTAAATTCTTGAAATCAGATTACAATTACTGAATATCACATTTTTTTACCAACCTGGTCTCATAGAATCATTTTCATGCTCTGAAGTCCATTGTAAAAGACTGACGTGATGTCTGGCTAGCACCGGCTGTAGTTTGACATCATCCGACAACATGAAGGAACAGAGCTGGATCTGGCCAGCTCTGGTAACCTCGGGATATGAATCTGGATGAGACGGAAACAAATAGAATAATATTAGCATAGATGCCATTCAATTTATTGCAAAGTTATAGATTATGTGAAATGTTTCTGAGAAATGTTTCTGGTTCCGGCAGACCTAACTAAAGAACTAAATTGTTAGTAGATGGATAAATGAGGTGTATGTCTGGCTAAATAGATGAACCTTTAGTCTAGACTTAAACTGAGTGTGTATGCATCCGGAACAGTGTTAGGGAGACTTTTCCATAGTTTAGGAGCCAAATATCAAAAGGATCTACCTCCTTTTGTGGATTTTGATATTCTAGGAACTATTAACAGGCCAGAATTTTGCGATCGTAATGAACATGATGGAATATAGTGTGGTAGAAGTTCACTTAAGTACTGCGGAGACCATTCAAAGCTTTGTACATAGTTAACAATTTTAAAATTAATACTGAATTTAACAGGTAGCCAATGTAACAATGATAAAATGGGGCTAATATGGTCATATAGCACTCTAGCTGCTGCATTTTGAACCAATTGAAGTTTATTTATTGATCTTGCTGGACATCCTCCCAGTAATGCATTACAATAATCTAGTCTTGAGGTCATGAACACATTAATTAGTTTTTCGGCATCAGCGACAGAGAGCATGTGCCTTAATTTAGCAATATTTCTGATGTGGAAGAATGCTGTTCCACAAACATTGGTAATTTGATTTTCAAAGGACAGATTGTTATCAAATATAACACCTAAGTTCTTCGCTGTAGAAGATGACATAACAGTACATCCATCGAGAGTCAAATTATATTGTACTGGCTTATTTTTAGAGGTTTTTGGTCCAATAATTAGTACTTCTGTTTTGTCAGAACTCAATAGAAGGAAATTTCTGGCCATCCAATCTTTGATTTCATTAATATACTCTAATTTGGAGAATTATGAAATTCTTTTTAAGAAAAAGTTGTGTATCGTCAGCATAACAGTGGAAACGTATTCCTCGATTCCTTATATTTCCCAGAAAGCATATATAAGGAGAAAAGCAGAGGCCCTAAAACGGATCCCTGTGGCACTCCATATTTTACTTTTATTTGGTTTGACAATTCCTCATTTACAAGTCCACTAATGCCAACATAATTCTCAAGAATGTCATGATCTGTGGTATCAAAGGCAGCACTAAGATCTAAAAGCACTAGAAGAGAAATGCAGCCATGATGAGTTGATAAGAGCAAGTCATTTGTAACTCTGATAATTGCAGTCTCTGTACTGTGATGAGGCCTAAATCCTGACTGAAATTGTTCATATATACGATTTCTCTGTAGCAATGCAAATAGTTGGGAGGACACTACATTTCTAGTATTTTCAGCATTAATGGGAGATTTTAAATCGGTCTATAATTAGCAAGTTCTCCAGGATCAATTTGTGGCTTCTTAATAAGCGGTTTGATAACTGCCATTTTAAAGTTTCTTGGGACATGTCCTAAGCATATTGAGGAGTTAATAATATTAAGAAGAGGTTCTGAGATTACAGGAGATACCTTTTTTAAGCTAAGTTGGTATTGGATCTGTTGTGGCAAAAACAATAATTAAACAGCATCACAGCATAAGAGACATCAAGATTCAAATTGTATTTTAAAAGATATTTTATTCTTTTAAAAGAGGCTTGTTCACAAAAAAAGTACCACGACAGCTACCTCGTGATAGGAGCAAGACCTGACCACACTAAAACAGACAGCCCTCTTATACCCCTGACTTCAAAGTCTCTTCTTCTGTAATTTTCCACTCACCCCTGTAAACCAGATCTGCCCCCAAGATCCCCCCCCCCCCCCTGTCTTTACTGTCTTCACACCTGTGAGGTCAAAAGCTAGATAACCCCCCTGGGTTTTACTGTCTTCACACCCATGAGGTCAAAAGGTCTATATTTATGGCTAAATAATCCCTCTGTCCTTCCTGAATACAAATACTAGTTTAGAATACCCATACTAAATTTTACAGACTCCGGCCCTTTTCTGCCGTAAGTGTATCAAGAACTAAACGGTTCTGGCTTGCACTTGGTGTTTGGGCTCAATCTTGGGGCTTATTGTTGAACTTGTTGTTGTTGAGGCTCCTCCTCCTGTTGCCCTTCCGATATGGGCAGAACTCTCCTGCAGTGGTTGGCGTGCACCCACATAGCTCTCTCTCCGACCTTCACCGCCGTGTGTGTTGTCAGCAAGACTTGGTACGGTCCTCGCCAGCGTTTCGCCCTCCAGTTCTTCCTTCTCAGGTCACGAATTACCACATAATCCCCTGGCCTGATCTTATGCAGGAACGTCTCAGCAACCTTCCACTGGGCAGCTTTGACCTGCACAGAAATCTTGGACAACAGACACGACATTTCTTTGCAGTAATTCAACATCTCATTTTCACACACATCTGTTGATGGAAGCCTGCGTTTTTCCCCCCTCTAATCCCATGAATGGTGGTCTACCAAAGAGAATTTCGAACGGGCTCAAATTTGTTTTGACTCTCTTTCTCATTCTCATGTACATTAGCACGGTTGGGAGTGCTTTCACCCATGAGAGTCTAGTTTCCTCACAACACTTTGCCAATTTGTTCTTTACCATCTGGTTCTCACGCTCCACAGCACCTCCGCTGGCGGCGTGATAGGCACAATGTGTTCTCATATCAATTCCTAAGAACTGACCCACCTGCTTTATTGCCTCATTGACAAAGTGTGTTCCGCTGTCAGAACTGATTTTTCTTGGAATTCCCCATCTCGGAACAATCTCAGTTAGCAGAGCCTTGGCTACTGCTGCCGCATCTTGTTTCGAGGTTGGGAAGGCCTCGACCCATTTGGACCACATGTCAACCATTACTAGGCAATATTTCTGCTTCCCACAAGGGGTCAATTCAATGAAACTGATCATTAAGCACTCGAACGGCCCTTTTGGGGCTGGCTGAAATACCAGCCGTGTTTTAATGCCTCGTTCCACATTGTGTGTATTACAAATAACACATCTTTTGCAAAAAATTCTCAGCGAATATTGTGAAGCCCTTGGTAAACCACAATTCTTTCATTTGTGCAATCATTCCCCCTTTTGACACATGATCTAAACCATGCGTCAATTTAGCATAATGTTGAAAGAAATGTTTGGGTAAAGAGGGCGTTCCATCAACTGATGTCCACACTCTATCCACAAGGCTGCAGCCTGACCCCTTCCAGTTGTTTTTCTCAGCTCCTGTGGAAAAAGACTGCATGCTCTGTAAACAAGGAGAAATGTCGAGGTTAATGTCAACTTGTGCGCAAGTGGTGCTTTTACGATCATCTTTAGTTTGATCCCCTGCCGCTGCTTTTGCAGCCATATCAGCTCTGGCATTTCCTGTTGAAATGAAACTTTTATCGTTAGTATGCGCTGCGCACTTACAAATCGCAATTTTGTCTGGCAACAGAATGGCCTCGAGGAGGTCCGATACCAGAGACGCGTTTAGTATCGGGCGCCCATCTGACTTCAAAAATTTCCTGTGCTTCCACAAAGCACCAAAGTCATGCATGACTCCAAAAGCATAACGCGAGTCTGTGTAAATCGTCACACATTTATCCGTCATCAGTTTACATGCTTCAGTCAGCGCGACCAGTTCAACTGCCTGCGCAGAATAATGTGATGGTAATTTGGCAGACATCAGAGTTTCAAATTCAGTCGTTACTGCATAACCAACTTTATTCTGTCCCGTTTGTTGATCTTTTGACGCAGACCCATCAACAAACAGGACATTGTCACAATTATCTAACGGTACATCTAAAAGGTCTGGACGTGGTGTGCACACCTGTTCGAGCGCTGACAGACAACAATGATGTTCCTCGCCATCCTCCTGTGTGGGCAGAAGGGTGGCAGGATTCAAAGTTGTGCAACTTTTCACATTCATCGGAAAAACTGCTCAAAATTTCATCATTCACAACACTGCTCAAAACACACAAAGATTTGCAAACAGATTCTTCATTGCAGATAGCAGAATGTAAATCAGTGTATGTGTTTGTGTGTGTGTGTCGTGTTTGCGTGTTAGTAATAAATGGTCACTTCCCTGTCTTGTGGTCAGCCACTGATTGCCCTGAACCAGACCCTCTCCGTCCTGCTCTCTGTTCCTTTCGTTTCAATCCGACTTCAGATTCGGGCACGCACTGCTCCAATGCCCGTCTCTCCTGCACACTCAGCATTTGGTACAGTCTCTGATCGTATGGTTGTTTGTAGCACACATATAGCACCGGCATTTCCTTCCATCATCTTTTCCTCTAGCCTTTTGTTGAGTTTCAGGCTTGTTTGTTTCACATTGCACAACTGCCATTATGAGTGGTTTTCGGTCTTTCTTTTCCTGCAGCTGATCTTCGGCGTGTATAGCGTGCATCAGGGCTGAAGTTAAGCGCCCGTTCTTCCACTCTATGTAACTTGCCTTCACTCCTCTTGAAATTTCTGGTCTCAGTCCTTTTAGAAAATAACCTGCAGGAGGCTTTCCCCACGTACTTTTCCGCTTCCCCACGTACTTTTCCCTCTGATTCCCTCTGTCCTCAGGCTCCGTCAAGCCGCTGTGTTTTCCAAATGTTTCAAAAAGTCTGTAGTAATAGTTGCTGACAGGTCTTTCTGAATCAGTTGTGCTGGGAACCATTTCAGACGCGTCCCCGAAAACTTTCTTCTTCTTCTTCTTCTTCTTCTTTGGTGTTTATTGGCGGTTGACAACCTATCTTATTGGTGCATTACCGCCACCAACGAAAACTTTCTGTTCATCGTTCTCTTCCCTTTCTTCTTCGCTCTGTGGCAGCGGCACTGAGGATTCTACCGCCACCTGCTGTACTGGAGGTGATGGTGCTCGTGGAAATTCTTGCGCTTGAATCACTTGCGCTGTTGCTCGTGCATTTCGTGCTGGTCTTCGGATCGGAGAGCAGTCGAGATCGTGGTCCAGTTTCAGGGCTTTCATCTCCGCCACGGGGTAGTGATGGTTATATGCCGGCGGCGCCGAGACAATCTCGGTTACATTTTGGAAAACACAAACACACTGTTTATTAGTAGTATTCAGCACTGGTGGAGCAGTTCTCACACACACATCCTCATTCATTCCTTTGCTTAATTCATTCTGCATTTGCTTTCGTTCTCTTCTGTCGGCTTCCTCAATCCAACAATCTATAGTCTGCTCACATTCTTCACACACATGACGAAAACACCCGCAACAACTCTGTTGCTTTTCACTGCTTTTTTGAATTGACTTTTTCACAACATTCAGTCTTATTTTGCTCAGTGTCCCTTCTTCGGGAAAATCATGATATTTGATCAACTTTTCTATGTCCAGCATAGATTTATGTCCGTAATTCTTTTTCATTTGACCGAAAACTGGTGTGTAAAAATTATCTAGTTTAGGCCTACTGTTAGATGACCCCATATTGGCTGATCTTATCTCTCCTGGATTTTCCGTCGACGCGCGTCTAATAATCTGTCAAACGTCTTCAACAGATCCGACTTTGTCACCTCAAATCGGCAAGGGTAGCAAATATGCTTCTGAAATTATGGTTTACTCAAAACCTTTCCGTGAGCGTTTCAGCGCTCGTTTTGATTCTGATTCACCTAATTAATCACGTGTGGCTCTTCCGTCCACTTTTACAAGCTAATTTTCAGCATAAAATTGACTTGACTTCCTCAGGTTACAATTTGCCCCTCGAAAACCTTCTCTGCTCGTACCAAAGAGATAGTTCTAGCCACTATGGTTCACTCACAGTCAAATCAAATTACACAACACCAAGTAAAATAATTTTACTGTCTCTTACCCGAGATGCTTTTACTGCCACCGGGTTCTTTCTGATCTCAGTCGAGTCACTCCTGGCCCTGAAAGCAGTTTGGCTCTTCTCTCTCAATTTTCGAGGTAAGACCAGAAGCCTGATGCTTCTAGGATGATCAGTCGTCAAATCCGCTGTCTTCAGGACCAGAAGAAACTGCCGTGAGATCCCGACTTCTGACACCAATTGTTGTGGCAAAAACAATAATTAAACAGCATCACAGCATAAGAGACATCAAGATTCAAATTGTATTTTAAAAGATATTTTATTCTTTTAAAAGAGGCTTGTTCACAAAAAAAGTACCACGACAGCTACCTCGTGATAGGAGCAAGACCTGACCACACTAAAACAGACAGCCCTCTTATACCCCTGACTTCAAAGTCTCTTCTTCTGTAATTTTCCACTCACCCCTGTAAACCAGATCTGCCCCCAAGATCCCCCCCCCCCTGTCTTTACTGTCTTTACTGTCTTCACACCTGTGAGGTCAAAAGCTAGATAACCCCCCTGGGTTTTACTGTCTTCACACCCATGAGGTCAAAAGGTCTATATTTATGGCTAAATAATCCCTCTGTCCTTCCTGAATACAAATTACCCATACTAAAGAGTTAAAACTCTTTCTGACCATTTGTTTTGTGTGTCCTTTGTTCCTACCAGGAGCATACATACATTCAATGAGAGAAACACATGATTGAATCGAAAGAAACCCACCCAATGTCTAAGAAAGTAAATAAGAAAAAAAGAACATTAAATAAAATATAAATTTTTCCACAACAGATCTAACATACATGTTGTGGCTTTTGATTTTTCGATAAGTTTTGTTAGCTCTTCATGACCAATGACAGTGAAGGATTGAAGTTACTTCAGAGAAAAATTATGAGAAACTGTTTTCTGAAGTGCTGTGACAGACAATTGCATAATTCCAATTTTATATCTGATGATTTCTAGATTAGAATATCAAGGCTTTATTCCTAACCAATTTATCCACAGTACTGAATAAAGATCTAGGATTGTTGTGGTTCTTTTCTATGAGTTTGCTAAAATATGCTGGCCAGGCAGCTTTTAGTGCCTTTCTGTAGCTACAGACACTATCCTTCCATACAATGCAAAATACTTCTAATTTTGTATTCTTCCATATACACTCCATTTTCCAAGCTGCTCTCTTGAGAGCATGAGTGTAATCATTGTACCATTTTTTTCTATAACTTTTTTTTAATCAAAGGGGGGTGACACTATCAAGAGTGCTAGAGAAGACTGTATTTATATTTTCTGTTATTATATCAAGTTCTTCTAGACTTTTTGGCTTATGTGAGACAATTCTAGAAGATTATTAGTGAAGCTATTTTTAGTGATCGAAAGAATAGTTCTACCTGAATGGGATTAAATGCTAATCCCAATGTATCATTTTCATTATCTTTGTGAATGTTGAAGTCACCAACAATTAAAGCTCCATCTACAGTAACTACAAGACCTGATAGAATATTTGCAAATTCACCAAGGAAATCAGAATACAGCCTGGGTTATCTATATACTGTAGCAAGGGCAAGGGATGACAGAGATTTTTAGTTATATCTGACGGTGTCATATTAAGCATTATTTCTTCAAAATACTTATATCCTGTCCTCTGAGTAAAATCAAAAACTTCACTGTAAATTGTAGCAACAGCTCCTCCTCGACCCTTTATGAAGATGGCACCACGTATGGCAGCCACGGTGTGGAGTGCTCCAATTCTTTTGTTGTTTTTGCTTGTTTGTCCTGTGTTTTAACAATATTTTTCCAATCAGTTTTACCAGGGACAAACTGCTGAACATTCGGCAGCACATCTTTTCAAACTTTTACAATCTTTTCCCAGATTTTGACTATTCGGACGCTTTGCTGGACATTTTCAGAGGTGCAGCTGTGTTGATTAAGAGACACAGACGAGGTGGTGTGGGGGTCTGGGGGTCTGGGGGCTATATATATATAGAGAGAGAGAGAGAAAGAGAGAGAGAGAAATGTCCTCTCACTTTCAACTGCATTAATTTTCAGCAAACTTAACATGTGTAAATATTTGTATGAACAAAAAGATTCAACAACTAAGACATAAACAGAACAAGTTTCACAGACATGTGACTAACAGAAATGGACTAATGTGTCCCTGAACAAAGGGGGTGGTCAAAAGTCAAAAGTAACAGTGTCCACCAGTTGCATTAAGTACATCAGTGCAGCATCTCCTCATGGACTGCACCAGATTTGCCTGTATTTGCTGTGAGATGTTACCCCACTCTTTCACCAAGGCACTTGCAAGTTCCTGGACATTTCTGGGGGGAATGGCCCTAGCCCTCACCCTCAGATCCAACAGGTCCCAGACGTGCTCAATGTGATTGAGATCCGGGCTCTTCACTGGCCATGGCAGAACACTGACATTCCTGTCTTGCAGGAAATCATGCACAGAATGAGCAGTATGGCTGGTGGGATTGTCATGCTGGAGGGTCATGGCAGGATGAGCCTGCAGTAATGGTACCAGATGAGGGAGGAGGATGTCTTCCCTTGTAACGCACAGTGTTGAGATTGCCTGCATTGACAACAAGTTCAGTCCA
Source organism: Moxostoma hubbsi (assembly GCA_032164185.1). NCBI lineage: Eukaryota > Metazoa > Chordata > Actinopteri > Cypriniformes > Catostomidae > Moxostoma > Moxostoma hubbsi. The sequence continues at coordinate 2,033,179 of JAVLUX010000013.1, forward strand.
ATGATGCTGTCACACACCGCACCAGACCATGATGGACCCTGCAAATCGATCCCGCTCCAGAGAACAGGCCTTGGTGTAACGCTTATTCCTTCAACGATAAACGATCATCACCCCTGGTGAGACAAAACTCAGACTCGTCAGTGAAGAGCACGTTTTGCCAGTCCTGTCTGGTCCAGCGAAGGTGGGTTAGGCAACTTTGTTGCTGAGGCCTACAAGCCCTCAGTCCAGCCTTTCTCAGTCTATTGCGGACAGTTTGAGCACTGATGGAGGGATTGGGTAACTTGGTGTAACTTGGGCAGTAGTTGTTGCCATCCTGTAGCTGTCCCGCAGGTGTGATATTCGGATGTACCGATCCTGTGCAGGTGTTGTTACACATGGTCTGCCACTGCGAGGACGATCAGCTGTTCTTCTTGTCTCCCTGTAGTGCTGTCTTAGGTGTCTCACAGTACGGACATTGCAATTTTTTGCCATCTGCAGTCCTCATGCCTCCATGCAGAATGCCTAAGGTACGTTCACGCAGATGAGCAGGGACCCTGGGCATCGTTCTTTTAGAGTTTTTCAGAGTCAGTAGAAAGGTCTCTTTAGTGTCCAAAGTTTTTATAACTGTGACCTTAATTGCTTACCATCTGTAAGCTGTTAGTGTCTTAATGACCGTTCCACAGATGCATGTTCATTAATTGTTTATGGTTCATTGAACATGCATGTAAAACCTTGTTTAAATCCTTTACAATTAAGATCTTAGTTATTAGAAGTTATTTGGATTTCTACAAAATTATCTTTAAAATACAGTGTCCTGAAAAAGTGTCTTGTTCCTGAGTTTATATATATACATTACATGTCAAAACGTTTGAAACACTAGGTTTTTGTCTTGATTTTGCACATTTCCAGCCCAGGGACTTCTGTAGCCATACTTGTTACAGTTTGTCCAAAGATACAAATTTCAGTTTCTTTTCATTTAGTTGAAGAAGATTTTGAGCCATCCAGTCTTGAACCACTTTCAACAGCTCATCAGCAGATCACTAGAGCTTTTATTACCTGGTCTCAAAGGCAGAGAGATCTGTGTATTGTCTGCATATATATGATGCAAAATTCCATATTTACTGAGAATTAAACCCAAGGGGAGCATATACAATAAAGATAGAACAGGGCCTAAAATTGATCCCTCCAAACAATCTCCATTAATCTGCTAATTAAAATATCATGGTCAATAGTATTAAAAGCCGTGGTAACATCCAATAAAACTAAAGCAGCATGATCGCCAGAGTCTCCAATTAACAGAAGGTAATTTACAACCCTTAATAATGCTGATTCTGTGCTGTGGCCCACTCTAAATTCATATTGAAATTTGTCCAAAATATTCTGATTTGTTAAAACAGAATTTACCTGGTCAAGAACTACCTTCTCTAAATAAATTTACAGAAAAAGTCATTTTGAAATAAGCTGATTCTTCAGATCCAATGGGTCCAAATTGTTTTTTTTTAGCTGCACAATCGCTTGCTTAAGACATGAAGGGACAATCCCATTTTGCTAAATACTATTCACAATCGCAAGGACACTTGGACTGACAGTCTTTATGTGTTGTAGTTTATGTGACCTGTGTGATGTCTCAAGTCAGCTAGCAGCCGTTCAGCCGTTCAGCCGTTTAACCAGTTTTTCTGCTTCTTGACCTGGGCCCCAGTTCTACTATTAAGACTATGAGCCAAATTACTACAGAGGAGAGTGGCACCTTACCTAGATGGATGGAGTCTCTCCGTCTCTGTTTAGCAGGTCAGGTCTACCACAAAATCTCTTCCAATTGTCTATAAAACAATTCTATTCTCCAGACACCACTCAGACATCCAGCCATGCAGTGACACTAATCTTTTATAAACCTCTTCACCACGATGAGCAGGGAGGGGGCCAGAGCATATTACAGTGTCTGACATCGTTTTTGCAAATTCACACACACCTTTAACATTATCTTTAATGATCTCCGACTGGTGAAGCCATACATCGTTAGTGGCGACAATAATAAAAAAGATAGAAAGCATTAGCCAGCACTTGTAAATTTGATTAGATGTCAGACACCTGAGCCCCTGAAATGCATTTAACAATAGTGGCTTAAGTCTCTTTTCCACATACCTTACAATAGAATCACCTATTACTAAGACTCTTTCAACAGTGGGTGCATCACTGAGTGGGTAGAATCGCTTGGAAACCCTAACAAGAATGGGAGAGTGGTGTCGCTTTGCTGAATGAGTATGCCGCCCAGATGTCACCCAAATACCCTTCTGCGGGGGCTCTACAGCCGGAACCAAAGTGTGTGTGTTGCTCGTTGTACTACTCACATCCGATACAGTATCTACCGGCTTCTCTTTCTTACTGACCCATTACTAGCGATCGGATGCATGTCTCTAACTCATTAACCTTCTCCGTCAGCCTGACTAATTCTTTACATTTATCATATGTAAACCCATCACTGCTGCCAGAAGAATCTATAGTAAACATGTGGCATGCAATGCAGGAAGAAATAACATAAGCGGATACCATGACTTACCGCGATTGTTTGTTGTTGTTGCTGTTATAGTTGTTCTTGAGCAGTGAGGGTTTGAGATCGATGTGGTTTGATGTGGTTCCTGAGCAGCAGATGTTTGAGATTGATGCTATAATCTGTGTAAAACACAGAGGAGTAAACAAATGCATGCAGCCGAGATGTAAAATGTAGACAATCAGAAAAAAGAAAAGAAAAGGGAGAGAAACAGGTGCGTGCAGTAAAATTGAAACAGCAGAAGAGTGGGAAAAAACTGAAGCTCACGGTAAAATGGCAAAGGATAAAATGATGAACGTATAAGAATAAGCAATGCTAAGCAGGCTGGCAAGCTACAAGTACAGACTCATGCAGCATGGCATCAGCAACCTGAACAGTGTTTCTGAACTATCAACGAAGGCTTACAATACAGAATGGTTAAAAATAAAGAAAATTCATCTTTTGGAGTGTCCAGACATTAACCCAACAGAGATGCTGTGGAATGACTTCAAGAGAGCCGTTCACACCAGACATCATAAGAATATGTCTGAACTGAAGCAGTTCTGTAAGGAAGAATGATCCAGAATTCCTTCTGAATGTTGTGCAGGTCTAATCCACAGATACCGGAAACACTTGATTGAGGTTATTGCTGCCAAAGGAGGATCGACCAGTTATTAAATCCAAGGGGTCACTTACTTTCTCCACAGCACTGTGAATGTTTAATGGGATGTGTTCAGTAAAGACATGAAAGATTATTATTATTGTGTGTTGTTAGATTAAGCACATTGTGTTTGTCTATACTTGTGACTTTGATGAAGATGAGATCACAATTAATGCAGAAAACCAGCTAATTCCAAAGGGTTCTACATTTATTGTGTTTAATTATTGACAGTGGACTAAATGAGCTGTTAATGTTTCAGATTGGTAAAACTGCTCCTCCATCTCCCACTAAAGACAGGAGAAAGGATGTTGGTTCTCCTCTTAGGAACCCCGGCAGCCCCATGCGCAAGAACAGTGACAGGCGGTACGCACAGACATTTGGTGATGTCCTCAAATAAATGCAACGGATTCATTCATAACTCTAATATTCAAGCCTGACTGCAGATATCTTGTCATATTCCTTGTTGTCTTTTGTTTTTGTACTTTTATGTTGAAATTCTTGTTTAGTTCCTGTTTCCTGCTAGTTTTGAAGTCCTTTGTAGTTTTATTCCTTGATTGGTTCTCCCTGATTATTTCTCATTCCCTGATTCTTTCCCTAGGTGTTCCTTGTTCCCTTGTTTTTTCTCTTGTGTATTTTAGCTCTTGGTTTTCCTGTTTCCTGTGTCAGTTCTTGCATGTTTAATTTTCATGTTCTGTGCTTAGTTCCCAGTGTTTTGGTTTTCTTTACATCCTGAGTTAGTTTGCTTTGTCTTCATTAATAAAGCTGTGTACTAGATCCATATTCCTCGACTGCCTCACAGACAGAAGAACTGACCTAATTCCCGTCCTGTGGCCTGTGGCCACCTCCCAGACCCCCTGACCCAGTCCCCGTCCTGTGGCCGCCTCCCAGGCCCCCTGACCCAGTCCCCGTCCTGTGGCTGCCTGCCAGGCCTCCTGACCCAGTCCCCGTCCTGTGGCCGTCTCCCAGGCCTTCAAAACCCTTTCCTGTGGCCACCTCCCAGGCCTCCTGACCCAGTCCCTGTCCTTTGTCCAACTCCCAGGCCTCCTTACCCCATCCCTGTCCTTTGGCCTCCTCCCAGGCCCCCCGTCCCTGTCCAGTGGCCACCTCCCAGGCCCCCTGACCCCATCCCTGTCCTACGGCCGCCTCCCAGGCCTCCTGACCCAGTCCCTGTCCTACGGCCGCCTCCCAGGCCTCCTGATCCACTCCCTGTCCTACGGCCACCTCCCAGGCCTCCTGAACCTGGCTGTCCTCCTGCCTGATCTGCTCTGGTCCCCTTGGTCTCCTGGCCTTCCGCCTGATCAGCTCTGATCTCCTTGGTCTCCTGGCTGCCCATCCGGTCTGCTCTGGTCCCCTTGGTCTCCTGGCCGTCCACCTGATCAGCTCTGGTCTCCTGGCCGCCTGTCTGGTCTGCTCTGGTCCCCTTGGTCTCCCAGCCATCTCCCGGATCTGCCTTGGTCTCCTGGCCGTCTCCCAGATCTGCCCTGGTCTCCAGGCTGTCTCCCGGATCTGCTCCGGTCCCCTTGGTCTCCTGGCCGCCCGCCTGATCTGCTCTGGTCCCCTTGGTCTCCTGTCCGCCCACCTGATCTGCTCCCTGACCATGCCATGTTCCTATGCTCTCCTTGCCCTTGTACCCCCTTGGACTGCCTGTTTGCCCCTTGTGCCCCCCCCCCCCCGAGCCACATGTTTGCCCCTTCACTCCATGGACAATTTGTTTTTTGTTTTTGTACTTTTATGTTGAAATTCTTGTTTAGTTCCTGTTTCCTGTTAGTTTTGTAGTCCTTTGTCGTTTTATTCCTTGATTGGTTCTCCATGATTATTTCTCATTCCCTGATCGTTTCCCCAGGTGTTCCTCATTCCCTTGTTTGTTCTCGTATATTTTAGCCCTTATTTTTCCTGTTTCCTGTGTTTTGGTTTTCTTACATCCTGAGTTAGTTTGCTTTTTCTTCGTTAATAAAGCTGTGTACTAGATCCACATTCCTCGTCATATATCTATTCTGTAATGCAGAATTTAACACCATTTGCATTACAGAATGTATATAAATGTATTTCTGTAGTCTGTGCCTTGAATTCTCTGTTATAACTTCAAAGTTGAAAGGTTTTGAAACTAATGTCTCATTTATCACTGCAAAAAAGGATTTTCAAGAATTTTTGTCTTGTTTTCCAGTAAAAATATCTAAACATTCTTAAAATGTGATTTATTTACTTGACAAGCAAACTGGCATAAGATTTTAACTCTTGTTTTGAGAGAAATCTAATTAAATTAAATTAACTTTATACTTAAAACAAGAAAAATCTGCCAATTTGGTAAGAAAAATAAACTTAAATTCTTGTCTTGAAAATAATTTTTAAACTTGGAATAATATATTCATATTCATTCAGTGTTTGTGTATTTTACAGGCCGTCAGTAGAGAAGAAACCGGTGCAGACCGGACCAGCTGCCGATGTGAATGGATACCAGATCAGAGTGTGATGTCATTTGTAAATCTCATATCAAAGATAAACTCTAAAAGATGGACAACATACAGAAGACACAACTAGAAATGGACTTAATTAAGATCAATAGGAGTATTATGTTCACCTCTAATGAAAAGTATCATTCTTCACAGGGAATGTGGTCACCTATAAGGGGTTTCATTTAAGAATGTTCATTAATAAACTTCAAATGAGTCAGTCAGTAGAATTGCCACACTATGAACAATAACCATATTTCTATTCACTTTTTTAATTCACTTTTCACAATAATCTGTAAATATGTTGCAATTATCCCATAACTCTACTAGACACTAACCCTGCTTATGTAGAGGATAGTTTGCAATCCATTATTGGGTGCCTTTTTATGAACTTTGTTTTTACGGACACATGCATGTTTACTTGTCTTTATGGGGACATACCATATTGTTTTATATAAAACTAATTATAATGACTAGACAAATTCAAACTCTACACCTAAAAAAACCTTAATAATAGAATACTAAAAGACGTAGTTTAGTTTATTTATGATTCATTTTTCTATTGAGGACGTCCCTAAATAATCCCAAAGGAAAGTTTTGTCATAATGTACTCTTTGCCCACAAATAATAGTATAGGCAAATACATGTTTTTTTGCGCTTAGTAAAGCATACTGCATCTATTTACCTGGCAATCACTGTTGATTTGGAAATGAACAGGACTTTAATATTTAGTCCAAATATATTTGGTATGAATGAGTAAAAAGGTTGTATCAGACTGTACTGTAGTTTGTGTTTTACTCCTTTAGGTGAAAATGGTAATGTTTGGTTGTGTGTTTCTGTAACATGTGAGCAGCAGGGTATAAAGGCACTGAAATAGGGTCATGTTTTCAAGAAATGATTCAAATGGGCACCTTTAAAAAATATTAGTGTATGTGATTAGTGTTGCAAATAAATATATACAGGGTTTTGGTCATTAGACGTAGTGAATGCAGCCCTAGTCCCCATTTGATTTTTTAGATGTCACATGTTGCTCTACACATTATACATATTTTATATTTTTAAGTCAACATGAAATTAAAATCGACCCAGTTTACTTTTCTTATACATGTTCTTGGTCTTATTGTGCATGATTCATTGGTGCCTGTTATTCCAAGGAAAAAAAGAGTTTCTAATAGGGCTTTCGATTTAACATGTTAATTCACTGCAAATAATTATATTTAAAAAATAACGTGTTAAAAAAAAATTATAAAATACCCAGGCCATAATATGAAAAAAAATCCTACCATTGGAGCAATTTAAGTTTGCTACCTGTTTTCAGCAGAGGACAGTAAGCATAACTCAAACAGACGACAAACCACAGCAGACAGAACAAGATGAGAACACCTATTTGTGTTCAAGCACAGCTGAACCGAGAGCAATTCCCAACACAGGGATCCCAAATTGTGTTTTTCTACGTTTTAAACTACGTTTAACTTGACACAGCGATCTAAAAACGATGCATCACAACCAAAGACACTCCAAATGTGTCCAGCAGATGCAGGTGTACATTGACACGTCTTTAGTAAAGCCCCTCTAATCAATCTATCTTGGACTGATTGATAAATTCACTTGTGAAATGGATTGCTGTGAACTGAAGGCCAATGATTGACTTATGATCAATAATATGGAAACAAACAATAAATAGCAATCTAAAGCCACTTTTTCAACACTTGTCTGCAAACATTTAATGCGTTTTAATGACCTAAATGATTATTTTTTAAATATATATTTTAATTGTAAAATACAACTATATATACTTATTTAATAATTATATATTGAATTATTGTCATTTGAAGGCCATCCCCAGCATATATTTGCATATGCAAATAACTTGATCTGATTCATTTGAATTGGCATATCATGTTATTAATTCAATAAAAATTGTAATCGATTGACAGCTCTGGTTTATAATCTTTTATCAAAATATAATCACTTGTTTTACCTCTGAAACAACGGTCCTTTTCATGTGACATCATTGAGCCCTCTTATTTTTCATCGTCATCTAGAGACAATTTACAGCATCTAATCAATTCCTCACAGATTAAATCCCACCCTCCATTTGTTCCTCATTAAAAATCCTGTTTCATGTTGACTTTAAGATGTTTTGTTAGCAGTTTCCTTTTCTACTTTTTCTGTACTTTTTAATTACATCCTAAATATTATATTTTTTATAAAGAACACATTAAACACTGAAATGTAGTAGATTGTAGACATGTTTACACACTGTATTGTATGTCATTGTTACACTTACTAGCCACTTTGAAACTTGAAATTGAAATGTATGATTCTTGCCTTGTATGGAGTTTTTTTTGTCAAAAAATAAAAACATTTTGATTCTTTCATGTGTGATATCCAGTCTGTCAAGTTTTTATAATACTCCTGATATAATAAGAGAAAACACTTCCTATATCTTCTGTTGTTGATGTTGAAGGCGGCCGTGTGTCCAGCCAAACTCTGGTATTTTAACCCAAATTCATCAGTTACTTAGAAGTTGGACTGTACAATTCATTGAAAAAAAATAATCAAGGTTACATTTAATTAACGCAATGAACTGATCGTGAACAGTGTCAGTTCTAGCATTCCCTTTAGGTTAACTCCAGGGACCTTAACTATGAACTGCATGCCGAGACTCAAGAGACTCAAATTGCAAATGAAAACTGAGATCTTGACACATTTACTGGCATCTTTATTTCTATTTTTTTTAATACTGTGGCAAAATGTTCAATTAACAAAGCAATAACAAATCTAGTTATTTTGCTCCATTCCAAATAAAAATTCTTAACCAAAACACAAATATTGAATACAAAAATTAGGTGCATCATCAATGCATATAATTGCATTTTAATAAAACTTCTGTCAACCAAAAACAATGTAGCTTATTTCCCTGAATTAAACGACATACTGCAGAATATTTTGGCTCCACTCAAGTCAACTTCACAGTTCACTCAGAGTCAAACACCTTTTTTATTATTAAACCTAAAACTAAATAGTCACCTGACCAGAAATGTCAAATGTCTTTATCTAATAAATGCATCAATAGTTAAAATGAAAAACAATCGTAACCCTCAATAATGCAGCAAATCTCAGTTCTAAAGGAAGAAATCTGTAAAATGAGTGTTTCTACACTGAAAAACTCAACAGAACTGAAATCGGGCCAGCAGACTGAGGTGATCAGAGGGAAACGTTTCATTTGGAAGTCCTTTCAGTGACCAGAGATCTGACTCAGACAACAAAGACAAACGACCAATCAGCTTCAAACCGCCATCAGACTCTGTAAAGACAGAACCCACAGAGAGTCATGAAATATCATATTGGTATCATATTTCTCTGTTCTAAAAACAGGTGGCAATTTCCGTGTATAAAAGTACAAAATAAGTATGGAAACAAGACAATTACATTTTTTAGAAAGTCAGTAAAAAGTAAAAGGAGGCGCTTAACCTTCATTATTACACTGCTCTCTGGAATTCTTGATTCTGATTGGTCAACGGTGCCATCTAAAGGTCTGATAACTGCAGTAACAACCACACATCTGGGTATTGTGAGTCATCGTTCCTACTCTCTACAAATAAGCTAATAAAATAATTTCAACATAAATATCTTATGTAGATTTATTTATTTATTTGGCAAGGAGTAATAAGCTGGATAATGAGCAGTCAGATGATCATTAATTACAAAATAAACAGCAACAGAACTCTGAATTTAGCTTTTCTGCGATTGATTTCTTTTCACATAATTACATAATTTCAACGCAAATCAATATTTCATGTCCATGTTTTATTTATTTGGTAAGTGTCAGTGTAATAAGCGGGATAACGTACAGTCAGACGGTTGGTAAGTAATAATCCATGGCTAGGTATGCGTTAAACTTTTTCAAAGAACCTGTTGCCTTTGCAAAGTGCATTCAAATCGCTTAACGCACACCTAGCAGTGGATTATCCTGCTTATACCCCTTGCCAGCATTGATAAGTTACAGCTGTCATTGATTTTTAAAGCGCAAATTTTGATGTAAAGAATAATAATAACAGTTAACTTTATCTACAGGTTGTTCGATCTAGAGTTCTGCCTGTCCTAAGTCAGACTCTGAGATAACAGTGCGATACAGTTTTTTGGAGACCAAACACCCTTTAAAAACAATGAATTTAAATACTGGGTTTGGCACTCCTGAGAACATATATTATTCATTTCCTATTCTTTGTCATTTTCACATTGATGAGGAAAACAACGGCGTTGTAAAATTAGCACTTACTGTTCACGATGAGGAGAATAAACTCTCTAATCTTGCAGACTTTGACCTCTGTGACATCCATACGGTATCCATTAGGGCTGCACCATTGATTGAATTGAGAATAAAATCGCGATGTGGCGTTGCTCGATTTCAAAACAGCAAAAGGCTGCATGTTTTCAAACAGTCTCCATTCAGAGCTTCAGTCAGTGATGTGTGATCGCACGGTGCCCTCTAGTTTGGTTATAGGCAAACATGTTGAGCAGGGCAACCTTTTTAGATAAATATTTATCACATTACAATAGAAATCGTCTTGCCGGACAGTGAAAGATGCATTTGATGGGTCCCAGCCTCCTCATTGCCACAGTGCATTAACATAGAACGCTGATTGAAACTGACTGGAACTACCTGTGCATTAATCCGTTTTAATGCACACATTCCTGCCAATCAGAAATGGGTATTCGAACTGACCATGTTATAATGCAAAATAAACCCCTTCAGGCTGATTCAAGACCCCTAATCACCCTGTTGGTGTTTATTTTGCAATAAAAACCTTCTGACTGTACATTATTCCATATGACAATAATGTTCGTCCACCTCAGGAGATCAAATTAAATATTATATGAGCTGTTTTATACTTAAATAAATGTTTAAATGAGTAACATGGCTGCAGGTCACAGGGTTTTAGCCTCATTTAAGCAGAACTGTTGATAAACTTATATTTCCCATAAATTAAGGAAAAAAACATCTTTTTTTTTTTTACAATACTTTTGAAAACAGGTTTGAATGGTTGAGTCAACACTACATTTTGTGTCAAAATTGTATCTGACAATTTCTATTGAATCTGGTTTATTTAGTTCCATCTTGAGCAACGAAAGAATCAAACTCTGTGCATTACCTGTACATCCACCACAGCAGTTTGTCTGTGTGGAGTAAAAGATGTAGTCAACCATGGCTCCACCCTCTGAGTTCAGAGTCGTCACGGTACTGCTCTGAATGTCGGGGTGGTTGTGACTGTACGCTGACGTCAGACGCAGAGTGTGATATAAACTGTGTCTGAACCTGACAAAACAAATTCCATTACATTTAACAGCCACTTCTCTGATCTCTCGTTAGGATTATGGGTAGTGTAGTTCTTCAACTGTATTTTGGTCATTAAACACTGACTTGTGTATTCAGCAGAAATACAGATCATAAGTTAATATCCTCCGAGCTCACGGTAGGTACATCTTCAAAGGTTTATACCGTTTCTGTATACCCGTTTCTCTATGGAGAAATTGAGCAGGGTTTTTTCCTCCTGAAACCTGACTGTTGCACTTTATAGTCATCCTAGGCCCTTTCCCACTGGCTTTACTAAAGCCTGTTTTAGGTACTTTTCCCTGGGACTAGTACTTTTTGCCGCTTTCGCACCTGAGGAACTATAGTTCCTCTGAACCTTTTTGGGGGGATTTTTAGCTCCTACTCTGAAGTAGTAGCGTATAGGAGTCCGTGGGAGGTGCTGCAGCGTGTGATTGGTCAAAAACATATGACACACAAAGCATTGAGAAAGGAGAGGAGTCCACCGACACCATTTGTAAACAGCTGCTAGCATCATCGTGAGATGCTTTGAGTTTTTAAATCGCATCTGTACGGTTTGTTCTGTGTGACTATACAAAATATAAAGTGATGTTTACCGAGAATGGGTAATTCAACTGAAATCTAGTTTACATGAGGGAAGTTACTGTGTGGTAACTTGCATCAAGACGTCTTTAAGTTAATAAGTATTTCAGTCCAGTAATTTATGTTGAGACATAAAAGCCTTTATTGTAATGGACTTTTCATCTCACGGAGCTCCACACGCACAATTTAAACTGTAACCTGAAGACACAGCCTGCATCCGAAAATGCTGCCTTCAGGGGACTGTATAAAGAGGTAGGATGAAATAAGGTGCTTTTTAAACTGTTCAGAGACCAGTCTCCTTTAGAGTTCCATTCATCCAAAAACACTGTTGTTTAAACCATAAACTGATTAGGCAGCTGCCTACATTTTCGGATGCAGTGAAAGTTTGTGTAAAACAGCCCGAACAAAAGTGTAACTCTGATCCCGGCATCCTCCATCAGTGCTGTTAATGTCATTGTTGTTCCTGCTATTGAATTTCACGTTCCAACCAGTCCAGAAGAAAGACGGTCGATACTAGATTACGTCACTACAGTGGTAACTTTTGGGAATGAGGAAAAGTCTCCTTGGGTATCCTGTTCCTCGTAAGAGTTCTCATCTAGAAAGTTACTAAAGGAAAAGTACCAGGACTGTAAGTTGGAAAGGACCTTGTGTGTCTAATCAAATATGTCCTAATATTTTTCAGCCATTATATAGTTTGTTGTGCAGGATCTGAGTGTAAAAGTGAACAATACTCACCTTGGACTGAACATCTGGATTTCTTCAGCATCTGTAATGAAGAGCGCACATTTAAAGATCTAAACATGACTGAGAACTCCTCAGGCTCAAGTAGCTCTTTAGCAGTTACATACAGTAACTATAGGTTAATGAGAGTAAATCTGTCACCTGGTGTATTGTCAGTAACTCCAGGTATGAACTCCAGGTCTGGAGGCCGCACACACGCCGTCTGACAGTAACGCAACTGACGGAGAAAATCATGACTGTACTGCAGTTTACCTGCAGGAGAAATACAGTTGTGGCCAAAAATACTGACACCATTGGTAAATATGTGCAAAAAGGTTGTGAAAAAAAAATCTGCATTGTTTATCCTTTTGATCTTTCATTAAAAAAATAAATCTAACCTTTAATTGAAGTAAAACAATAGAAACAAACACATAATTATGAAATAAATATTTTTTTCTCCAAAATGCAATAGCCATAATTATTGGCACCCTTTTATTCAATACTTTTTGCAGCCTCCCTTTGCCAGGTTAACAGCTCTGAGTCTTCTCTGATAATATCTAATGAGTTTGGAGAACACATGTCAAGGGATCTGAGACCATTCCTCAATACAGAATCTCTACAGATCCAATTCAGAGGTCCATGTTTGTGAACTCTCCTCTTCAGTTCACCCCACAGGTGTTCTATAGGGTTCAGGTCAGGGGATGGTCATGGCAGAACCTTGATTTTGTGGTCAATTAACCATTTTTGTGTTGATTTTGATGTTTGTTTTGAATAATTGTCCTGCTGGAGGATCCAACCAGGGCCCATTGTAAGCTTTGTAGGCAGCCAGATTGTGATTTTTATCTGTTGGTATATGATAGAGTCCATGACGCCATTTAGCTGAACAAGATGTCCAGGACCAGGACACAACATTAAATATCCAGCACCACATTTAACTGTGGGCATTGGGTACAACATCACTGGTCCCATTTGAAGTTCCAGTAGTGTCTGACAAACTGAAGACGCTTGAGTTTGTTGTTGGATAAGAGCAGAGGCTTTTTTTCTTGAAACCCTCCCAAACAACTTGTGGTGATCAGTGGGGATTTCTTTAAGACTGCAAGGGAAGCTCGGCTTCCCCTATAATGTCAAAAAAATAATGGTCAAATATGTACTATTGTGTAAACAATTTATTGACTAAAAATGCGTTAGAACATGTTCATCTCGAAAACGAGTTCGTTCAGAATCAGCTACATATAGCAGGTCGGCTGACTCGATTTCATTCTCATACATTCCCGTAGCGTCACAGTGCATTTCCCTGTTGAAGCTGAGCATCCATTGACTTCAATGGGGCTGCTTTGAACAGTTTTTTTCAGTGCTCCGAAACTAGACGGTCATTGGATAAATGCTGCAATTATGTCCCACCCACGGACGCTCAGTGTCTCTGGGGGTGAATGAGGAGTGGGCTGGCCCGGACTCCGGGCTTCCGCGTAATGATTGGAGGATCTGTGGAAAGACTGCATCTCCTTTTGACTGACAGCGAATCTGTATTATAAGAAGTCGCTGAAGCTATTCGCGCTCAGTCCCATTGCGGATTTCTCAAGTGTAGTCGAAAGACAAACTGCTGCAACCTATTTCTTGATATTTGTTTGTCAAAATTGCTAGTCAATTTGCATAATACATTTCACACAATTCTACACCACATTCCTTGTTTCAGTTTTACCAAGTTTAATATTTTTTTTTAGATCGTTCGTTCATTCATTCATTCATTCATTCATTCATTTATTTATACAGTAGGCTAGGCTAGCGTTGTACGGGTGAAACTGCGCACGATGGCAGACAGTGCTAATATTGTCGACCTGATTTTGGCGAAGCCATTTGAAAGTCTTCCTTACGAGGAAAAAATTATAATTAAACAGCAGGGCAGATCAACACTTAAGATTGATTTAGTGCAAAAGATAGGGAAAAATAACAGGTCTTTTCAGCTCTCCTGGTATGACAAAGTTAGCTGGCTGACTGGAAGTGCTGTGACAAATAAAATGTACTGCTGGCCATGCCTCTTGATGAAACCATCTCACAGATGTGGGGTTTGGTCAAAGGTGGGGTTTGGAGATCTGTCTAACTTTGACAGGGCATATAAAAGACATGAAAAGAGCAATGAACATAATTTACTTTTAAATAAATGGACAAGTTTATAATGTAGGCCGAAAATGAGCTTCCCCTCTTTGAAAGACCAGCAGCCGCCACTGGTGGTGATGTAGGTGATGTCTGATTGTAGTTTTGAAGACTTTGTGACCACAAGACCCAACTCATTTCTGTAATTCTCCGGCTGTGATTCTTGGAGATTCTTTGGCCAATTGAACAATTCTCCTCACTGAGCGTGAAGAATATATACAGATACATCCTCTTCCAGGCCGATTCTTAAGATCTCCAGTTTATTGGAACTTGTTAATTATTGCCCTGATGGTGGAAATGGGCATTTTTAATGTCTGTTTTCTTATAGCCACTTCCCATTTTGTGAAGCTCAACAATCTTTTGCCGCACATCAGAACTATATTCTATATATATCGCTGTGAAACAGGAAGTCATGGCTGAGCATTTTAATGTTGCTAGTTAATGTTGCTAGGATTTTGAGTGTCACCATCATTGTGTTTTGTGTGTGGAATATTATAGGAAGAGTTTAACCACAAATTACAATAAATGAAAGTTAATGAGAACTCGACAAAAACATTTCAGTCTGTTCCTTACATAAATCATATGGCTTCAAAAGAATCGGAATGTGAAGCATAAGTCATTTGGGACACTTTTATGTTTATGGTCATTTTGAAGTCTGACAACACCTCATTACATGGAAAATGTTGGTCAGGATATTCTTAAAAAAAAAAAAAAAAAAAAAAATATATCTCTCTTTTCTGTTCCATGGAAGGACAAAAGTAATATAAATTTGGATCAACATGATGTTATGTGAAAAAATAATGAAATATTATTTATTTTTGGGTGAACTATCCCTTTAAAAGGAATATTCCAGGTTCAACACAAGTTAATCTCAATCGACTGCATTTGTGGAATAATATTGATTACAACGAACATTTATTTTTCTTAAAACAAGCACAAATGTGTGTTCCAGTGAGACACCTCCAATGGAAGTCAATGGGGTCAATTATTGGAGGAATGTGAAGTTTATCATTTTAATAAAGCACTTTCATTAATTCTGTTAAAACTCATGTATTATTTAAGCTGTAAAGTTGTTTAAATTGTCCTTTTTACAGTCATTTCAGGGTTTTAGGGTTTGATCACATCATCATGGTAATAAAGCTGTAAAATTGTCAATAATTTTCCACAGATGAAGTTAGTAAGTCATTTAATCGCAATACAATCATGTTAACACACATATTGTTTAATGTCTTTTAAAACAGTGAGCATTTTAATGTTTACAGATTAAACCCCATTGACTTGATTGGAAGTGTCTCACTGGATTTGTGCTTTTTTTTTTTTATAAAGAAAATTGAGCTTATCTTGAAAATTGAACATCTTATTTATACAAAGTATTTCTGAGTATAAAAGCAACCGAACTACATCGGCAGAAAGAGCTCAAGTGCTCAACTCACAGAATAGTGCAGAGCAGAGGGTTTACTTGCGCAACAGTTTACTTGTTCAGTGGGTCATGTTAATAGTTGGGGTGCACTGTTTGTTAGGGGTCCCCCTCATCAAAAATCCTAATTTAACCCCTGTGTACAGCTCATTATAACCAAATAAAACTGAATGAGGTCATTTTGCATGCAAGTGTGAGGGACTTCCAACATTTAGAACATTAAAATCTAAATAAAACAAATTAAAAAAAAAAACAGAATTATAATAAATAATATCTATTTCTAATAAAGATTTTTTTTTCCCCTTTTCTCCCCAATTTGGAATGCCCAATTCCCAATGCGTTCTAAGTCCTCATGGTGGCGTAGTGACTCGCCTCAATCTGGGTGGTGGAGGGCGAAACTCAGTTGCCTCCGCGTCTGAGACCGTCAATTCGTGCATCTTATGACGTGGCTTGTTGAGCGCATTACAGTGGAGACGTAGCACGTGTGGAGGATTCACGTGCATGTGACTCTACCCTCCATAGTAACAGGGCCAATTTGGTTGCTTAGGAGACCTGTCTGGAGTCACTCAGCACACCCTGAATTCAAACTTGCGTCTTTACCACTGAGCTACTAACCCTTTAACAATTGGGCCAATTTGGTTATCAGGTGTGATAGTCAGCATCTTTACTCGCTGAGATACCCAGACCCCATAAAAACATATTTTTAATCTCTTGCTTTTATCGCATGCGTGCCTAATGTTACTGACCCCTGCTGGAAGTAATTACAACAGCGGATTTACAGATTTTTAAACTCTAATTAAACTAATAATTTTTTAGACTGTTATAAAAAATAACAGAAAATGTACTTATTTCCAAGGTGATAACTGCACACCACAACACAATGAGGTCAATAATGTGGCATACTATACTACTTTCAAAACGTTTTACTAACTTTATTTTTGTTTTATATTGCACTGACAGTATGAAGTGTATACACACAGCCATTATAGCTTCCCGCCTCACATGACCATGTCCTGTGGATTCACATTTATTTCTACTGACCTGACCCTTTGACCTGTGTGTCAGTCATGTACTGACAGTTCTCAGTGATGCCAAGACTGACAGGCCACAAGGGGGCGAAAAGTCTTCTGTGATGGAACTTATTAGACAAATCAATCTGACCAGAAACCTGCGAATGAAAATAACAAATGCACAGTGAGTTCTACGGTCAGTCAGCTGTATGTCATATTATGTGTGGGCGGACAAAATGCTTAAAGCTTAATATGCAGAGACTACTGGATAAGTGAGCCAGTCACAGGTTCATTTTCTTGAAAACTACAATGGACTCTGTGACACTATAAAATTCCTCTGTTTGTTTTGAGCGACCCATTCAGACCGTCACAATAACATTAGCTCAACTAATGGCGTGAGTTGGAGACGGGGCTATCTGTTTGTCAGCTGTTTATTTTTGCAATTCCATTCAGTGGTGCAGAAGTTTCACACTTCAGCTTTAAATCATAAAAGGAGTAATTTTATATCATGATACAGGTGCATATCACAATTGAGTAATACATGGTTTATTTATTAAATAGCCATGTAGTTATATCTGTTTTTGGATAAGCGAGTGAATACTAAAATAAATTAATACATTTAAAATAAAATTATTTTCTCTTCTTGGAAATTTATGGATAAATCTTCACTGATACTTTTGTCCAATTGGTTAACAAGTACAATAACTTTAAAAGAAAAGGTATTAAGGCAAAATTGTTTGGTGTGGTGGTAATTTTTGAAAAATGTATATAATTTTTTTTTTTTACAATAAATATTGAAAAGGTTAATGTTTATTTCACTCTTTGTTTAGATCAACAGTTTTAAACGTGTTATAATTAGTATTTCTATCATGCATTATCATAGATTAATATTGTAAATCTGGGTCTGAGATTAAACAGTCAAATCTACATAAAACACATTTGAAAAGTATCAAAAAATAAATGAAGTCCAGATGAAAAGTTTCCAAGTCAGTTTTAATGAGATCTTAATTTAACAAAAATAAAAACGTTTTAATAAAAGTCAACCCCTGGGACATGAAAGTGCTCAAAGTTGAAGAAACCCATATCCCATCATATCAGCCAGTGCTAGTCTGCTCTATGTCATATATGAACATTTAAAGGGTCACTCACCATCCAGGCAGGTAAGCCGTGATAGTAGAGCTGTCCACTGGTGATGAACTGCCACAGAGGTGTGTTGGGTAAACAGTTGAAATCTCCACATAAAATCACCTCACAGCTTCGTCCTTCACTCTTATACCGCTTCATCATCATGTCAATTTCAGCCAATAGGATGGCCAGCTGTGCGAGCTTCACGTCACCTCTCCGGGGGTTGAACAGCAGGTGTGTGTTGGCCACACATATGGGACGGAGTGCTGCGTCCCACTCTGTGATTGGCTGAAGCAGCAGCACAATGGCCACGTTGTCTCGATCGAGCAGCTCGCAGTCAGATCGGTGAAATTCAAGCAAAGTGACAGACAGCTGGGTGAAGCGGTCACCGTGGTAACACACTGCACAGCCATCAGTTTTAGTGCCCGTGCGTCGTTTATAGATGCAGGTGTAACCTGGGTAAAAAAAGCATCAATTTGTTTCTAAGGGTGATCACACTGGCACAGTTTACTTCCATACATGATGTTAAGGTCATTTTTGACCCATTTAAGAGTTAGAAACAGTGAAAAAATTATTTTAATCAAAACACCTTTTGATTCTCCACAACAATGAATAAATGAAAATAAAAGATTATATTTTTATGGCACTTGTTTATGTTTAAGCAATGTCAGAGTTTTCTGGGTGAAAAACGTCTAGGTTATGTATGTAACCTCCGTTCCCTGATGGAGGGAACGAGACGGTGTGTCGAAGCAGCGACATTAGGTGTCTCTCGAGCGCCGAATATACCTCTGATCAATGAAAAAAGGCCAATGAGAAGTTGGCAGACAGTATTTGCATACCCCACCCCCAGAAAGTCGGCGGAATCCTTCTGGTTACCCTAAACAGGGGAACAAGGCAACACTTGCCATCCTGGGAATGGGCCAAGCCTTGCAGGGCCTCTTTTCTCACTATGTTTATTGCATAGAGCCAAAACGGCTGGGGCCCTTACAAGCATCGTGGGAAGGGGGTCTTACCCAGTTTCCTATTCTTTCAGGGGGAAAAGACCCCGTGGAGACCACACCTACCCAGGAAGGGGGAGGTAAAATTGGCAAAATACATCACATGGGCCACTCAGGTCACATGTGGGAAAGTGGCTCGGTGGTAGATCCAGCCTCAAGGAGGTGGGAGTTACCTCAACATGGCGACCGGAGGGCAGCTGGAACTGCCTAAGGGAGACGCGGGTCCACTCGTAAGGGGACTGTACCGCGGAAAATACACACAGGAGGAGTCCACACAGGAGTCCCGGCCTGTGGAGCACATGTGTGTCTGCCGGACCAAACTCCAGGCAAGTGTTGCTGACAGAGAACGTTTGCAGGTCCCCGACCCTCTTGATGGAGGCGAGCGCGATCAGCAGGGCTGTCTTTAGAAAGAGGGCCCTGAGTCCAACTGTTTCTAGTGGCTCGAAGGGGGGTCTCTGAAGGCCCGCAAGGATCACTGAGAGATCTCAGGAGGGGAACAGGCTAAGCCGGGAAGGAACTAACCTCCGGGTGCTTCTTAGGAACCTGATGATTAAGTCGTGCTTACCCAAAGACTTGCCGTCTACTGCGACATACATACATACAACTTCAAGGTGGAAGGGGACAGCCTCCCTTCCAGCCTCTCCTGTAGAAATAAGAACACTGACCTAACTGCACACCTCTGTGGGTCTTCAGCCCGAGAAGAGCACCAATTTGCAAATAAGCGCCACTTCAGGGTGTAAAGTTGCCTGGTAGAGGGGGATCTGGCTTTGTTGATCGTGTTTACGACGGCACGTGGTAGACCAGCTAGAACTTACGTGTCCCGTCCAGGGGCCAGACTTGGAGGTTCCAGAGGTCTGTGTGCGGATGCCAGAGCGTGCCCTGTCCCTGAAAAAGAAGGTCTTTCCTGGGAATTCACCAGGGAGGGGCTGTTGCGAGGAGTACGAGGTCCGAGAACCAAGCCTGGGTGGGCCAGTAGTGAGCCACTAGGGTGACTTGTTCCTCGTCCTCCCTAACCTTGCACAGCACCTGTGCAAGAAGGCTCACTGGGGGAAACGCATACCTGCGCAGCCCCGAGGCCCATCTATCTGGGCCTTGCCGAACCGTTCCCAAATCAGCTGGACCAACTGAGAGGTGAAGCCTCCACTCTCCACCGGGCAAGCATTGTCATGACAGTGCATCCGTTACCACATTGAGGTTGCCGGGGATGTGAGTGGCGCGCAGTGACTTGAATTGCTGCTGGCTCCAAAGGAGGAGACGACCGGACGAGTCGTGACATGTGGCGGGAGCGTACGCCGCATTGGCGATTTATGTATGCTACCGCGGTGGTGCTGTCTGACTTGACTAGGACATGTTTGTCTCGAACTAACAGGAGAAACTTCCGCAGGGCAAAGAACAGTCAGCAACTCTAGGCAATTGATGTGCCAGCGCAGTGGGGCCCCTTTCCAATGGCCCGCGGCTGTGTGCCCATTGCACACGGCACCCCAACCCAATCCGGAGGTGTCGGTCGTGACCAGGACGCGTCGGGACACCTGTTGCAAGGGTATTCCCGCCTGCAGAAAGCAGAGGTCTGTCCAGGGTTTGAATGTTTGGCAGCAGGCAGGGGTGACCATCACACGGTGCGTGCCATGCTTGTCTCGGGACTTGAGTCTGAAGCCAGTGCTGAAGCAGTCTCATATGCATCAACCCCAGTGGCGCGACCTCCGCGGAGGATGCCATATGCCCCAGGAGTCTCTGGAAAAGTTTTAAAGGGACCGCTGTGCCCAGCCTGAAGGTGGCGAGGCATTTCAGCACCGACTGCGCACGCTCGTTGATGAGACGTGCTGACATTGAGACTGAGTCTAACTCCATGCCGAGAAAAGAGATGCTCTGAACCGGGGCAAGCTTGCTCTTTTCCCAGTTGACCTGAAGCCCCAAACGGCTGAGGTGCCTGAGCACCTGGTCTCTGTGAGCACACAGTAACTCTTGGGAGTGGGCCAGAATGAGCCAGTCAAAATCAATCAAATCAAATCACTTTGTCACACTACTATGTACACAAGTGCAACAGTAGGTGAAAGTCTTGTGTGCAGTTCCGAGCAAAATATCAGTCATGACAGTGGTAAGACATATACCAATTTACAATAAACAACATATTTACACAACACAATTTACATATCAAATGTACATGGGTCCTTATGCTGCGATACCACCTGCCTGATGGAAGCAGTGGGAGCAGACCATGACTCGGGTGGCTGGAGTCTCTGATGATCCTCCAAGCTTTTTTCACATACCGCCTGTTATAGATCTCCTGGAGGGAGGGAAGCTCACCTCCGATGATGTGTCTGGCAGTTCGCACCACCCTTTGCAGGGCTTTGCGGTTGTGGGCGGTGCTATTGCCGTACCAGGCAGTGATGCAGCCAGTCAGAATGCTCTCTACAGTACTGGTGTATAACCGTGTGAGGATGTGGTGGTTCATTTCAAACTTCCTCAGCCGTCTCAGGAAGAAGAGGTGCTGGTGAGCCTTCTTCACAACGGCCTCAGTGTGGACGGACCATGTGAGTTCCTCAGTGATGTGGACACCGAGGAACTTGAAACTGCTGACTCTCTCCACCAGTGCTCCATTAATGGTGATGGGGCTGTGTAATCAGAGGTAATTGAGTATGTGAATGCCGGCTTCTTGGAGCGGGGCAAGGGCTGCCTCTGTGACTTTTGTGAAGACATGAGGAGACAGAGACATGCTGAAGGAAAGGACTTTGTACTGATATGCATGGCCGTCGAACACGAACCATAGGAAGGGCCGGTGTCGAG
Organism: Moxostoma hubbsi; assembly: GCA_032164185.1. NCBI lineage: Eukaryota > Metazoa > Chordata > Actinopteri > Cypriniformes > Catostomidae > Moxostoma > Moxostoma hubbsi. The sequence goes on from JAVLUX010000013.1 coordinate 2,054,921, forward strand.
GCAGAATTGAGACGTGGAAGTACGCGTCCTTCAGGTCTACCGCTGCAAACCAATCTAGATGCCAGATGCAAGTTAAGATGCGTTTTTGCGTGAGCATTTTGAACGGGAGTTTGTGCAAAGCCCAGTTGAAAACTTGAAAGTCCAAGATCGGTCGTAAGCCGCCGCCTTTCTTGTGTATGATGAAGTAAGGGCTGTAGAAACCCTTCTTCATCTCGGTTGGAGGGACAGGCTCTAGCACGTCTCCAAGTAAGAGAGTAGCGATTTCCACACGCAGGGATTTGGCATGCTCGCCATGTACTGCAGTAAAGCAGACACCCGCGAATTGCGTAACCAAGTCAGACGGTCCGGGCCAGCCAGCGTGACGGGTCGGGAAGTGAAAGCCATGCATCCAAGCTCCGTGCTAGGGACACCAAGGGGACGATTATTTTTTACGTACCCGGCAGGGTGGAGCAGGTAGTATGGTGTCGGGAGGCGAGGATGCATCCCAAGGCTCTGGTGCTGAGAGAAGACTCGAAGCACTTACCTTGCTCCGCACACCCGGCAGGGGGCGGGTTAGTGACTGAGGAGGAGGTCCGGTAGAGGCGCCCTCTGGACTCATCAGAACCGATCGGCCGGGGAACAGTTGTGGGGCTGAGGGTCCACATCTAGCATGGCGGGACTGTTGAGGTGTGGCAGCAGAGTTCCGTGAGAATGGCATTTGCGGGCCAGGTGACCCAGAGACAAAGGAAATTATTATTTTACTGAGAATGTGGGTACCGCAGCCCTGTCTAGGGAGAATTAAATGAATTCAACAAAGGAGGATGGAGGGTTCCAGTCCAGCCACACACCGGCAGCAAGCATATCGGACAACTGAGCATCAGCCTCAGCCTGGGCATGCTGGCCCGAAGGCGGCAGCCCAGGGGAGTCATCCGCGGCAGATGCTGCACTCTCCGATGCAGAGGCAAGCTCATCCACCTCGAGCTCCAGAGGATAGGCAGGCTGGCTGTGAGGCGAGCCGCTGTTGCCTCGAGCACGGACGGGAGTCAATGAGCGTGCCGGGGGGGCAGGTGGTCCAAGGGGGCGTACCCGGCAGAGCTGCACCCGCTGCCATCCCCAGATCGCCTCCAACGCCAGCCACATCGTCCTCATTCCCGTGGGAAGGAGCAATACGGGGGCGGCTGGAGTGGCATGCTTTCTGTTAAAAGCAAGCCGCGACCGCAACGTTGCCATGGTCATGCTCTCGCAGCAAGAACATGAACCATCCACAAATGCTGCTTCGGTGTGATCGCAGCCCAGACACACGAGACATCACCTGTGGCCGTCTGAAGCGGAGAGCACTCTACCGCATCCAGAAACTACACAGGGACAGAAAGGCATCTTTATAATGACGCGTCCTGAAAAGGACATTCAACGCCGCTGTGCAATGCTCTTTTTAGAGGAAAATACTCTTTTATAGAGAAAAATCACTCTTTTAAATAAACTCTTAACTTCTTGCGCTGTTGAAGTGACCAGGGGCAAACTGCACAGCCGTGCAGAGAAGGAGAAGTGTGGTGTAGATCCAACAGCAGGCAAATCGTCAGAGGAACAGGAACAGGTGTGTGACTCGCAGCTGACTCTATGCACGACCATCGGCTCTGAAGAAAATTTCTGAATGAACTCGACGTATTTCCCCGCTTTTATACCCGTATGTCCGGGGGCGGGGTATGCAAATACTGTCTGCCAAATTTTCATTGGCCTTTTTTCATAGATCAGAGGCATATTTGGCACTCAAGAGAGACCCCTAGTGTCGCTTCTTCAACACAACGTCGAAGTGAGCGACAGACGGGGAACCATGAATTTGTATTTGTTTAAAACTGTACAAAATGTAAGTATTCTAATTATCATCTCTTTGCTCAAAATTAAGAGTTTACTGTATATCTACTGTAAAAGAATAGTGCCACCACTGACATTTATGTGGCGCTCTTTCAAGAAACAAAATGCTATTTTTAAAAGTTTGTGTGTAGTGTGAAAAACAAGTCTATTAATGTTCATGTTTACAATCAGAAGGGAGGTGTGTTGTATATCTACTGAACTCTACCGGGTCTTTTTTGACCCGAACAAAACAGTCTTTAGGAATCCTCAACAAAACGGAAGGAAAATGAGGGACTAGTCAAAATTATTTTCTGTGGTAACAAACATTATGAACCTTAAACATTCCTTAAATCGAGACATGTTGCAAAACAGTAGCTCTTCAGGTTAATCCAGAGATTTCAAAAGGAAAGTGTGAGTAACAGTTCACCCTAAATGAAAATTCTATCATTATTTGCTCACCCTCATGTGGTTCCAAAACCATATGCTGTAATTTTTTCAGTGGACCACAAAATCTTATTGCAGCTCAACAATGTTCAGTGACCACGACTGTCAAAACAACATAAGTACCATTAAATAGTTCAGTTATGACAACTCAAGATTTGGCATTTTGCTGCACAATTAAGACACACACTGGAAAGAAAAAGAATGTGAACCCTTTGGAATTACCTGCATTTATGTATACATAAATGAGGGGGAGAAAATAAGTTACAATAATAAACAAACACAATCTGTTTTAACTAATAACACACAAATTATTGTATTGTTCTTGTACACATTTAATCATTCAAACATCACAGGCCATTTACAACAGCGGATCAGGAAAGACTTCATGGACTGTGTCCAGTCCGTGCCCTTCAGGCTTACTCCTACCGCACTAGCCAGTGGCATAAGTCAGGACAATTATTTGTTTGTCATGGGGGCCGTAACAAGGGGGCGGCCACCACCAACCAGACAATGTCGCATTGGGTGAGGGATGCTACTGCCATGGCCTACGAGGCACGCAGTCAAGCTTCGCCAGTAGGGATCAGGGCTCACTCTACCAGAGGGGTCGCCTCCTCTAAAGCCATGGCTAGAGGTGTCCCTCTGCAGCATATTTGTAAAGCAGCGGGCTGGTCCTCTCTGCATACATTCATAAGATTCTATAGTTTGGATGTTCATGCCAGTCCGGGCTCTTATGCCCTTGAGTCAACATCACAAGCTCATGTCTGAGACCTCTCGCGCTCTTGTGAGCACAACTACACAACTGTAAGGGGTCCAGACATCCGCAGTGTGGCGGTGTGGGTATTCTTGTTCCCAAAGCGCTAAATCAACACAGCATCAAAGTGTAGCTTTTGATAGGGAATGTCTTGGGTTACTTAACTGTAACCCCTGTTCCCTGAAAAAGCGGAACGAGATGCTGTGCTTCATTGCCGCACTGAGGATGCCCCAGGACTGCTCTTCAGACCAAATAACTGACGATGCACCTGAGGTGCATCTATTTATAGCCCCTGTACCGGCACATCATGATGAGGTCACCGGCGGAGGCTAAAAATTCCAGTCAATTTCATTGACGTGTTGCACACATATTAACAGCGTGTCACTCCTAAAGACGTTCCCAAAGCACCAAATCAGCACAGCATCTCGTTCTGCTTTTATCAGGGAACAGGGGTTATGGTTACAGTGAGGAAAATAAGTATTTGAACACCCTGCTATTTTGCAAGTTCTCCCACTTGGAAATCATGGAGGGGTCTGAAATTGTCATCGTAGGTGCATGTCCACTGTGAGAGACATAATCTAAAAAAAAAAATCCAGAAATCACAATGTATGATTTTTTAACTATTTATTTGTATGATACAGCTGCAAATAAGTATTTGAACACCTGAGAAAATCAATGTTAATATTTGGTACAGTAGCCTTTGTTTGCAATTACAGAGGTCAAACGTTTCCTGTAGTTTTTCACCAGGTTTGCACACACTGCAGGAGGGATTTTGGCCCACTCCTCCACACAGATCTTCTCTAGATCAGTCAGGTTTCTGGGCTGTCGCTGAGAAACACGGAGTTTGAGCTCCCTCCAAAGATTCTCTATTGGGTTTAGGTCTGGAGACTGGCTAGGCCACGCCAGAACCTTGATATGCTTCTTACAGAGCCACTCCTTGGTTATCCTGGCTGTGTGCTTCGGGTCATTGTCATGTTGGAAGACCCAGCCTCAACCCATCTTCAATGCTCTAACTGAGGGAAGGAGGTTGTTCCCCATAATCTCGCAATACATGGCCCCGGTCATCCTCTCCTTAATACAGTGCAGTCGCCCTGTCCCATGTGCAGAAAAACACCCCCAAAGCATGATGCTACCACCCCCATTCTTCACAGTAGGGATGGTGTTCTTGGGATGGTACTCATCATTCTTCTTCCTCCAAACACGGTTAGTGGAATTATGACCAAAAAGTTCTGTTTTGGTCTCATCTGACCACATGACTTTCTCCCATGACTCCTCTGGATCATCCAAATGGTCATTGGCAAACTTAAGACGGGCCTTGACATGTGATGGTTTAAGCAGGGGAACCTTCCGTGCCATGCATGATTTCAAACCATGACGTCTTAGTGTGTTACCAACAGTAACCTTGGAAACGGTGGTCCCAGCTCTTTTCAGGTAATTGACCAGCTCCTCCCGTGTAGTTCTGGGCTGATTTCTCACCTTTCTTAGGATCATTGAGACCCCACGAGGTGAGATCTTGCATGGAGCCCCAGTCCGAGGGAGATTGACAGTCATGTTTAGCTTCTTCCATTTTCTAATGATTGCTCCAACAGTGGACCTTTTTTCACCAAGCTGCTTGGCAATTTCCCCGTAGCCCTTTCCAGCCTTGTGGAGGTGTACAATTTTGTCTCTAGTGTCTCTGGACAGCTCTTTGGTCTTGGCCATGTTAGTAGTTGGATTCTTACTGATTGTATGGGGTGGACAGGTGTCTTTATGCAGCTAACGACCTCAAACAGGTGCATCTAATTTAGGATAATAAATGGAGTGGAGGTGGACATTTTAAAGGCAGACTAACAGGTCTTTGAGGGTCAGAATTCTAGCTGATAGACAGGTGTTCAAATACTTATTTGCAGCTGTATCATACAAATAAATAGTTAAAAAATCATACATTGTGATTTCTGGATTTTTTTTTTTAGATTATGTCTCTCACAGTGGACATGCACCTACGATGACAATTTCAGACCCCTCCATGATTTCCAAGTGGGAGAACTTGCAAAATAGCAGGGTGTTCAAATACTTATTTTCCTCACTGTAAGTAACCAGAGACGTTCCTTTGCATAATGCTGGAAAGGGTTACAAATTTATCTGGAAGAGTTTAGATATTCATCTGTCCACAGTTAGACAAACTGTCTATAAATGGAGATGATATAGTTCTATAGGTACTCTCACTAGAAGTGGCCGTTAGATATTCATCTGTCCACAGTTAGACAAACTGTCTATAAATGGAGATGATTTAGTACTATAGGTACTCTCACCAGAAGTGGCCATTAGATATTCATCTGTCCACAGTTAGACAAACTGTCTATAAATGGAGATGATTTAGTACTATAGGTACTCTCACTAGAAGTGGCCGTTAGATATTCATCTGTCCACAGTTAGACAAACTGTCTATAAATAAATAAGATTTAGTACTGTGGATACTCTCTCTAGAAGTGGCCGTTCTGGCAAGATGACTCAGTTAGACAAACTGTCTATAAATAAAGAAGATTTAGTACTGTGGATACTCTCTCTAGAAGTGGCCGTTCTGGCAAGATGACTCAAAGGACACACCGCAGAATAATCAATGAGGTAAAAAAGATCCCTTGAGTGACAGAAAAAGACTTGAAGGAATCATTGGGACTGGTTAACATCTCTGTTCATGAGTCTACTATACAGAAAACATTAAACAGACATGTGTTCATGGCAGGACACCACAGAGGAAGTCGCTGCTTTCCAAAAAAAACTTTGCTGCACACCGGAAGTTTGCCAAAGACCACCTTGACACTCTGCAATGCTACTGGGAAAAGTTTTATGGACTGATGAAAGTTAGGTTTAATTGTTTGGGAAGAACACGCAGCACAACGTATGACGTAAAAAGAGCACTGCATACAAACATGAAAATATCATCCCTATGGTGGTGATTTGAGGCTACTTTGCTGCTTCGGGTCCTGGGCCGCTTGCTATCATTGAGGGAAAATGAATTCCCAAGTTTATCAAGATATCCTACAGGATAATGTCGGGGTGTCTGTGCACCAGCTGAAGCTCAGTTGAAGTTGGTTGATGCAGCAGGACAATGACACTAAACATCAAAGTAAATCCACTACAGAATGACTTCAAAAAATGTGGGGGGTCTGGGTATCTCAGCGAGTATTGACGCTGACTATCACCGCTGGAGTCGTGAGTTTGAATACAGGGCGTGCTGAGTGACTTCAGTCAGGTGTCCTAAGAAACCAAATTGGCCCAGTTGCTAGGGAGTGTAGAGTCATATGGAGTAACCTCCTCATGGTCATGATTAGTGGTTCTTGCTCTCAATGGGGTGTGTGGCGAGTTGTGTGTGGATCGTAGAGAGTAGCATTAGCCTCAACATGCTGCGAGTCTCCACGGTGTCATGCGCAACGAGTCACGTGATTAAATGTGCAGATTGACGGCCTCAGAAGCGGAGACAACTGAGACTTGTCCTCCGTCACCAGGACCTACTAAGTAGTGGGAATTGGGCATTCTAAATTGTGAGAAAACGGGATAAAAATAATTTTAAAAAAGAAGAATTTTTTTTTTAAATCCACTAGAGATAGAGATGCTGTGGAATGACCTCAAGAGAGCCGTTCACACCAGACATCATAAGAATATGTCTGAACTGAAGCAGTTCTGTAAGGAAGAATGATCCAGAATTCCTTCTGAATGTTGTGCAGGTCTAATCCACAGATACCGGAAACACTTGATTGAGGTTATTGCTGCCAAAGGAGGATCGACCAGTTATTAAATTCAAGGATTCACTTATATTTTCCACACTACTGTGAATGTTTAATGGGATGTGTTCAATAAAGACATGAAAGATTATTATTATTGTGTGTTGTTAGATTAAGCACATTGTGTTTGTCTATACTTGTGAATTTAATGAAACCTTTATGGTATTTCTATGCTTTTGGGGGCTTGACATTTGTGGTCACTGTGAACTGTTGCTGTATAGAGCTCTGTAAAGATTATTTTCTCTTTTCTCCTTTTGTGTTCCATGGAACCTAAACCAGAACTGGGAAAAGATGATGTGAACTCACCCATTTGAGTCAGGACAGGAAACATCTGCTCAAGGAAATGATCTTCTTGAACTTCTTGAAGACAAATAACCTACAGTACACACATTCAGAGAAGATAATATTAATGACAATCAATCATCTGGTGTATGTAATGCATGTCACAATGTCTTGCAGCTTTTTAAAGAGGTCAGTATTGAAGAATGACAGTTAAAAACTAGATCTGACCTGAAAGCAATCCCGCAGCTAATGTGTAAGTGTAATCTTACTTAGAAATCAACCTAGCTCTTTCTGCACATTCCCCACTCTATGAAGACAACACGTCTCATTTCATATTCTTTGTGTTTACTGAAAAGATTCCTTGTTGTCTTACATCAGGCTCCCAGGTCTTTAGTTCCTCCAGTATGGTCTGGAGGCGGTTTTCCCACACTAACACGTCCTCTGTGCAGTGTGTGTACAGCTCTCTGTTCATCTCCAGCAGATCCTGAGACAGGATGTTGTAAGACATCACACTGAACTCAAACACAGAAGCAGGATCTGCACAGGTGTCCGCGTGGGTTTTACTAAGGTCCTCCCATACTCTCCACATCACTTGAAAAAAGAAAATATTTGGATGTTTACAAAGGACATCACATGCAGTCCTTCTGTGGAAGACATCTGTATAAAGATGACATCTACATGTCATCACATGAGTTAGAAGGCCCAGATTTCTCAGCACGGTTTGCTGACTGTACTCAGGACAGATTGCATTCATGTCCTCCTAGGAAGTTTGTACTAACAAGGTTGGAAATCTTAAATAAGGTGTGATGTGCGTTCAAGCGGTTTTAGTCAGAAAGAAATGACCCATTTAGAATATATAGATTTCTTTTTTTTTTTTTACTTATTAAAGAAAGCAGGATTCTTTTTAGCTCCAAAGCAACAACATGATGAGGTGTGTAATTAATGCTTCATCAATATTTTTATCATTCTTGTACGGCCACATATAATGATGGGAAATTTAGTTTTGTTGCAATCACTTGTCGCTGCATTAACCAGCTTGAAAAACATCCAGAGTCTCACTTTGTGGTGGCTTCACTCATAAATACGATCATTCCAACATGAACTGTGCTGGTGGAAAACGCCTGTAGTGACGTGGTGACTCACGATTGGTCACTTGCACAGCGAGTCCATACAAATCCTGATTTTGCAGCACCACAGTGAAAAAAGAAAACGTACCTGACAACGGGCCCAGATCAGTTCTGAATAGCACGGTTCTGCAACATGATCCATTCAGGCCCGATGGTGGGTGGAAAGGCGGCTATTGTGTCACATGTAGAGATGTCAGAAGTAGTGGTACTTTGCTACCAAGACAATACTAAAATAAAAAGATGTAACGATACTGGACTTTCTGCAGTTTTAGAAGTAACGACTCATTTTGGTACCAACATGTTTGAATGATGTACTTGCTTATGAGCATGTGTTCTTTGTGAGCAGGTGAAGTTATGCAGATATGTACCTAAATGATAAAATACACTTTAAAATGTATTAAAAAATAACCATTTTGGTGAAATATTAATTGCAAACACAGTCACAGTATTGTATCTAATAATCAGAATAATCCAGTTGCCTATTTCATTGTACTATAAAAACATCATGTAGAGCTCAAAACTTCCTCCCCAATGCAAAAAGAGCATTTATTGAAACCAAGCTGCAAAAAACGTCTCGTTTGGATTTTCCCTACTTTCTGAAGTCACACGGATGAATACATCAGCACATGACACCTACTTTTACATCATCGCCCTCTGGCGCACAGTCGGTTATCTGCTGAGGAGAGAGTGCCCGCCTCACAAATACAATTGCTGTAGTTGTCATTTAACAATAAGATTGAGATTTCTGGGACGATTGCCAAACGCTGTGCCGGTTCTGGCTGTGGAAAATCAGCGTCTCTGCACAGCGTTCCAATATTCTGATCAGTGTTTCATTATATGTTTGTGCAGCCCATTTCAGCGTTGATTCTTTGGTAAACAAGTCACAATATGATGCAGGCTTTACAAAGAAACTTTAACTGAAAGATATTTTGCACCCAACCGAAATGCAGCAACCTGTAAGTGCCTGATTTCATTTGAATTCCATTGTTTCATCTGTTAAAGACTGTTAAGACATAATGAACAGCGAGCTCTTCTTTACCACAAAATAAATGATGATCAGAAATCGTGGAGCAGATTGGTCTTATTACATGATTGCTACCAAATAAATACAGTATATGACTGTATATGAAATACTGATTTTTTTGCAAGAATAATGAATGAATCACGAGGTCCATTGTCCCATATTTAAGCAGCAAAACAGTCAAGTGTGATCTCCTCCCCCGGATTGAGTAGCTAAACAATCGAGTAAGGCTACCTGCCCGGCGAACATCCCGCATTTCTCAATACGGGATGTGTATTTAACGGCCACACAGCAGAGGGAAAGCCCTGGGCCAAGGGGACAGCACTGAGTGTTTCAGACAGAGGGCCAGAGGCAGGGAGGAAAAAGTTCAGTTAATACTACATTATGACTGATTTTTGTGCAAAAGCATTTACTATTATTATAACTGAACATCAAGAAAACTAATAAAGTTGTAAAAAAGCATGACATGACCCCTTTATTATTAACACCAAGCACGTCAGTAATCGAATGGGGTGTCAGTAAACTGTCGGTGATGAAGTGACATGTAGATGCTATAGACAGCATTCTTGATTTCAATGGGAATGATTTGCTTTTGATGTGACTCATCGTGCAGCTCACATCCGATGTAGATAGGGTGTTACAGTTAGAGTCCATTTACTATCATTAATAAATCTAACGATTTATTGAAAATTGGTGTCATGAACCAAACCAACCAACACAGAGGAGAATCACAACATTACAAACTTTAAATGAAAGAAAAACAAACAAAAAGACAAAAGATACAATAACGAGGAAATAAACTACAATCACATGAAGCATTGCGGAAAACGTAATCAATTTAAAAACGTTAATTGATGATTATTATAGAAACAATATATTTTGATTATGTCATTCACAGTGCATCATGGGAGTGGGCGGAGCTGCAGAGCTCTTTTGACGCAGTTCTTTGATTGGTGGATCAGGATTATGGGTAGTGTAGTCTTCTTCAGCAGGAATTCTGCAATTAAATACGATTTTTGGAAAATGTTTTGGAAAATGTTTCTGGAAAAGTTGAAATAACACAGACTTCAACAGAAGCATTTACCATCGATTAACTACCGTCTGTCTTCGGTTATAATCAATTCTCCTTTGGAGAAAATGAATGGGATTTTTAATAACATAATACATATTGTTAAATTGCTGCACTCTGTTATTTCATTGGACCACAAATTGGATAAGCCCATAAGCCATGGTCATCACTATTTTTGGTCAATTTTTCTGAAAGAGAAAAGAGTGTGTGTATCTGGTAAAATTACATTTGTTCAACATTTAGGTGTACATTAGTATATAGATGACCTCAATTCCAATTTTGATTTCATGGGGTATCATGGGCTTCATGCTGAAATACATAGAGAGATTTGTGCTATGTGAGATTAATTTAAGAGTCGCACCTTCAATATTGTTATTGTCTTGAAATGCAGGATAGTAACTGACGCCAGGAAAAGGCAAATAAGGGCAGCAACACATCTGTGACAGCCCGGCGCCCACTGGAAAATGCCACCCGATGGGCTCCACAGGCATCTGTACACGCTCAGCATCTGCAAGCAAAGCCGGCAAAAGGAACACAGGGCTGCTGTTTGAGAATGAAGCTGCTTTTCCTGCATCGCAATCAAACCCGAGCAAGACATCAAATGAACATGCGCTGGGATGCGCGTCTCGTTCAGACACGGATGAATCGTTTTCACCATCGTCATATACAAGGGAGCCAGTTTCAACACATGAATCAATCGCTTCAACACTTGATTGATCATCAGCTGTTGGATCCAGACAGAGGTTGCTTACATCAGCGCAGACGTCAAGAGGGCTATTGTGAGCATCTTCAGTGAAGCCAGCGAACATGTCGTCAGAGTTTGAGTGACTTTCAAACTCCTTTATCACCCGAGCGCAATCTTGGCTGGATTCTGCTAGACACCTGACCACTGATGCTGCAAGCTCTACTTCCTGTATCACCAAAGGCAATCCGTTGTCATCCAGGCTTTCTGTCTTCTCTGACTGGTGACACTCGTCCTCTCTCTGTCCAACCACACCGCCGTTCTCTTCTTCCTTTACAGGTGTTACAGAAGGTTCGAAGTCACGATCATAACAGAGTGATTCTAGTGTGTCTTCATGTATCAGCTCGTCCTGTGGCCTCCACTCCGGTTCATCTAGCATCTCACTGCCATCCAGGAGAGCCTCCTCCTGCACCACTCCCTGTGTGATCCCGCTCTCAGTGCGCTCTGGATTGGGAATGACAGCAGTGTTTTGTGTGCTGTCCCACTGCAGTGACACACTCGTCTGCTGCTCTGTAAGTGGTCTGTATGGAGCGCCGCCAGCATCACACACTTTGCCATTAATGTACACACACGTTGCCTGCCGCCACAACTCTGTGGAAAGAAGAGAAAAATGTGGCACATAAAAAGTATTGAAACAAACTAGATTTGCTTTTCCCTGAAGAGAAGCAGCAGTAGTAGAAATGTGTCATACTTCTACGTAGAGGCTGGATTTCACTACACATCTTTTAATTCTTTCAAATAAAATCAAATACATTATTCATGAACTGGTTAAAGAATTTAAGGGGACAGCGTTTCTATAAAGTATTTACCACAGTTACATCAGAATTAACTGTAATTTAATTCCAAAAAAATAAGAGTAATCACTTACTTTTTTCAGTGAAAATAGTCATTTAATTACAGTATTTAATTATTTAGTAATGCATTACACCCAACACTGATCATGGTACTGCTACAGTGTTTTTGTGACAAAATCAGGTGATAAATTCACAAGATAGTTCATCTGTGCCTTGCAAACAAGTACTGTAGCAGTACCAAGGTACAGTGATGTGTCAGATTGGGGAGACTGGGACAAGTTGTCACAAAGGCTATATCTCAGTAAGTGGTTTTGAATGTCAGGTGCATATTTTTATTATATGAGACTAAATGTGTTGGGTTGGGTAAAAACAGTACCACACTGTGACATTACATTTATTTAAGTCCTCACGTTTGTAAGCCAAAACAATGTTTCAATATTTTTTTTAGTGTTAATTTTTGTTTTTGTATTTCATAATAGTTTAAATATTTCTGAAAAGCTTTTTTAACTCTTGAATGCACTAATGGTTCAAGTGCCACTTAGAGGGTCAAATTGGCCCAGCTCATTAATTCACAGTTCAACAGTAACAATTTGCACATTTTATCATCAATAACTAACCTCTCACTAATTTACAAATGTATATTGACCAATTTTCTATACAGAAAATGTTCTAGTGGTGCATTGACGTTGTGTCGGATTTAACATAATTACGAGATTCTGACTTGTAAAAAGCGTTCACGTCTTCGTAGTACTCGTAATTACACGTAGTTAACTCGGAATTCTATGAAAGCTCCAACTTGACATCGTCGTGACATCATGTGAAAACAACCAATATGGCAGCGGCCTCAGCAGTTGAAGACAGTAACTTATTTCTGTATGATATGATATTGTATTATGCCATTGATGCCTGGGGCATTTCTTTTTGTTCTTAAACATTTAGCAAAAACATAAAGAGGTGAATTAATGAAGTTATAAACATTTTACTGTTATCATCAACAAAGCTGTTTGGAAGAAACGAATAACTCACGAGGTCTGAGGATGCAAACGGCTCAGAGTTGCCTTCTCATAATTCCAGTAATTCCAACATGATGTGAATGCACCATTGTATGTATGTATTTGTGTGTGTGTGTGTGTGTGTTCATTTCCATTTGTCTCCATTGAGTCCCATTGTTTTTGAGCTACTAATATTGTGACAACGAATGTGTGTGTTTATAAGTGCATATTAATAATTTTAAATGATTCACCAAATCACATGTTTTAGGCTGAAAAGTTAAAGTTAAGTTTTAAAAGTTCAAAAGGGTCAAAATGACCCGTAAGTGCATTCAAGGGTTAAGGATGTTCAAAGACCGTTTCTCATTGTGGCAACTTCTGCCATATAGAGTCATAACACGAAACTATTTTTGTTCCCTTGTGAATAACAGTAAAAATGATATAGTTTTTTTTTTTTGCAGTCAAGGTTTGTGTCTATATGGAAGTTATCATTTAAAAATAAACCTATTCTCTGAAATATTCTCTTGAGAAAAGGTTTGACAACTAGCCCCACTCTCCTATATCACGATGCTCAATGATTACCATATTAATGTGCAAGTATGTACACTCCAAGGTACATGTAATACAATACCATGTCTGAAAGTGACAGTGCACCCAAAAATGTAAATTCTCTTATCATTTACTCAGCCTCATGCCATCCCAGATGTGTGTGACTTTCCGTCTTCTGCAGAACACAAATGAAGATTTTCAGAAGAATATTTCAGCTCTGTAGGTCCACACAATGCAAGTGAATAGTGACCGGAAATTTGAAGCTCAAAAAAAGCACATAAAGCCAGCATAAACGTAATCAATAAGACACCAGTGGTTTAATCCACATCTTCTGAAGTGATATGATAGGTGTGGGTGAGAAACAGATGGCATGATGGCGAGTAAATTATGAGATACATTTTAATTTTTGGGTGAACTATTGCTTTAACTCAATTGAACCGCTTTAATTACAGACTTCATTTGAACTTTTTTTTTCTAGATAATTCAGTCTCAGGTGTGCCGGCTGTTTTGTGTTTTGTAAGTGTGTGATTCTTATCCGGATTTTAAAAGAACAGTTTCATGTCTATCCTTGTATTTTTCATCTGGTCGAGGTTAATAAAGGGTTTAGAAACTAATTAGCAATGCAATTACTTTTCAGACAGAGTAATTAGTACAGTAATCTAATTACAGTGTAGAAGATGTAATTAGTAGTTAGTGATTCATTACTTTTTTCAGAGTAACTTACCCAACACTAACCATGGTACAATGATGGTATCATATGGTAATACTTTTAGACATGTACCATATGGTACTCTATGATTAATATTTATATTTACTGTGGTATTCACATCCAAGGAACATCAAAAAACCCCGTCTGAACATGTCCATTACAACATGGCAGTAAATTGCAGTAGTGTTGTGTGGATTCATTATTAAAGGCCTTCAGACTTCAAGTAAATATCAACTTTGTGTTGTTTAAGTGTACATGTGTGCTCTGTGACCGTTGCTATGGTTACCATCGACTTTCAGACACATTTGACTGTTAAATGCTAAATGTTTAAGCGATCGTTTTAATGTTTGGTGGCTTTCAGTCACATTAAATTCAGTTCATGTGCACGCTTATTTTGGTGCACACATGCGCGCGCTCGTGCTGCCAGTGGAGAGTATCTGAACAGAAACCGCAAAATAAACAAACAAACAAACAGTGTATCAAAGCACTTTAGACTTCACATGACGTCAGTATCATTACCTGAGACTCGGCTGATAAATCTCGTGAGCGGATACAGCGCGTAAATCATCACAGTCACGATCATGATCAACATCAGAGTGCGAGCACACTTTATTCATTACGCTGAGCTCGAGGTGACGTAACCAGCATGACGACAAACGCGGAATGACGTCACGCAGACCCTCAAAAAAGATTTTTAATTTTTTTTATGTTAGTAGAAAATCTAATATTAATATTAATAATATTAATCAGACAAAACTGTTTAAAACCCAAAGTTATCCATTTCCAAGTTATTTTTTAATAGAAAAATGCCTCTCATGCCTGACTGATATCAGGGAAATAAATAGGTGATGTGTCCCTGTACTGTAATCACAAGCACTCAGTAAACAGCACAAAAGAGTCAGGCCCGCACTTTCTCACCCAATCAGAAATGCTCTCTAACAAAGTGCGCTGACATAGGATTGGCTGACATGTCTTCAGAGGGTGGTGTTTTTTCGCTGAAGGGAAACTGTTGAGACTAAAAGCGTTTTTTATTCTTCTTTTTTTTTTTAAAGGGATAGTTCACCCAAAAATTTGAATTCTCTCATCATTTACCCCCCCTTATGCCATCCCAGATGTGTATGACTTTCTTTCTTCTGCAGAACACAAATGAAGATTTTTAAAATAATATTTCAGCTCTGTACGTCCAGACAATGCAAGTGAATGGTGACCAGCATGGGTGCCCACAGGATTTAATCTGAGGGTACAGAAATCTGCCTGAAAAACCTTATATCTAGGGGGGTCCAGAGGCATGCTCACCCAGGAGAAAGTTAGGTGGAAGTGTCCACTGCCGCATGTGTGGGTGTGGCATCTGAGCCAGCCTGCTGGTGTTGCAGGGATCCGGGGAACTTGCAGGATCAATGCCCTTTGATGGAGCTGGGGACAGTGGTCCGGATCCCTGACATGCCTCAGACTGCCCCCGACTGGGTTGGAGCATACTGGATACCGGTAAGGATCAAGGGGGTTACTCACCAAGCATCGGTGGACACAGGTTGTAACCAAACCACGGTCCACCAACGCTTGGTTTAACATGAGGCATTGGGCACAGCTAAAATGCTGAGGGTGAAGTGTGTGCATGGGGATATTCACAAATACCCTATGGTGACCCTGCTGATTAAGTTTCGGGGAGCAAAACATAGAGCAGAGTCCGCGGTTAGTTCCCGCCTCACACATCCACTGATTTTGGGGACTAAATTGGCTGAATTCAGAAATATATTGAAGGGAATATGTGCGGATGGGTCCTGCGTAAAAGCGATGAGATGTGATTTGTGCGATACTCTGGTAGGGGAGGCAGAGCCAGGGCTGTCATCATCAGCTCCACGTCAGGATGACATGAGGGGGAAGAGGCTGCGGCCCCTCCCATCCGCAGGGTATTTCCCGAAGGGGAGTGCTCTCTGGAGCAGTTACGAGAGGAAACCCTCAAGCACACCTTTGACCAAATGAGAGTGATCGACGGTCAAAACTCTGGCCGAATGTCGCACTTTCATATACCTATTATATAAACGATCAGTTGTATAGAGTGATGCGGAGCTGCTGGCAATTGGTGTTCCAGGCGGCTCACAATAATCCGATGGCAGGTCACCTAGGGGAAAGAAAGACACTGAACAGCTTAATAGGTCTGTTTTTATTAGCCGGGCATGGCGGCGATGTCTGCAGGTGGTGTGCGGCATGCTGTGAATGTCAGCTGGTGAATCTGCTGGCCACCCCAAAAGCGCCCTTCCACTGATCGAGGTTCCCTTCGAGAGAATTGGCATGGACCTCATCGGGTCATTAGAGCTGACAGCACGTGGACATCGCTTCATATTTTTATGTCCTAGTAGATTATGCAACACGATATCCAGAAGCAGTGCCTCTGCACAACATCTCAACGGGCAGTGTTGCGGAGACACTCTTCAAAGTAATCCCCCTGGTGGGGATTCCAAAAGAAATACTCAGGGCACAACTTTTATGTCACGGACACTATGTGAACTTCACGAATTATCGGCCATTAAATTGATCTGTACCAGCATTTACCATCCAAACACAGATGACCTGGTGGAACGATTTAATAAAAACTTTAAGAACATGATTCGTAAGTTTGTGCATGAGGATACTAGAAATTGGGACAAATGGCCCGACCCCCTTTTATTCGCAGTACGAGAGGTCCTACAATCCTCCACTGGGTTTTCCCCATTCAAGCTGCTTGACATCATACGCAAAGCATGGGAGGAGGGACCTTTAGATAGCAAGAATGAAATTCAGTACATTCTTGATCTCTGAGCAAAACTCCACACCTTGGGGCAACTAACACAGGAGAATTTGCTCCAAGCTCAAGAACAACAGAGCCGACTGTATAATAGGGGAACTCAGCTGCGGGAATTTGCATTGGGAGATAAGGTTCTCATATTACTCCCCACATCGAGCTCCAAATTACTCGCCAAGTGGCAAGGACCTTTTGAGGTCACACGACAAGTGGGGGATCTCAATTATGAGGTTAAGCGCAACGACAGATGGGACGCACGTCAAGTAAATCACCTCAACCTCCTGAAATTATGGACCTGATAATTAAGTCGTGCTTACCCAAAGATTTGCCGTCTACTGTGTCGTGGTGGGCCGTGATAGTGGCTACATACACCTTCAAGGTGGAGGGGGACAGCCTCCCCTCCAACCTCTCCTGCAGGAATGAGAGCACTGACCTAACTGCGCACCTCTGTGGGTCTTCAGCCCAGGAAGAACACCAGTTCACAAACAAGCGCCACTTCAGGGTGTAAAGTTGCCTGGTAGAGGGGGCTCTGGCTTGGTTGATTGTGTCTACGACAGCAGGTGGTAGATCAGATAGATCATCCGCATCCCATCCATGGGCCAGATGTGGAGGTTCCAGAGGTCTGGGTGCGGATGCCAGAGTTTGCCCCGTCCCTGAGAAAGAAGGTCCTTCCTCATGGGAATTCTCCAGGATGGGGCTGTTGCGTGGAGTATGAGATCTGAGAACCAAGTCCGAGTGGGCCAATAGGGGGCCACTAGAGTGACTTGTTCCTCATCCTCCCTGACCTTGTACAGAACTTGTGCATGAAGGCTCATTGGGGGAAATGCATACTTGCGCAGCCCCGTGGGCCAGCGTTGTGCCAGCACGTCTGCCCCGAGGGGAGCCTCCGTTCGGGCGTACCAGAGCGGGCAGTGGGAGGTCTCTCGGGAGGGACTTGAGTCACTGCTGGCTCCAAAGGAGGAGATGATGGGCGAGTTGTGACATGTGGCGGGAGCGTACGCTGCCTTGGCAATTTATGTACGCTACCGTGGTGGTGCTGTCTAATCGGATCAAGACCTGTTTTCCCTGAATTAGAGAAAGAAAACTCTGCAGGGCAAAAAGTACAGTCAACAACTCTAGGCAGTTGATGTGTCTCCACAGCGGAGCCCCTTTCCAATGACCCGCGGCTGTGTGCCCATTGCACACAGCACCCCAACCCAATTTGGAGGTGTCAGTAGTGACCAGGATGCATCTGGACACCTGCTGCAAGGGGACTCCTGTCCGCAGAAAGCAGAGGTCTGTCCAGGGTTTGAAAGTTTGGTGGCAGGCAGGGGTGATGATCACACAGTGCGTGCCGTGGCGCCATGCTCGTTTCGGGACTCAAGTCTGGAGCCAGTGCGGAAGCGGTCTTATATGCATCCACCCCAGCGGCGCGACCGCAGCGGAGGATGCCATATGCCCCAGGAGCCTCTGAAAATGTTTTAAAGGGACCGCTGTGCCCTGCCTGAAGGCAGCGAGGCATTTCAGCACTGACTGTGCGCGTTCGTTGGTGAGGCGTGCTGACATTGAGACTGAGTCTAACTCCACGTTGAGAAAAGAGATGCTCTGAACCGGGGCAAGCTTACTCTTTTCCCAGTTGACCTGAAGCCCTAAATGACTGAGGTGCCTGAGCACCTGGTCCCTGTGGGCGCATAGTAACTCTCAGGAGTGGGCCAGGATGAGCCAGTCGTCGAGGTAGTTGAGTATGCGGATCCCGTGGGAAGAAGGAGTGACGCGGGGGGCAGCTGGAGTGGCGTTCCTTCTGTTGAAGGAAAGCCGCGACCACAACGTTGCCATGGTCATGTTCTCGCTGTGAGAACATGAGCCATGCACAAATGCTGCCACGGTGTGTTCACAGCCCAGACACACGAGACAGCGCCTGTGGCCGTCAGAAGCAGAGAGCACTCTACCGCATCCAGGAACTACACAGGTGCGGAAGGGTCATCTTTATAAAGCCGCGTCCTGAAAAGGACGTTCAAAGCCAGCTGTGTATTGCTTTTTTAGAAAAAATAACTGTTTTAGAGGAAAGAAACTCTTTTAATTGTGCTGTCGAAGCGCCCAGGGGCAAGCTGCACTGCCGTGCAGAGAAGGGAGAAAGCTGCTGATATGCACCGTAGATCCAACAGCAATCGCACTCAGAGATGGGAGGAACAGTGTGTGACTCGCAGCTCGCTGCATACACAACCATCGGCTCCAAAGAAAATTTCTGATTTCAAATCACATGTACAGCTGTTGCTAAGACAGAAACCTGCAGCTTCATACCAGACAACACTAGAGAACTGATGCACATCCATATCAACACGAAAGATGATATACTGTAGAAGATGAGCTTTGATGAGATGAATGTTTACAGTGTCTCTCTCTGTCCGAGCAGGATAATCCACATGATGTCACTCTGAATGAGGAATTTGATACAGATCAGGCCAGGGTAAGACTGGATTTTCATGATCTACTTTAAATCAGAATGAACACATTCTATTACATTTATGAAGAGTTCAGTGTGTGTTCCTTATTTATGTATTTACAATTGTTTTTAGTTCTTAATATGTATTTATTTGCTCATTTATTTACTTCCACATTCATATTTTTCCTTTGTGACTTTCTCTGTATGGTAATGAAGGGGTGCAGTGGGACAGTCGTAATTTTTGATAAAATGTACAGAAATAATTTTCACACAATTAATATTGAAATATTTATGTTCTTTTCACTGTTTTTAGATGCTCATAATTTTAAAATTATAATTATTCGTATATATATAAGGTATTTTCATAGTTTAATATTGAAAGTCAGGGTCTGAGACTAAAATCTACATAAAATACATTTGAATGATTAAGTCAGTTTTAATGAGACCTTCTTATAATAACAATAATAATAAAGTTCAAATCTGTTTATTTTAATAAAAATAAACCCCTGGAACATGAAAGTGCCCAAATTTAAAGAAACACACGTCTCCTACATAAAGACATCTTTACACAACTGAGTTAAGACTGCTCTACCCATAGAAACATTATATTTATATCATAATATTTATTAAATTACATTTTATAGACCACAGATGAACAACACTTTATTTCCCAGAATGCTCTAATTGACTTGCTTGGATATCAATAGATTCAAATATTTATTTTGTGGACATTTTGTTGTGCCGTTTGACAAAATTAACATCTGTTTTGATGTCTGTGTTTATTTTTTTGACAGTATTGGACTTTGTTTAGAGAAATATTTCTAATCAATTAAAGTATTTACATATTATGGAATCAGGCATAATTAGACCAAATTAATAATGCCATTATTTTAGTTGTGTTGGAAAAATGAAACTTCTCAATTCAGGAAATTCCTCTTACTGTCATAACAATTCAAATTTCGATTCAACACCATGTGATTCGAGGTCAATTCAATTCAAATTCACACTCATGAATTAAAAGGGAACCATTCTGTACTTCTGAAGTGTTTAAAGCACTTGTAACAGTTCTAGTAAACTGTCACCTGTTTCCTATGCTAAATGCAAGTTGCAATTTCACTCCCGGCCAGGAGAGGGCACTAGGGAGCCATTATCTGGGAAATCTCTTCAGGCCAGAGAATAAAAGGGAGAGGGAAGTGTGAGTTAGTTATCTGTTAGCTGAGAGCACATGCTCTTTCCATGCTTTCATTTGGAAAACCCTTTTGAGGAACAGTTGTGTTCAACATCTCAATAGTGTTATAGTGTTAGTTCAGTATACATTGTTGTTACAGTTATTTCATGTATACATCATGTGCTCTTATTAGTCAATCAGATGTGGCTACGTCATTATGTAGGGATTAGTTCCGCTGTTTACATTTAGCGTCAGTATGCTCGCAGGCTCCGGTGCGGATGGTTGTACATAAACCCATCAGCGCTGGGCAAGAGCATAAAACCCCGTTATGTACAGTATGCTATGTCTGAATCAGTAAAGTGAAGTTCCTGAACAGATTCTCTTTGTTGTGTGCTTCTCTTCACGCCTCCACGGACACAGAGAAACTAACACAGGAAAACACAACAAGTGGTGTCAGAAGCTGAGCGTGATTGACAGTCATCAGCGAATTGTGAGTGTTGTGAACTGCTGGGACATCCTTTGTGAATCGATGGACATTATAATCACTGCCAAACGCTGTTGTGAAGAAGTATTAAAGACTGATTAACCTTGTTTGGTCATCGCGTTGAACATAAACTCACGAAAATAAGAGCCACATGGAGTTCCCTTTCCCCCATCGGAGAGGCGTGGTGCTGGCAGTCTGCCAAAGTTAGCTGCTGTTGGCTGCTTGCCAACTTTCACAGACACTACTAAATAGCCCTGCACATCTACATCGAAGCTCAAAAACCCAGAAAAATAAATAAATAAATAAATAATTAAAAAAATAATAATAAAAAAAAAAACACCATTCAAGCTAAATTGTAATACAACATGGATGTGAGTGAGCCAGAAGTCCAACTTGGAGCATCAGCTGCCTTAGACCCCCCCCACAATGGCTACAGGCTGTGCTGTCACAACAAAATAAGCAACTCCAACATGCCATTTCTCCTCTGCTCCAAAGATTGGAAGCGACGGAGGCTAGTTTGTTTGCCCTCACGCAGCAGCCTCATACCAGTAAGGTAACACGTGGTCCCCGCCAACATGACGACTCTACCACACTTGCAGCTGCCCCCGATAGAACCCTTATGACAGATGGAGATGCTACAGGGCCTTCAGATGCTGAACAGCTCTTCGCTGCTGAGCTCGCGGTCATTGATAGACACGTACGGGGCCCAATTAGTCCAACTTCCTCCACACCTGGCCCTGATGTGAGACCTAGAAGCCGTGCACAGGGACCCAGCCATTATAATGGCTCTTTCAACTTGGGCCCAAACATGCACACACCTTTCACTCCTGCAGCGCCCACCCATCACCTCACAACCCCTCGTGGTAGAGCTTCAGATGGACTTAAAACTTGACACTTACGATGGTAAGGATGACTGGGACTCCTTCATCATCCCTTTTGAGTGCAGAGCTGTCATTTACAGATGGAGTACAGTAGAGAGAGTGGATAAACTACATGAATGTCTACAAGGAGCTGCTGTTAGATATCTGTGCTCATTACCCGAACACATACGTGAAGATTACTTTCTGCTGAAAGAACAGCTTGCTTTCCGATTTGGCCAGAAAGAGCCTCCTACCACAGCACGGAGGAGACTTGGAGAACTGCGCCAGTCTAAAGAAACTGTATCGGAGTTCGCCGAGGAGGTTCACAGGCTGGTCATTTTAGCTTATCCTGGAGTTGACACTGAGCTCAGGGAGCAAATTGCTGCTGATGCTTTTCTCAAAGGGCTGCGCAACCAGAAAGTGGCATACGAGGTTATGAACCGTGACCCTGTATCACTGGATGAGGCACAATGGCTAGTATCATCATATGAACACAATTTCAAAGCCACACTCGGATGAGACTTTGATCTGAAGGGGAGGATACGTCGAGTATCCTGGGCTGATCAAGACATGGACTCTGATGAGGAGCCACTGGCCTTGCAGTCACGTAGAGGGCAGTCACAGCCGGATTATGTACACAACACCAGTTGCAAACACTCATTGATAAAGTTGATAAGCTCCAACTAGCCATAGGCCGCCTGCCTCCTTCCTCTTCTGTTGCTCTTCCTTCTTCTGTGAGACCCGCCCAACACATAAATTCCAGTATGGCAGTTCAGTCAGAAAGAGGACGTGCAACTCAGACCTCTTTCAAGTCAAGCAGATACAGACAGCAAAATGCCAGCCCCACCAGAGCATCTAGCGGGTCATGTTTCCAGTGTGGAGAGGAGGGACATTTCAAATGAAACTGCTCACGGTCCCCCAGTCCATCTACAAGTCCCCCTGCAAATACTGTGGCCAGAATGGAGCCCTCAAAGCAAAATCACTCAGAACAGGCAGAACAGAGTCCGTCTATTGTACATGTGAGCAGAGCTGAGTGTCGAGGGCCCAGTTCAATGATTTTGCTGACTGTTGATGGCATAAATACCAGTTAATGCAGTTGTAATGTCTGAAGAGACGTACAGCAAATTACCCACTAAATCACCTTCAGGACTGAAAAATGTGTGTCTCCGAAATGCAGAAACTGGAAGGGAGATGTCAGCAACAGGCGGAGTGAAAGTGGAATTCAGAATTGGCACAAAGGTGTTGGAGTGGACAGTTTGCATTGCACCAATTCGTGATGCTCTTCTCCTGGGTTTAGATTTCTTAAAAGCTGCTGATTTCACCATACATGCCTCTGGTAAAGTGTTTTTGGGCTCTGAACTCATGCCAGCCTATTTATCCAAGGGCAAGGGCCCAGACTATGCCATTTCGAGAGTGATGTTAGAAAGTGATGTCACTGTGCCGCCAGAGTGTGAGTGTTTAGTTTGGGGTGTGGTAGACGACCCAAAACCAGAACTCTCGGCTGTTCTAGAGCCTGTTAGCCTGGCTGATGGAGTGTCTTCAGGCAGCATCATGATTAACATGGAACAGAGGATCCCAGTCAGGCTATGCAATGTCACAGCTTCCAGTAGACCCTTATTACGAGGAGTCTGTTTGGGTGTGCTCATTGAAACATATCCTGATGCTCGAGAGGAGGAAGAAAGAGCCTACTTAGTTCCAGGCGATGCTCCATTGTATGCAAAAGGCTGGAACTCAGTGCCACAAGATCTTGACAATGAGCCTCCTGATGAGCATGACATAAGAAGGGTGTCGTCACCAAACTCTCTTGACCTTCCAGAGCACCTCAGACAGTTGTTTACTTCTGCAAGCGAAACGCTCACTGAACAGCAACAGGATATGTTAGTAGCTTTGCTTAGTGAATATCAAGCAGTTTTTGCAGCAACTGATGAGGATCATGGGAAGTTTTCTGCTTTGCAGCACAGCATAGACACTGGAATGTCTAAGCCTGTTCGACAGCCAGTACGACGTACCCCTTTAGGGTTCTGGAATGAGGAGGAAACACATCTTAAGAAAATGCTTGATTCCGGTATTGTTGTCCCCTCAAGCTCAGAATGGGCTTCCCCTATTGTCCTTGTAAGGAAAAAGGATGGGGGGGTTCGCTGGTGCGTAGATTATCGTCAGCTTAATGATTTTACCATCAAGGACGCATATCCCCTACCAAAAATAGAGGAATGTCTGGATGTGCTGGGTGGTGCAAAGACATTCTCAACACTTGACCTTCAGTCAGGATATTGGCAGATTGAAATGAATAAAAAAGACAGATCCAAGACTGCTTTTGTGATGAGGTATGGACTATATGAGTACACCAGAATGCCATTTGGTCTGTGTAACGTACCCAGCACATTCCAGAGGGCCATGGAGCTGGTTCTACGAGGGCTGCAGTGGGACACTTTACTGATATACCTGGATGACATAATAATTTTTGGTGAAGATGTGGAACAGTGTATGGAGCGCCTCGCAGAGGTTTTTCAGAGGTTGCAAAAATATGGACTAAAGCTGAAGCCCTCAAAATGTCAGCTGCTAAAAGACGAAGTCCTGTTTCTTGGTCACGTTGTGAGTGGAGAAGGAATTAAGACCAATCCAGCCCTCATTAGTGATGTTAGAAACTGGAAGACCCCAACCAGTGTCCAGGAACTCCAGTCTTTCCTGGGTCTGTGCAACTATTACAGGAGGTTTGTCGCTAAGTTTGCTGAAATCACTTCACCCTTGACAATGCTACTCAAGAAAGGGAGTCCCTTCTCCTGGGAAGAGGAGCAGAAAAAGGCCTTTGAACATCTTAAAAGGAGCCTCACAACTGCATCCATCTTGGTGTTCCCAATTACATCTGGACAGTTTTTCTTGGACACTGATGCGTCCAACCAGAGCATTGGAGAAGTGCTCTCACAGTTACAGTGGGGGAAGGAGAAAGTTATCCCTTTGTCAGCTGTCTCCTCACACCAGCTCACCAGAGGTATTGTGTCACACGTAAGGAACTCCTAGCAGTTGTCAGGTTCACAAGACAGTTTCGCCACTATTTGCTGGGGTCTAACTTCTTACTAAGGACGGATCACAGCAGCCTAACGTGGCTATACATGTTTAAGAGACCAGAAGGCCAACTGGCTAGGTGGCTCGAAGAACTCATTCAGTACAATTTTGTCATCGAGCATAGGCCAGGTACACACCATTCCAACGCTGACGCTATGTCCCGAAGGACTCTGAAGAAAGAACCTTGTGACTGTTATCAAGCAGGAAGAGTGCTAGATAGCTTGCCATGCAAGGGCTGTCGCTTCTGCCGAAAGCTCCACCATCAATGGGCCAGATTCGAGGAAGATGTCGATGATGTCATTCCCTTGGTGGTAAGACGCACACACTCCCTTGACCCTCAGAATGAGGGTAGTTGCACTAACACTCACAGTGATGTTAATGAAGTAGGTGATGACAACCCAGGTCTTTCCTCAAACTGGCTGCAACCGCTAAGTCCAGAAAGTCTCAGGGAAGAACAGTTAGCTGACCCAGACCTTTCAATCCTCCATAAATGGATGTCTGATGGCTCTTTGCCTGCTAAGGAAGAGGTCATGATGCAGAGCCCAGCGGTTCGCAAGTACTGGCTGTGTTGGTCTCAAGTAGAGATACGAGATGGGGTCCTCTATTACCAGTGGGAGGATGTCAATGGAGGTATGTCATCTCTGCGCTTACTTGTTCCTGTTTCCCTGAAGAATGAGGTTCTCCAATCCCATCACAATCCAGCACAAGCGGGTCATGCAGGGGAGGAAAAGACACTTATGCGCCTCCGCATAAGTGTCCATTCCCATAATCCAAGTCAGGCAACAGGTACATTCTCGTTATAATCGACCAGTTTACCCGCTGGGTAGAGGCATTTCCTGTCCCTGAACAAGGAGCTGAGACAACAGCAAAGAGGTTGGTGTTTGACTTCATATCACGCTTTGGGGCTCCCCTTGAGATTCACACTGACCAAGGACGGAACTTTGAGAGTTCGCTGTTCACGGAGGTTTGTCGCCTGTTACAAGTAACCAAGACCCGGACCACACCATATCCTCCAGCTTCAAACGGGCAAGTGGAAAGATTCAATAGAACGCTCTTGCAGATGATACGGTGTTATGTGGACCAAAGTCAGCGGAATTGGGATGAACATCTTCCCTTACTCACTGCAGCGTACAGGAGCACTGTGCATTCAGCAACAGGCTTCACACCAAATCAGCTGATGCTGGGGCGAGAAGTTTTCCAGCCACATGACATCTGGCTAAGGACGGCTGAGGTTACCAGAGAAGCTAAAGTTACACCTGAGTTTGTCCAAGAACTGCAAGCTAATCTGCAGCAGGTTCATCAAGTAGCGCGCCAGAACTTGCGCTCCACTCAGACTCGCCAGAAAAAGGTCTATGACTTACAAGCCAGAGAGAAGTCCTATCAAGTGGGTGATCTTGTATCAGTGAGGGTCAGTAGCAGGAGAAAGGGTTACAGTCCAAAACTCCAACCCCCATGGCAAGGGCCATTGGTCGTCACAGCACGCCTTGGACCAGTGCTCTACCGCGTCAGGGACAGACGAAGTGAGAAAGTACTGCATCATGATCGCTTACAACCCTATCTAAGTGACCACATACCTGCCTGGATGCAGCGCCTGCGACACAAATATACCTGCGCCGAGGAAGGCTCCCTGGTTCCAATAACTGCTCAGGTACCTGTTGCCATAGGGGCAGAAGCACCAAACTCGTCATCCTCTGACAACTCTGTGTCGAAAGAGCCTCTAACCCTTGTAACAGACACTAACTGTGACCCTAATCCCTGTGGAAAAGAGGGGACGAAGACAAAAAGGGGGCGAATTGTTCGAGCCCCAAGTCGTTATATGGACTAATGAAGAAAATAGAAGATAACAAAAAGTTAACTGTTAACCCTCAGTCGTGCAGAAGGGACTCTGCAGAGCTAAAAGGGGGGGTGGTGTTATAGTGTTAGTTCAGTATACATTGTTGTTACAGTTATTTCATGTATACATCATGTGCTCTTATTAGTCAATCAGATGTGGCTACGTCATTACGTAGGGATTAGTTCCGCTGTTTACATTTAGCGTCAGTATGCTCGCAGGCTCCGGTGCGGATGGTTGTACATAAACCCATCGGCACTGGGCAAGAGCATAAAACCCCGTTATGTACAGTATGCTATGTCTGAATCAGTAAAGTGAAGTTCCTGAACAGATTCTCTTTGTTGTGTGCTTCTCTTCACGCCTCCACGGACACAGAGAAACTAACACGGGAAAACACAACAATAGTGTTCTTTTTTCTTTTTTGTGTGGTATCTGCTTGATTTTGAGCGCTTCTCAACTGGATCAAATTCTTTATGTTATTATCTTCAATGTGGAACTATATCCGAACTCCTGAACGAAAAGACACTTTTTCCTTGGATTAACCTTTGGTGAACAAACGTGGATGAAGTTCTTCTAACATCTTCAACATCTGCAATGGTGTGATGGACCAAGGACTATTGTGGTAAATCTAAACTTTGATATTGGATGCACATTTATAAGGTTTTGTTTCTAAATGCTTTGCCTCGTGTAATATTGTCAAGACATGTTGTATGATCACAAAATTTATACTTTGCTTAAGGGAAATATAATTGTTGGTAAATGGTGATTGACAAACCCAAACAGGGACAACCTGAAACCACCATCCCAACAACTTGAACTGAGAGTACGTTTATTAGCCAAGTGCATGTAGCAATTTTTTTGAAAATATATGAAAAGGTTGTGACTGATAACTGCCTCATAATTTAGTTTAAGACTTGGCTGAGGCTCTTGCATGAGACAACGTTGAGTCTAGTCCCAAAATGGGTCCAGACTACACTTCTGAAACTTTTGTAACCCGACGTGAGCCATTTTGAGAGCTGATACGCTCATTCAGTAGCCTGTATTTAGTGCCAGAAGAGGACAATGACTCAAGTTATCTACCACCTCCACCACTTGAAGAGGAAGATGAAAGCCTGATCAGTCTTACTATTTTGACAAAGATGAGACAACTGGAGATTAAGATGGAGAAAGAGAGTGTTGAACGAGTTCATGAAGTGGACACCTCTATTCAGAATTATCTTCAGCAATATGACCGTCGTTTGACTGCTATACAGGGGCTGATGCCAGACTTGATACAGCTAATGACCACTCAATTATCACTCAACCAAAATGTGAGGAAGTTGGAGGAAGAGCTTGTTGATCTAGTAGAAGAAAAGAGTAGCCGTCTAGAGAAAACCCTAGAAAACCAGCTATAAGAGATGGGCAAAACAATAATGGATTGCATGAGGAGAAGAGACAAGCATCTTAAGTCTTTGCTTTGTCTTACACCTGGAGCTACCTCCACACCAACGACCACATCAACACCATATGTACAGTCAACTCCCATGCTACACCAGCTGCCTTATAGAATGGCCGTTAAATTCGAATTCCCTAAGTTTGGGAGCACAGGAGCTGAAGACCCGATAGCTTATCTGGAAAAATGTGCAGAATATCTAGCTGTCCGACCCATGAGTGATGCTGAAATATTAGCAAAAGGGACTGATCAGGATCTTCGAACATTCGCTTTCCAGTATCGAGCCTTATGCCTTAGACTGAGACCAACGATGTCTGAGAGAGAGATTCTGCAAGCTGCCTTAAGAAACTGTAATCCCTGAATTGCTAGTATTTTGAGAGGAACAGTGACTACCTTTGATGACTTGGTGCACACAGGAGCTTTGGTAGAGCGGTACATTGCTGAGGAAAGGGCCCTCTGAAAGCAACGTCAGGCTGAACAATCTTCCAGAAGAGGAGGCCAAGATAAGTACAGCAGAAGTAAGCCTGGAAGTCACAGCATGGCATTAGTGACAAGAGAAAATGTCAAGCCTCTAACTTTGTAACACTCCCCTATTTATTAAAATAGGAAGTATTAACACAATCAAAGGGATCGGTGCTGCTCTTAAGTGATTCGTAATACGGAGGAAGAATCTCACTCAAACACAGATGTTTAAACAGTAAACCCAAGTGTATTTATGAGATTCACAGATATATACAAACATATAATGGAACAATGCTGACAAGACAGTGATATATATATATATATATACAAATATATATGTGGATGTGGGAAATGTCAGGTAGGTATATAAAAAGTCTTGTTATCCAGAGTGCACGCACAAACAAACAATGTTAGATCGGTCTCACCGGTGTATGTTCAAGCCGTGAGCAGGATCAGTGCGGTAAAGTGACTGTTATAAGTCCAGAGAGTTGAGTAATCCAAACAAGCGTTATCTGGTAATACTCTTCCAAGGAACGGCATATCATGCTCCAAAAAACAGCCAGCAAAAAGGATATTCCACGCGGATACAAGGTGTCGTTGAGAGTG
This sequence comes from Moxostoma hubbsi, assembly GCA_032164185.1. Lineage (NCBI taxonomy): Eukaryota > Metazoa > Chordata > Actinopteri > Cypriniformes > Catostomidae > Moxostoma > Moxostoma hubbsi. The sequence goes on from JAVLUX010000013.1 coordinate 2,084,096, forward strand.
AGGAGCAGCTCTCTCGATGACCGGCATATCGGTCTCTTTTATTCAAAATACTTGTATCCTGTTTACATGTTGCGTCATCCCGTGACGAGATCTCACGGGAAGTGATCGCGAGAACATGTATGGGGGCGTCAATATGACATTAGTTAGGGTAAAATACAGCTTACCGGGCAAAGCAATAGAATAATTGACAACCAACAATTTAGTCAATTAGCATTATTATAGAGGTGCTTTGCCTTATGTGGCAACGTTACAACTTTGCGTGGCCAATCTTGTGAAGCCGTCCTGGATACAGGTAGCTCTTACTCATTAATCCAGGAGTCATTGTGGAGGAGATGGAAGGAAGAGACGGAGTCTTGGCGGTCCAGTCGTGGACAGACATTTACCCTTGCCAATGGCCATACCCAGAGGGCAATGGGCGAAGTTACATGGCAATGTACCCTGCAAAGTTGCACAAACCCATTGCGACTATTCATCATGAGAGATGAAGATTTAGCCTTTCAGCTCATATTAGGCCTAGAGTTCCTGGTAACATGTAGAGTCAAGTTGGATTTTGAATCCTCCACATATTCATTGCCTGGAGAGAAAGAAACAGTACATCCTTTCTCTTGTTATGACCAACCCTCATCAGTTAACATACACTATGCACTGCCAATAGTGCCAGTATCTAGTGATACCACCGCTGCCATCAAGGATTTGGTGAGTCTTGCGGATGCTTCCCGTACAGAGAAGAGGCGTTTAGCAGGATTGCTGTTTAATTGGCCGACCGTCTGTACAGATACATTAGGTAAAACTTCTATCATTAAGCACCAGATTATAACTAACGATCCCGTTCCAGTACGGAAAAGAGCTTATCCCGCACTGAACACCAAAACCCCACTAGATGGTTTTCCATGCCTCAGATACAAGAGATCTTGGAGTCTGTCTACGGAGCAACAGTATTCAGTACCCTAGACCTCAAGACTGGATACTGGCAAGTGGCGATGGATGAAAGTAGCAGTCAAAAACTGCTTTTGTTACAAAGTACAACCAGTATGAATTTGTTCGTCTACCTTTTGGATTGAAAAATGCTGGAGCAACATTCCAAAGGCTCATGAACAAAGTTCTACAAGATCTTATTGGCAGATGTTGTTTCATGTACATAGACGACATTGTTGTGTACTCCAGAGACATCCAGCAACATTTCCAGGATCTCAAGAAGGTGTTTGCTGGGCTGGAATCGGCCTGCCTAACCCTTAACCTTAAGAAATGTAAATTGGTAAGGAAAGCACTGACCTTCCTAGGACATGTCATTTCAGTGGAAGGCATCAAGACAGAGGATTCCAAAGTGGATGCTGTCAAGAATTTTCCTGTGCCCAAAAACAATAAGGGAGTTGAGCGATTCCTAGGTCTTGCTGGATGGTATCACAGATTTATTCCATATTTTTTCAGAACGTGCTGCTCCACTTCATGCACTTAAGAAAAAGGGTGTACCATGGAACTGGACTAAAGAATGCCAACATTCTTTAGAAGATTTGAAGGATGCCCTACAAAAGGCCCCGGTTCTGGTGCCCCCAGACTTAAGTAAGTCATTTAAAGTGCAGACAGATGCTAGCGACTTAGGACTCGGGGCTGTACTGACTCAGGAGTCAGAAAAGGGAGAACACATCATCGCCTATGCATCCCGTCTACTTCAAGGAGCAGAAAAGACATATGCCATTTCAGAGAAGGAATGCCTTGCTGTCGTCTGGGCAGTTGAAAAGTGGCGACAATACCTAGAAGGGAAACCCTTTGAAGTTCTTACTGATCATGCCGCACTCACGTGGATTTTCAACCATCCTCGTCCAACTTCGAGACTTACTAGATGGGCTATCCGACTTCAGGGATTTGACTTTACTGTGAGGTATCGAAGAGGGAGATCCCGTGCAATGCCTGAGGGAGAGCCACTGGGAAGTGTTGCGGTATGCCAGGCAAAGGATGTGAATGGAGACTTACTGATCAACTGGGAAGAACTTGGTCGAAGCCAAAAAAGTGATCAATCATTGCAGCCTATATGGGATGAAACAAAGCTTACCCCTATCGACCCTCAATGTATCCATTATGTTGTACAGAACAGCTTTCTGTTCAGATGTGTCCCTGAAGGTCAAAAGGGTCATACTTTGCAAGTAGTCATCCCAAAGGATCTCCGGCAGCAATTTCTCCAGTTTGCACATGACAATCCTTTAAGTGGGCATCTTGGACACATGAAAACATTGCGTAGTACTCAACGTGGGGTATTGGCCAGAAATCCAGCAAGATGTATGGGATCACTGCAAACAATGCCAAACCTGTCAGCAATACAAGCCACGTATATCCAAACTTTCTGGAACCCTTCAATCTACTCCGGTACAAGAACCTGGATATATGATGGGCATTGATCTTATGGGACCATTTCAAAGGAGCACGAAGTTGAATAAGTATTTACGGGTTTCTGTGGATTACTGTAGCAAGTGGGTCGAGGTGTTTCCTTTGCGGTCAGCTAAGACACTTTTGATAACTAACATTCTTATCAAAGATATCTTTACCCGTTGGGGGGGTATCTACATATAATTTGGTATCAGACCGAGGGCCACAAATTACCTCACAAATTCTGAATGCTACCTGTAGGCAATGGGGTGCCATTCAAAAACTTTCCACTGCATACCATCCTCAGACTAACCTGACAGAAAGGGTAAACACAACTCTTAAGACCATGATTGCCTCATGTCAAGGACAATCATCGGAATTGGGACCAATGGATCCATGAGTTCAGGTTTGCAATCAATTCAGCTTGGCAGGAGAGTACGAAGTATACCCCAGCAGAAATCACTCTAGGACGCAAGTTGAAAGGACCCCTTGAACTGTTTCAATATCGTTCGCCTGATCCTGACCAATCTGCGCATGACGTTCTTGAACGTCAGAAATCGCTTCTGGAGAGGGTGAAGGAGAATGTTGTGAGAGCCCAGAGCAGACAACAGAGGTACTACAACCTGAAGAGGCATCAAGAGACCTTCCAGGAAGGGGAACTTGCCTGGGTTCATACTCGCCCGTTGTCTCATGCAAGGGACGCCTTTATGGCCAAACTAGCTCCTAAGAGGCATGGGCCTGCCAAAGTTTTAAAACAGTTGAATAAAGTAAACTACAGAGTTGAGATGTCAGCCGAACCTAAACAAGTTGAAACATACCATGTAGAAAATTTGAAAAGGTTTTACGGTCAGGCCTTCTTCTGAGAGGGGGGTGTGTAACAGTTCTAGTAAACTGTCACCTGTTTCCTATGTTAAATGCAAGTTGCCTTACTCCCGGCCAGGAGAGGGCACTGGGGAGCCATTTTCTGGGAAATCTCTTCAGGCCAGAGAGTAAAAGGGAGAGGGAAGTGTGAGTTAGTTATCTGTTAGCTGAGAGCACATGCTCTTTCCATGCTTTCATTTGGAAAACCCTGTTGAGGAACAGTTGTGTTCAACATCTCAATTTTTTTCTTTTCTTTCTTTTTTTTTTTTCTTTTTTTTTCTTTTTTGTGTGGTATCTGCTTGATTTTGAGCGCTTCTCAACTGGATCAAATTCTTTATTATCTTCAATGTGGAACTATATCCGAACTCCTGAACGAAAAGACACTTTTTTCCTTGGATCAACCTTTGGTAAACAAATGTGGATGAAGTTCTTCTAACATCTTAAACATCTGCAATGGTGTGATGGACGAAGGACTACTGTGGTAACTTGGATATTGGATGCATATTTATAAGGTTTTGTTTCTAAATGCTTTGCCTTGTGTAATATTGTCAAGACATTTTGTATGATCACAAAATGTATACTTTGCTTAAGGGAAATATAATTGTTGGTAATTGGTGATTGATCCCCCCTCATTTTTTATGTAACCTTTGAGGTTAGTGTTACATACTTGTGTTTCTCTATCAGAGGTGAAGCACATGAAGAAGGACATATCCACTTCTGAATTACACATGCAGGCCTGTAAACTGTGTGGTGTCATTCCTGTCAGATATTTCATCAGATATCTGAGCTGTGAAACCATGAACCTCAACTATCACAGACTCTGTGTTTTGGGAGGAAAAGCCCTGGCAGTCGCCCTGGTGGTAAGAGATGTGCAGTACTGTGTAAAAGTTTTAGACACATCAGATGTTTCACAAAAGCATTTGTCTTAAGATGGTTATTTATATCTTCAGCTTTAGTGTGTCAGTAAGAAATATAAATGTTAGACTCCCAAACATTAGACAGACATGCACACCACAACACTGGAGTGGGCAGATAATTGTTTGTTGGCTGAAGGGCCAGACACTGTATCTCATGCAGATGCTGAGGGCCAATTTCACCATTCAAAATCTTGTATGTTTAAGTGTTTTTACATTTAGAAAAAATGATTAATCAACGTTTTAACAAAGTCCACTAGAGGGAAGCAAAACATTGAAAAGGGAAGTGTTGCCTCATGCAGGATCTGTCCAATAATAATCTTCAATCTTTGGGTGTGAAATGTGTTGCTAAAATTCTGCTGGAAAACATTTTGTATTCCTGCAGCAAACAATGAGGGATTAGAAGTTCTTGATCTGAGTTGGAATCATCTGCGGATGAAAGGAGCTGTAGCGTTCTGTGCTGGACTGAAGGTACTACTACACAACAGAGGAAAGCGATTACAACAAAAGATTCACATAGGCCTATACTTAATGTTTGTCAGACAACCACACTTACAAAACAAGTGACACATACTGCACAGTTTGTAGGCCACACTTCTACGTCCGGATCACACTTCTATCAGCAGCATCCAATCTCTGTTTCTCTGGTTTTTCTACCTCACTAACAGGACGGCTCTGTTCCAAAACATAGTGAGCAGTCTTCCTTTCCACCCTCTACACAGGAGGTTACCTTCTGAGGCAGCATTCTCACCTCACAAGTGACTGAGTTGGACGCTCTACCAAGGCAGCAACTCAAACAGTGCTCAGCACATGATACGTCTTCAGTCATGATGTCAGTTTGTAGGTCAACCCTGATGGTTAATTCTTTATGGGTTCCTTCAGGAATTTCAAATAGGTTGGTGCGAGGGTAAATGAGGTTATTGTCTAAAAAGCTTGCTCTTAAAAAAATATGGAGATATTTTACTGTAAATTAAACATGACAGGATTTTTGGGATTGGTTGTCATTTGGCGCGGGCCACGCTCATGATTGGGTGGGCAAGGGCCCCCCTTCATCCCCTCTTTGCTGGGCATGATTGTAACTTGAACCTTTCCTTCTGGCATCAGTGGTTCGAAACAAACTCATTATTTTTTTCTGTATAAAGTTGTACTTGATGTACCTGTTGTCAGGTGAACACCACTCTGAAACACTTGGATCTGTCGTAGAATGGCTTTGGAAACGAGGGGGCGTTAGCTTAAGGTGAAGCGTTCAAGTTCAACAACAGCTGGTGTACCGTTTCTTGGATGTTTACACTATATAACTAGTTCCCATTTCAACTCTGATTCACTGAATATTTTTAACATCCTTGACCCTATTCACAGACAGTGATGACATGCTCCGCCTTAATTAGCAGCTTAAACCTAGCATACATGTGTTTTTTTATTATTATTTAGTGGACATTTCTAACATTATTTTTGTTATATTATCCTAAAATATGTTTAAAAAATCACTACTATAGAAGTTTACCCTGCAATATTTGACTTCCACATTACAATCCTGAAAAGGTCCATTTGTGCAAGTGCAATGCAATAGGCCTACAGTTCAAAAGGGAGTTACCTGTAATGGTCATTTCTACTTAATATAACCTACATGCTTTTATGTAAGCTAATTTGTCAGGTTGATTTAGTCAGATGAAATAACTGTTTTTCATATTTATCTTGGTGTTTTTCTGTGCTACTGTGGCCAAATAAAAACATTCATACTTCTGTGCACATGTATACACATTTGAAAACAATGCAAACAAAAAGTAAAATAAAAATAATAGCTTTTATAATATTAACAGAAAGGAAATAATGTGCGTTACCCTGAATATTTTCAGCTCTCCAATACTAATTTAGGTATATTAATAATTTATATAATTATATTGACAATAATCACAGATAAATAATGACAAATAATAATACGTTTAATTAATTTAGTGCTTTTCACGAGCTCAAAGTGATTTACATGCAACAAACGCATCAAAACAAAACACGCAAACACAAATCACTAAAACAATACAGTCCGCACAACGCAACAATCCAGGAGTAAAATGTTTAGTCCAAAGTGAAAATGTGGATGGTGGATGTGGATGAGATGTTCCTTGTGGAGTGGATGGCACCAATCAACCCGCACCGACCCGCATCTTCCATGCCACAGAGCCAAGACGAGTACAAACTCCAGGATTAAACAAACAAGAAATTCACTTCATTACTTATTTTAAGATGGAGACATTTTTGACTTGAATGAAACACATAAAGAACATTTGACTAAATCAACATGAATCATCAGGTAACAACATGTTTTAAGGTTAGATCAGGTAGAATTAATGTGGGATTCTACAAAATACAATCAATCATATGAACAAGGAGCAATCAAAACGGATGAAAATGAATAAAGAGTAATGCAAATAGTAAAAATATCTTTTTGTCTAAAGTTGATTCATTTGTGGACAGTGGTTCCACGTGTTTTAATTGAATCTGAATTTAAACTGTCATCTCAACACAATCACGTTGTGCTGAATTGGGTAATCCCAACAAAATAACACGTGTCAATACACTTCAAATTAATCACTTAATTCAGAATTTCTGAAAGTGAACGTTAGCATGCTAAATACATGCTGGTTGGAAGCACTACACAGTGTAGTTTATTAACAATATCTAACAGAGCATTTACTCAACGAATCGAGCGATCAATTTCATGTGCGACATCGACCTGTCCTCATCGTTAGCTCGAGCTCCACTCAAAACTCCAACATAACAGAAACATTAAACACTAACAAGTTATTCCCCGTTATATTCCTCTTACACAGAAACACAAATAACACTTCAGTTTACAAAGCATGCTGGGAAATGGAAATCCCCTGCCCAGTTTCATCAATGAAACATTAACAACACAAACACTTCATATTATTTTTCCTGTATGAAATCATGTTTACACAGTATGTGTAAGAAAGAATAATAACTTTATGAAATTACTTTATGTTATGCAATATTCTACATGTATGCTGTATTTATTATAACTAGATTTTGAAGTAGGATGTGTTCATTTATGTGATAAAGAAATAACTTAATCTTTATAACCCTATAGAACATGAACATGCTAAATATTTACTTTTACAGTTTACACCACAGTATCTGTCTGGTTCAGTGAAATTAGCTGCCTCTCAAAAATGTCTATATCAGTTATTTAATGCATTTAAATGTATCTATTTCTCTGTATGTATCTCAGCAGTCAAGTCCAAGATTAGACACATTATTTTGCACATTTTAGAAAAGAAAATCATCAAAACTGTGAAATTTTACAAATGCATAATTTTTAATTCATATTTTGGTGCGATTTATACTTGATACAAAACTCATTTTAAGGTTTTAAGATCATGAGAAATTCTGTCATTATTTACTCAGCCTCATGTTGTTCCAAACCAATATGACTTTCTTTATTCTGTGGAACACAAAATGAGTGTGTTAGTCACCACATAATGGTTTAAAATGAAACACGGTTCAGTCAATAATGAAGTAATGTTTATTTTAAGGTGAACTATTGCTATACAGTACATGTATTTTTATTTTTTGATTGCACCATACATCAATCCAGCATCCCGTTGGAGAGATTCCAGATAGAGGAACTGATTCAGAGACTGGACAGAGCATAGTGCACTACAGGTGAGATCTCTTTTACTGCTTTATGAAGTTATTAAATATTAAATTCTATGTAACAGAGTTGATAACAATGTAAGTATACATATGGACCTGTGCACCTGGACATTTCTCACCAACTTAATGATTATGATACTCCACACACATGAGGATGATATGTCATAAATCATGAGCTCTGCTCCAAAACCTGGTGAGCTGTCTTGCCGCCTTCTGTATATATAGGCAGCGACCTTTTTAAGACCTATTTTCTGGACATACAGAATGTCTGTAAAGTTATTGTCACAGTAGATATCTGTAATGTTTACTCTGTAATGTTTGCTCAGATGGTTGTCTTCATCATGTCGAAACAGCACTGTGCATTTTAATGATATAGATTATGATACAGTCAGAGAATCTCAGCCTAAAAAAATGCTGAAAAATCAACAACAAAAATTATTTGACATATATCTCTGGGTGTAAATAAGGTGGCTGACTGCTTTTGTTTTGTTCCCAATCATGTCAACTGTGTCTGAGAAAATATTTGTGTTGATATGACAATATGGCAATCAGAAGTTACAGCATTACAAAAATAATTGATCATAGAGTCCAAAAACATCTCCAAACAAATAAAACATGATAATTGTACATAAGAACACAATAATTATACATGATAATTACACATGCAAACACAACAATGACTAAAGGTTTGCATAGCATGCAGACATGATTTTAGTCATGAGATTTCACAGAATGAGTTTCATTCTGTGTCATTTGAGTCATCATTGAGTCTGTGTCATGTATTTGGCGCCATCTCCTGGTGGTCATATGTAACATTGTGCTTCATGTGGATTATCTAATAATCTATACATCTGATTATCTTGTGTGTGTGTGTGTGCTCGATTGAAAGATAATCACCTCCTCTAAGTAATGGTATGTGATATTTTATGTTCCAAAAACAAAACGCGTCATATAAGCAACATGAACAAAATTGTCTAAGACATCTAAGGGCCATGCGAACTTCGTCTCCTTAAATGGAAGTCTCCTTTAATCAAAAGCCAGCTTGGCCTTCTTGAGGTCAGTGAACAGCTGGTGAAATCTGTTATCTCTATCATAGGCATCTACAAGAGTTTGTTTGATGTCTTTTAGTAGTTTCTCTTTCTCCAGCAGCACTAAAACAGATCCTTACTACTACCACAGACATTCTCAAACTGCTGAAGTGTTGTGGCTTCAGACTGAACAACTGAAGAGGGAGGCTGGTGGATGGGCAGGCTGTTTGGAGGACTGGGAGGTGGTAGATACCTGATAACATTGTTGTGAGCATAAAGGCTTAAACTGAGGTTCATTTTGAGAACCCAGTCCTCCATGAAGTTCAATACGTCCACAAAAGCTATCTGTGGCACCAAGTAGTGACAATGCCCTTTCTACTTCCGACATGAGAAAAGGGTCCCACCACCTGATTTTTTTTTAACACTTGTCCTCCACAGTGCCTTCTTTCTCTTTGTGAGGCTTGCAAAATCCTGTGACTTCTAACGGCCCTCCTTCCCAAACTTCTCACGCCCCTCATGGCTGTTAGTTTTGTGCCAGTATCCTCCCATATTACTTTATTTTCATGGCAGCCCTAATCTGCTAAAAATTAGGTCTTATTTTGGTCCACCTCCTCTAAAATAACACTAATTTCCTTCTGTTGGAAGCTATATTTTGATTTTCTTTGCCATTTCACTGATGTTTATGATTCATTCTGAACCGTGTTCCACTCTAAGGTATGTTTTAAATAGCCATTGCTTTGGTTGCAAATGCACATCTGGTGAATAAAGCAGTGAATGTGTAAAAGTACAATTCATTTTGCACAAAATATATATATATATCAATAGAGTGTATATTTTATAATGTTGATCATATGGTTAAACGTTTAAGAATATAACCGTTTATTATAACTGTATATTACAAGTTTTTACCTTGCCTGCAAGGCTTTGATGAAGCTACAATTCTCTAAGGTGACATTGCAGCACTTGATAAATGGACAGCGACTATTCAGTAGCACTTTGCACATTGCCATGTTCATGCTAAGTGTATTTTTGGCAAATGCTTGTAGGAAAAATCTGAATGTTAGTAAACTTGGGCATAGAAAGCTTATATATAGTCTATGTATTCCCTTATAAGAGTGTAGTCCATCAATAGACTGAGGTGATGCTGGCAGAGTTCAGGGATGTGAAACGCAGTTCGACCTGGCCGGTTATTTCGGTGAGGTTCGGTGTCGTCCTTCCTAAATCCAAGGTTCAGACAATGGCATATGAAGTATTCCATGCCTTATGGTTGGAGTTGGCATCAGTTCATCCTCTGAATTCCTTCACAATAGACTGAAGTGATGTTTGGCTGGCACCGGCTGCATTTAGTCATCATCACACAGAGACACGCAGCAGTGGAGTCCAACACGAAGCAGGAATGGTGCTGGATCCAGCCGGTTCTAGTGACCTCAGGATAGGAGTCCCAAGGTTGAGACACTGGAAAAAATAAATATATATACTGTATATATATATATATATATATATATATATATATATATATATATATTAGCATAGATGCCATTAAATTTATTGCAGAGTTATACATCATGATCAATGTTTCTGCGAAATGTTTCTGGTTCCGGCAGACCCAACTAAAGCAGCCTAACTGTGGGTTGGAGGATAAATTAGGTGTATGTCTGGCTAAATAGATGAACCTTTAGTCTAGACTTAAACTGAGTGTGTATGCATCCGGAACAGTGTTAGGGAGACTTTTCCATAGTTTAGGAGCCAAATATCAAAAGGATCTACCTCCTTTTGTGGATTTTGATATTCTAGGAACTAATAACAGGCCAGAATTTTGCGATCGTAATGAACATGATGGAATATAGTGTGGTAGAAGGTCACTTAAGTACTGCGGAGACCATTCAAAGCTTTGCATGTAGTTAACAGAATTTTTAAATGAATATGAAATTTAACAGGTAGCCAATGTAACGATGATAAAATGGGGCTAATATGATCATATTTCTGGCTGCTGCATTTTGAACCAATTGAAGTTTATTTATTGATCTTGCTGGACATCCTCCCAGTAATGCATTACAATAATCTAGTCTTGAGGTCATGAACACATGAATTAGTTTTTCGGCATCAGCAACAGAGAGCATGTGTCATAATTTAGCAATATTTCTGATGTGGAAGAATGCTGTTCTACAAACATTGGTAATTTGATTTTCAAAGGACAGATTGTTATCAAATATAACACCTAAGTTCTTCACTGTTGAATATGATGTAACAGTACATCCATCGAGAGTCAAATTATATTGTAGTGTCTTATTTTTAGAGTTTTTTGGTCCAATAATTAGTACCTCTCTTTTGTCAGAATTGAGTAGAAGGAAATTTCTGGCCAATCTTTAATTTCATTGATACACTCTGCTAATTTGGAGAATTGTGAAATCTCATCAGGTTTTGAAGAAATATAAATTTGGGTATCGTCGGCATAGCAGTGGAAACTTATTCCATGATTCCTGGTCACCTGAGTCTCTGGACAAACTGACCGCTAGAATAACAAGGATTTGTCAAGCTGTCGTTGCTGCACATGTAGGATTTTTTGATGAGAACTCTTTGAAGTAGTTTAAGAAGTTCTGAATATTTTATTCAAAGTGTGATAGTAATTATTCACATTATTAATGTCCTGACTATACATTGTGATCAGTTGATTGCCACATTGGTGAATAAAAGTGCCAATTTCTTTCCATAAGAGCAAAATTGGTACATTATTACAAACTTCTGGCCACCAGAGTATATCCACAAATGGACATTGTTAGTAGACAAATATAATAAACTAAACTGTAAATTATTAAAAATGAAATTAAAAAGTCCACAGGACCAAAAGTGCCAATAGTTGAAGAAACATCTAGAAACTTAATTTCTATCAGGAAGACTTGTAGACATGAGTGAGATTTAAGATGACATTGATTTGATGAATGTAAAACAGAAATGTAATTTCTCTCTTTGGCGTTCTAAAGAAGTTGTACTCGGAACCGTCATATCCTGTCGGAGATATGAGGCAGGGGCGAGGAGCCTACCCCCGTGCGGGACGGGTCTCAACTTGTGGTGGTGGTGGGGTGGAGGAGGTTGCCGTGTTAGCACACTGAAACAGCAATGTGATAGATTATGAGCAGAATTATAAAGCAACGGCTTACATGTGATTGTGTAGGAGTTACCCAGCTTATGGTGCGATGATGTACAGCTGCTAGTCTTCCTGCTAGAAGTCGCTTTGGATAAAAGTTTCTGTTGAATGACTAAATTTACATTGTCATTTAGCAGACGCTTTTATCCAAAGTGACTGTAAATCTGGGGACAGAATCCAGTTTCATTAGATAGAGTACATCTTTCATAAGCATACTTGAGAACTGAAATAAAGTTACACAAAAAATTGTCACGCAATTTCTGTATTCTAGCAAGACATCCTAATTAGGATAAATATTATTACTTGGTACGTCCTAATGTTTATTAGTGTCTAAATTATTTCAGCTAATGGCCAAAGAGGATTTAACCTTAACTTTCAGAAAATGTTAATCATTAAACTCACAAGGTCAATCTAAAAGTTTCTCTTCAATTGATTGACCATCAATTCTACAAACCATGGTCAAATTATGACATATCTCTATGATTTTAATTGTTAAACACAAACTTAGACCTTCGGTGGGAGAGACCAAAATCACAGGTGTTGTACAGCTTCTTTTCATGTTATGTTTTTCTTAGATAATTGTATCAACTATGCTTTTGCTTTTATAAAATTACAGGTAAATGCCCCAGACTTTTAGTTAATGTTCTACTAATGACAGTACTGATGACCGAACTTGCAACATGCACACGTCTTTCTCAACATCATTCCTTTTACTGCCAATTTATCTAATCTGCAACATATGGCCACGTCTTGTCCTGAACTTATGATGAAATATCAGGTGAAATACAACTTTGTTGTATTTACATGCTCGTGCTGTGAGTGCTGCCCTAAATCAACACAATTAACTGCCTGAGCAGTGCTGAGTAAAGGATATGAGCATGTTTGCAGATCTGTCAAAAAATATGTTTGCTGAAGCTGTCAAAAGTCCAGATGATGATGATGTGTCCGATATGATGGTCTTTAAAAACCAGAGATCTCAGTTACCACAACACAACGGACGACTGCACAATGATCGCCACACTGCTTTATTTCATCATCTTAAGATCTGCTGCTGTTGAGGGGGTGAGTACAAAACAAGTTTTTCAATGCACATTTAAAAACTACAGAAATACAGAAAACCAAGCAGGTCTTAAAAGATTAGTTCACCCAAAAATGAAAATTCTCTCATCAAATACTCAGTGAACATCATTCGCTTGACCGAAAGAAACAGACAAGAAATCATTCATAGGGCTGATGTAGAAGAAGACAGAAGCTGATGAATTTCTTGTGTATTTGTAGGCACTGAGTCCCTGGACAGAGAGCAATGCCATTGATTCCAGTGGAGAATGCATTTGTGAGGTCTTTCTGTCCAACAGCACCTTTCCAACCGGAGAGCTCATCTCACTGGAGAACACAGCGGTGGAGATCAACCGCAAACTGGAGATGGAGATTAGCAAGGTCTGGAAGAACCTCAAGAACCCCCATGAGATTTGAGTGTCTGAAGGAAAGCATGTAGAATGTTTTGTGTGTGTATTACAGGTGGAAATGTACAAGAGTAAACTACAGGTCTATACAGCAAAGATCATGAATCTAACAGTGTTGATTGAGTTGATGGAGGGTGACCCTGACTCCTACAATGAGATCCACATGGAGGAGGTGAAGATCAAGATCAAGCAGGTGGAGGCTCTGATCGTAGAGCTGCAGCTGTCTATACAAACCACCTCTTCTGTGCTGGTATCCATACGCCAACAGGTAGCGCTCTGATTATTCCCAAAATAAGTTTTAATGTAGGACATTTGTTTTTGAAATCCCTAATTTGACTTCAAATTGTTCAACTGTAACTCTTCCAAGAGCTTTCAAGGTACTTCTACTGACTCTGTTCCTTCAGACTTCTAAGTTCTCTTCACCTAGGGTTGCACATTAATTGAATAAATAATCAAGATTAGATTAGATTTAGATTACAATTACAGCTGTACAATGAACTAATCGTGAAAATTGTCAATTATAGCAGTCCATGCAGGTCTACTCATGGACATCAAAATGTTACATTTAATTTTCTTTTTAACAAATGTTTTGCAGCGACTGAGAATTGTTACCAATCTCAGACAAGTTCATTGCTTGCTGCTTTGTATAATTTATTCAAAATTTCAATAAAAGCTTTTATTTTAAGCTTCTATGAGGGCCAATGTGAAGTTGACCATTTAGACAAATAGTCTTGATTTACTGATGTGTAAAACAACAATAAAGTCATCCAGAAACACGGTTCTCAGCATATTTTGGGTGTTTACCCGATATTAAGAATACAGCATACAGTTGATCAGCATTTCAATCTAAATTCTATTAATTGAAATGAATCGCAATTACAATATCAAGTGAAATAATTGACAATAAGGATTTTTGACATAATTGTGCAGCCCTAATATGACATTTAAAGCTCAAATCAAACTTTAAACAATTGCAAATACTTCCAGGCAAGATTTTGTCAAGCCAACATTCACATTTTTTGTCTTGATATACCCTACATTTTTAATGTCCAGTTTATCTTACAATTGCACACTTGAAAAGTTTTAGGTGCTGTGATCCATGTTTCGCCACAGTTTCCTGGTGAAATTAACACTAAAGGCACTACAACAACTGTGCAGTTCATTCACATTCACGAACGAGTACAATCAAATCAAATCAATCAAATCACTTTATTGTCACACTACTGTGTACACGAGTGCAACAGCAGGTGAAATTCTTGTGTGCAGTTCCGAGCAACATTGCAGTAATGACAGTGACGACATAAACCACTTTACAATAAACAACACACAAAACAATTTACATAACAAACTTACACAACAATTTACATAACAAATGTACACATACCTACACAACAATTTACATATCAAATGTACTCAATACACACAATGTAGAATACACATACACTAGATAAGGGTATAAATATATATATACACTAACTGAATTGGGAGCGAGAATATATTGACAGAATGAAGATTAATAAAGTGCAGTGCTGATTGTTGATCGTGAGAGATCATGTGTTCAAAAGTCTGATTGCTTGTGGGAAGAAGCTGTCATGTAGTCGGGTGGTGCGGGTCCTGATGCTGCGATACCGCCTGCCTGATGGAAGCAGTGAGAGCAGCCCATGACTTGGGTGGCTGGAGTCTTTGATAATCCTCCGAGCTTTATTCACACACCGTCTGTTATATATATCCTGGAGGGAGGGAAGCTCACCTCCGATGATGTTTCTGGCCGTTCGCACCACACTTTGCAGGTCTTTGCGGTTGTGGGCGGTGCTATTGCCGTACCAGGCGGTGATGCAGCCAGTCAGGATGCTCTCAACAGTACTAGTGTAGAACCGTGTGAGGATGTGTTGGTTCATTCCAAACTTCCTCAGCCGTCTCAGGAAGAAGAGGCGCTGGTGAGCCTTCTTCACAACGGCCTCAGTGTGGACGGACCATGTGAGTTCCTCAGTAATGTGGACACCGAGGAACTTGAAGCTGCTGACTCTCTCCACCGGTGCTCCATTAATGGTGATGGGGCTGTGCTCTCTGTCTTTCTTCCTGAAGTCCACCACAAGCTCCTTGGTTTTACTGACGTTGAGGGAGAGGTTGTGCTCCTGACACCAGCGTGTCAGAGTGTGCACCTCCTCTCTGTAGGCTGTTTCATCATTGTCAGTGATCAGACCTACAACCGTCGTATCGTCAGCAAACTTAATGATGGCATTGGAGCTATGTGTCGCCACACAGTCATGTGTGTACAGGGAATACAGGAGTGGGCTGAGAACACAGCCCTGCGGGGCTCCAGTGTTGAGGGTCAGTAATGAGGAGATGTTGCTGCCCATTCTAACCACCTGACGTCTGCCTGACAGGAAATCCAGGATCCAGCTGCACAGCGAGCTGTTTAAGCCCAGAGCCCGGAGTTTCTCATCAAGCTTGGAGGGCACTATGGTGTTGAATGCTGAGCTGTAGTCTACAAACAGCATTCTCACATATGTGTTCCTTTTTTCCAGGTGGGATAGAGCAGTGTGTATTGTAGATGCAATAGCATCATCAGTGGAGCGGTTGTTACGGTAGGCAAACTGCAATGGGTCCAAAGAGGTGGGCAGAACAGAGCAGATGTGATCTCTGATCAACCTCTCAAAGCATTTGCTGATGATGGGGGTGAGGGCAACAGGATGCCAGTCATTTAAGCAAGTGATTTTGGCTTGCTTCGGTACAGGCACAATGGTTGATGTTTTGAAGCATGTGGGGACTACAGACAGGGAGAGGGACAGGTTGAAAATGTCCGTAAAAACACCAGCCAGTTGGTTCGCGCGTGCTCTGATGACGCGGCCCGGAATGCCGTCTGGACCCGCGGCTTTGCGAATGTTCACCCGTTGAAAGGATCAGGTTACATCCGCAACAGAGATGGAGAGTGAACCATCATCTGTAGTATCGGCCGCGAGTGCTCTCTCCGCGAGGGCGGTGTTGTTGTTGTCCTCGAAACGAGCATAAAATGTATTAAGCTCGTCCGGGAGAGAGGCAGCGGTGTTCATGGCAGAGTTTTTATTCCGTTTATAGTCCGTGATGGTGTTAATTCCCTGCCACATACTTCTGGAGTCAGTGGTGTTGAACTGTCCTTCAATTTTGTGCCTGTACTGGCGTTTGGCTGCACTGATGGAGTTACGGAGGGCATAACTGGCTTGTTTACGCTCCTCCGCGTTCCCGGAATTAAAAGCGGTGGTCCGCGCAGTAAGTGCCGCACGAACATCGCCGTTAACCCAGGGTTTCTGGTTGGGGTAGATCCGTATAGTTTTCGTCGGAACAACGTCCTCTACGCACTTCCTGATGAAACACGTTACGCTATCAGCGTAAACCTCGATGTCGTCATCGGCGGCAGACCGGAACATCTCCCAGTCCGCGTGATCAAAACAGTCCTGTAGCGCAGAGTCTGATTGGTCCGACCAGCACTGGATCATTCTAATGGTGGGTGATTCCCGTTTCTGCCTGTAAGCGAGCAGAAGCAGAACGGAGGAGTGGTCGGATTTGCCAAATGGTGGGCGGGGGAGGGATTTGTAGCCATCCTGGAAAGGAGAATAGCAATGATCCAAAACCCGGTCTCCTCGTGTGTTGAAGCTGATGTGTTGGTGGTATTTTGGTGCTATTGTTTTGAAGTTGGCTTTGTTGAAGTCCCCGGCAACAATGAACGCAGCCTCAGGGTGCGTGGTTTCCTGCTCACTTATACTGCCATACAGTTCCCTAAGTGCCCGGTCTGTGTCGGCTTGTGGGGGGATGTACACAACTGTGATAATGACCGCTGTGAATTCCCTCGGTAGCCAGAATGGTCGACACAGAAGCATGAGAAATTCCAAATCAGGAAAGCAGAAAGACTTGATAAAATGTACATTCCTCTGATCACACCATGATTTGTTGATCATAAAACATACACCTCCACCTCTGCTTTTACCTGAGAGGTCTTTCGCTCTGTCCGCTCGGTGCACGGAGAACCCCACGGGTTCGATGGCCGAGTCTGGAATCTCCGCGGACATCCAGGTTTCCGTAAGACAGATAACGCAGCATTCTCTCGTCTCTCTTTGGAAGGAGATCCGCGCTCTCAGCTCGCAGAGCTTGTTGTCCAGAGATTGAACATTTGCCAGTAGTATACTGGGTAGCGGGGGTCGATTTGCGCGACGTCTTAATCTGATGAGAACGCCGGCTCTTTTTCCTCTTTTCCTTCTGCGTTTCCGCGGCCGGGCAGCCCAAACAAAGGGCTCCGCTGGCGTGTTTGTAAACCGCGGGTCGGCATTGAGGAATGTGAAGTCCGGTTTTCGGTGTGTGATTGCCGAACCAATGTCCAAAAGCGTTTGTCTGTCGTACACAATAAGGCAGACAACATCCAAGACAAAAAAACACAGAACTGTAAACAAAACAAACAATAAACTGCAGTGTTTTGACGGAGTCGCGACGCAGCAGCCATACTCGGCGCCATCTTGAGTCACAGATGCTGATTATGACTTTAAGAACACCTATTTGTCGCTCTATTACTCACACAGTGCTATGTTTTGATATAGAAATGCATTTTTACTATAATGCATAATTTGAAAAATGATACAGTTTAACACTTGTATTACAGACCCACCTACATATACACACTTATTCCAGTGTCATTAGCTCTTGTGGCAATTCACTTTATAATGTAGTGGACTTTAGATTCAGAAGATCGTGGTTTGACTCCAGCCAAGCACGCAAGCTGGTACGTGAGATAAAAGTGTCATAGAAGCGACACAAAATGATGTCAGAAAATGTGCTTTTCATGTCGCATTTGCTTTTCCCACACTATCGGCTAGGTTTAAGTGTTGTTTCAGGGTAGGGATGTCTTATTCACCTCTCATTTGCATTTAGGACACTATTGGTTAGGTTTAGGATGAAGTTTTAAGTTGGGGGGGGGGGGGTCATTTTACTCACTAAAACCATCTAATAATTCCCTTAAAAACCTTGTCTGATTAAAACATTATTCACTCACTTTTGGCGCCTCTCTCTGGACATTTAACTAGGAAACTGCAGCTAAATCTGTAATGAAGCATGCAATTTTGTTTTGCAAAAATGTTGCCACTGTGATGTAATGTTCTTGAGATCAGGCTGTATCTGTGTGACTTAACTGATTTTGATGGAAACAGGTCAGTGTTATGATTGAAGTGCTGACTCGACTGGAGGTCACCTATGACAAGAACCTTGTTCTTGTGACACGTCGAGAGTACATCATTCTACAGCAAAAACTGCAGGAATGTGAGCGACGCCACAATGAAATCTTCAATCCAAACATTGGTATGTTTTTCAAGTATGATGACACTGAATGTGCAACTTAAGAATCTATATTTATTAACTAATTGAGTTGTTTTTCTTTTCAAGGAATCTGTAATCATGGTGGAATAAGAAAAATCAGTCAGCCATTCATCAGCCAGCTGAACGCAGACCTGAATGCAGGTTATAAGTATGGAGGATGGGGTAAAGACTCCAAGCCCTTGCCTGGCTCTGAGAATATGAACTGGTACTCAGGCTTTACCGACACTCTGGTCAGCAGAATCACACTCTATGATGACTATTATAAACTGATCATGAGACAGGGCTTTAGTACTCACGAGTTATACCTTGCATATAAATATGACTGGCGAGGCACTGGAAACAATTACATAGTGCGGGAAAATACCCTTTACTATCAGTTCAGAAGTCCTTTTAGCATGGCAAAGTACAACATGACCAGCAAAACAGCCGAGTACAAGGTGGTTCCAGAGGCTACGACCCGATTCTCATACCACTACTCGCCCAATCAGAACCTGGACTTTGCTGCCGATGAGACTGGGATGTGGGTAACTTACGCCACAGAGGAGTCAAATGGTAAACTAGTCTTGGGGAAGATAGACGAGGAGTCGTTTGCATTAGAGGAGGTTTGGCAGACCAATATTTTCAAACCATCTGTAGGAAATACATTCATGGTATGTGGGGTTCTATATGCCACAAGGTCTGTAGACTCCAAAACCGAGGAGATATTTTACACTTACAACACTCATACCAAAGAGGAAAGCCATGTTAGTATTCCCTTTGAAAAGTTCCAGGATTCCTATGTCTACTTGGACTACAACCCCACTGATCAGAAGCTTTACATGTACACCAATGGTTATTATGTCAACTATCATGTTTGGTTCAACCATGAAGGTTCTAGAGATAAACCACAACTCTGAATCCTGAAATATTTAAGCATGAAGTTGTTCTAATAAACAACTGCATGTTCTACTTTGTAAGTTGCTTTGGATAAAAGCATCTCCCAAATGAATAAATCTTAAATGTAAACAGAACACCAGTGTATGTTCTCTATTTCTGTGTTTGTAATAAACTCTTATGAGCAGGATTTATAAAGTTTCTTTCTTGTAAATCAAATTCTCCTGATTTTTTTATTAAAGAATACAATTTTCTCAAAATTAAAAATTCTGAAAACATTTGAAGTGACTAATCTAAAATAGTCTTTAAGCCTCTTCTTGAGTCTACTGGTGGTGTTAGGTGCTTCTTTTGCATTTTCAAACACTGTCCAACAATGGCAAGTTTGAGTTGATTCTTCAGTTTTGGTCTCTTAAACTCCTGAGACCCGAGTGTAACTGCTGTGTGCATTTTCTATTCCCTTTTTGATTTGTTACTAGCACCCTAAGAAACATGTAAAAAAAAAAAGCTATAGGGTTCTCCCTTGCTCCCTATTTATTGAATGACCTCCAGTGTGCTGTCTGTCTGCACTAGTCTCAGAACAGTTTGAAATGCATGCACCCACCGAAGCAGTTCATGGAAATCAACGCCATGGTGTTTGGTCACATGACTCCATGCATCAGAAGTTTAACCCTTAAATTATTTCTTAGAGTATCCTGAACAGTATGCAATGGGTTTAAATTAATTTAAATTATGCGTTGCGTATAGCGATGCAAAACAGAGTCCTCACTTGAGGTCACGGGGTCACACGAGGTATACGTTTATTATAACAGGAAATGGTGTATTTCTTTGTTTTTTACCAGACAAATGATGACTATATTCATACAAACAACTACTATATCATGTCAAATTCCTGCGCAATTGTGGTGAATTTTCAGTATCACATATGTGTACACGTACATATTATTCATGGTATTTCTTACTCAAGGTGGCGCTGATGTGGCAGTGATTGACTTGATTTACATTTGACATCACTATTTGATGAAAAAACAACATGGAAGTCTATAGCAAGAACAGCACATGAACAGTATGATTTTTTATTATGAATATTTATTAACAAATTTCGTACCAGCACATAATATAATTCAGACAATGCAAGAACCTCCGAATAAAAGTGCACTTTGCACACATGGTTTTGCCTACACATTTTCAATAATAATAACCTGGTCCACAAACTCCATCCCTTGGTCTATGATGATGTTTTCCACTAGTCAGAAAATCCAACAGTCTGTTGATGACGAGTGCCGCCACCTCAGCTGCAGTCTTATTATTCAAGTGTTCATCGATGACCTGTTTGGTGAAGAGGTCAGCCATTGTGAGGACATAACTGTTCCCCTGAATACTGACTGGAAAAATACTGACACATCAAATCCAGACCTAAAATAGTCCATGGTTTTGTGACTTTGACAGTGTTTAACACTGAAGTGCTTGTATCAACAGTGTTCTTCAATTTACACTGAGGACAGCGTGCAATCTGAAAAAACATTAATATAAATACATCACACAAAATTGAAGATTGACATTTTTTTCTGTTATCAATTACAGACCCATATATTTTGTTTCAACCCATTATTATGCTGCATTTAAGTGCTCCTTCGAAGTTCGTTCTTATGAGTTTGAAAGTCAGAATTATGGTGTGAAGTGCGTTCAAGTGATTTTTGTTGTCAGAAAATGGATGTGTCTCTCTCTTTCAGTTACCGACAAACATCTTTTATGGTGCTTTTGCAGTGAAATTAAGAGCAAAGTGTGCAAGACTCATACAGTGGCAAGAAAAAGTTTGTGAACCCTTTCTGAATTAATTGCTCATAAAATGTGATCTCATTTTCATTAAAGTCACAAGTATAGACAAACACAATGTGCTTAATCTAACAACACACAATAATAATAATCTTTCATGTCTTTATTGAACAAATCCCATTAAACATTCACAGTAGTGTGGAAAAAGTAAGTGAATCCTTGGATTTAATAACTGGTCGATCCTCCTTTGGCAGCAATAACCTCAATCAAGTGTTTCCGGTATCTGTGGATTAGACCTCCACAACATTCAGAAGGAATTCTGGATCATTCTTCCTTACAGAACTGCTTCAGTTCAGACATATTCTTATGATGTCTGGTGTGAACGGCTCTCTTGAGGTCATTCCACAGCATCTCTATTGGGTTAATGTCTGGACTCTGACTGGGACACTCCAAAAAGTGGATTTTCTTTTTTTGAAGTCATTCTGTAGTGGATTTACTTTGATGTTTAGTGTCATTGTCCTGCAGCATCAGCCAACTTCAACTGAGCACAGACACCCCGACATTATCCTGTAGGGTATCTTGATAAACTTGGGAATTCATTTTCCCATTATGATAGCAAGCGGCCCAGGACCTGAAGCAGCAAAGCAGCCCCAAATCATGATGCTCCCTCCAACGTACTTCACTGTTGGCAAGATGTTTTCATGTTGATATGCTGAGCCGTTTTTTGCCATATTTAGTGTTGCGTGTTCTTCCAAAACAATTCAACCGTACATTCATCAGTCCACAAAACAATTTCCCAGTAGTATTGCAGAGTGTCAAGGTGGTCTTTGGCAAACTTCTGGTGTGCAGCAAAGTTTTTTTGTTTAATGTTTTCTGTATAGTAGACTCATAAACAGAGATGTTAACCAGTCCCAATGATTCCTTCAAGTCTTTATCTCTCACTCAAGGGATCTTTTTTACCTCATTGATTATTCTGCGGTGTGACCTTTGAGTCATCTTGCCAGAACGGCCACTTCTAGTGAGAGTACCTATAGTACTAAATCATCTCCATTTATAGACAGTTTGTCTAACTGTGGACAGATGAATATCTAACGGCCACTTCTAGAGAGAGTACCTATAGTACTAAATCATCTCCATTTATAGACAGTTTGTCTAACTGTGGACAGATGAATATCTAACGGCCACTTCTAGTGAGAGTACCTATAGTACTAAATCATCTCCATTTATAGACAGTTTGTCTAACTGTGGACAGATGAATATCTAACGGCCACTTCTAGAGAGAGTACCTATAGTACTAAATCATCTCCATTTATAGTCAGTTTGTCTAACTGTGGACAGATGAATATCTAACGGCCACTTCTAGAGAGAGTACCTATAGTACTAAATCATCTCCATTTATAGTCAGTTTGTCTAACTGTGGACAGATGAATATCTAACGGCCACTTCTAGAGAGAGTACATATAGTACTAAATCATCTCCATTTATAGTCAGTTTGTCTAACTGTGGACAGATGAATATCTAACGGCTACTTCTAGTGAGAGTACCTATAGAACTAAATCTTCTCCATTTATAGACAGTTTGTCTAACTGTGGACAGATGAATATCTAACGGCCACTTCTAGTGAGAGTACCTATAGTACTAAATCATCTCCATTTATAGACAGTTTGTCTAACTGTGGACAGATGAATATCTAACGGCCACTTCTAGTGAGAGTATCCACAGTACTAAATCTTCTTCATTTACAGACAGTTTGTCTAACTGTGGACAGATGAATATCTAACGGCCACTTCTAGTGAGAGTACCTATAGTACTAAATCGTCTCCATTTATAGACAGTTTGTCTAACTGTGGACAGATTAATATCTAACGGCTACTTCTAGTGAGAGTACCTATAGTACTAAATCATCTCCATTTATAGACAGTTTGTCTAACTGTGGACAGATGAATATCTAACGGCCACTTCTAGTGAGAGTATCCACAGTACTAAATCTTCTTCATTTACAGACAGTTTGTCTAACTGTGGACAGATGAATATCTAACGGCCACTTCTAGTGAGAGTACCTATAGTACTAAATCATCTCCATTTACAGACAGTTTGTCTAACTGTGGACATATGAATATCTATCGGCCACTTCTAGTGAGAGTATCTATAGTACTAAATCATCTCCATTTATAGACAGTTTGTCTAACTGTGGACAGATGAATATCTAACGGCCACTTCTAGTGAGAGTACCTATAGTACTAAATCATCTCCATTTACAGACAGTTTGTCTAACTGTGGACATATGAATATCTATCGGCCACTTCTAGTGAGAGTATCTATAGTACTAAATCATCTCCATTTATAGACAGTTTGTCTAACTGTGAACAGATGAATATCTAACGGCCACTTCTAGTGAGAGTATCCACAGTACTAAATCTTCATTTACAGACAGTTTGTCTAACTGTGAACAGATGAATATCTAAACTCTTCAAGATAACTTTTCAAACCCTTTTCAGCATTATGCAAAGCAACAATTCTTGATTGTAGGTCTTCTGAAATCTCTTTTTTGCGAGGCATGGTCCACATCAGCAGATGCTTCTTGTGAATGGCAAACTCAAAATGTTTGAGTGCTTTTTATAAGTCAAAGTAGCTCTAACACACACCTCCAATCTTGTTTAATTAATTGGATGCCAGGTTTGCAACTTCTGTCACCAAAAACAAAAGAAGGACTCAGTCCTCTTGTGGATGTGCATAATAGGGCTGGTCGAAAGTGGATATTTATACAGTAGATAAAAAGGTCTTATCTATTGATCTGTTTCTCACCCACACCAATCATATTTCTTCTGAAGAAATGGATTAAACCACTGGAGTCGCATGGATTGCTTTTATGCTGCCTTTCTGGTCTTTTTTGAGCTTCAGAGTTTTTGACCCTGTTGACTTGCATTGTGGGTCCTCATACAGAGATGAAATATTATTCTAAAAATCTTTGTTTGTCTTCAGCAGAAGAAAGAGAGTCATACACATCTGGGATGTCATTATGGTGAGTAAATAATAAGATAATTTTCATTTTAGATTAAATTACACCTTAAAGTGTTTGTAACGCTACTAAGAACAGCAGAACATAAAAAAACAAACACTCTTTCCAACATTTCACCCACTTGCTGATGACTCTTGTGATGCCGAGCCAGTAGTATGATGAAGCAATCAGGGCATATGTCTTCAACAGGCCTTGATGTCGACCTCTCTATGTTGTCATGGCAATCCTGAAGCACTGCTTCCTTTTGCTTCATATTCATCACCAACAGACGATGTGAACCATTTTTGCCTGTGCATACAGCTGTCCATCTAAATTATGTTCAAGATCAAAATTAGCACTGTTCAAGAATGATTTGCCACTTTAAGAATCTGACTGAGCTTGTTGTCATTTCTAGCAATCTCAATGCTGTCCGTTACAAGGGAAGACATCCTCATTCCTCATGTGGAACCCTTCCTGTAGTCTCATCCTGATATGACCCTCCAGCATGACAATCCCACCAGCCATACTGCTCATTCTGTGCATGATTTCCTGCAAGACAGGAATGTCAGTGTTCTGCCATGGCCAGTGAAGAGCCCGGATCTCAATCACATTGCAAGTGCCTTGGTGGAAGAGTGGGGTAACATCTCACAGCAAGAACTGGCAAATCTGGTGCAGTCCATGAGGAGATGCTGCACTGATGTACTTAATGCAACTGGTGGCCACACCAGATACTGACTGTGACCTTAGATTTTGACCCCCTCTTTGTTCAGGGACACATTAGTCCATTTCTCTTAGTCACATGTCTATGAAACTTGTTCAGTTTATGTCTTAGTTGTTCAATCTTTTTATGTTCACACAAATATTTACACATGTTAAATTTGCTGAAAATAGAAGCAGATGAAAGTGAGAAGACATTTCTTTTTTTGGCTGGGCAAAGAACGGAATTCATTTAGCAATTTTGCTTCTTCTAAAAATACTACATACACTGTATTTTATAGTAACACCTGTCATCCTGGAAAATAAAGTGTAACTCGAACTCCCTTCACTTCAGGTGTTCACTGCATTCATTTAAATTCAAGCTCATATCTATTTTGCACAAAATTGTTTGTACTGTATATAAATTATATTTGTACAGTGTCTAATGTATTAAAAAATGTCCTGTTTGCAGATTACACAAATTTATGTTGTTCGGGTAAAAATTTGGAACTGTTTCTGAATACAGTGGAAATTGAATTTATAGTCTTAAAAAATGGTTTGTTGATAATAGACTTTCATTGAATTTAAGTAAAAGTTCATAATATTTAGTAATTGGCAACTTGTTTAGGTTACTGTTGTAACCTCTGTTCCCTGATGGAGGGAACGAGACATTTTGTCGAATGAATCAACACTAGGGGACTTTCTTGAATGCCTCGGTTACCTCTAATCTTGAGAAAAGGCCAGTGAGAATTTGGCAAACTGAATTTGCATGTCCCTCCCCCGGACATACGGGTATAAAATGAGGGAATCGTGCATCTGTTCATTCAGGTTTTGCACTGAGGAGCCGAGAATAAGGTTTGGTCGTCACTGTGGCTCAGTTCAGCATCATGGCTGGGTGGACACAACGTCTCGTTCCCTCCATAAGAGAATGGAGGATACAACAGTAACCTAGGCATTCCCCATCTGTCGCTCACTCAACATTGTGTCGAATGAAGCGGGTCCCTATTCAATCACGCCATACGCTGAACCATGTACGTGAGCTGCTGACGCAGGTGCGGGAAGGCAGTTGCGTGCCAAAGCAACAGGCTGCGTCAGACTGCACGTACCCTTCCACAAAGCCCCATAAAAAACATAAACTTTTTCATAAACTTTTTAGGTTCCCGGCATCGCAAGTGACATGCGAAGCATGGGAGCAGGCCGCACCAGCCATGCCTTTTCTATCTCTATGTTTCTCGCGTAGAGTTAAAGTAGCTAGGGCCATTTTAATGCTAAAACACGCATCGGGGAAGGTGTTTCTTTCCAACTCATATTCTTTCAGGTGGAAAAGACCCCATGGAGACCACCACCTGCCCAGGCTGGGGGGAGGTAAAGTGTGGCAAAATAGGTCACATGGGTTTTCAGGCCACATGTGGAAATGGAGCAGTGGTAGATCCTACCTGCTGCGAGGGAGGAGTTGCTACAAACACGGCAACCAGGGGGCAGCACATTGTATATAGGTACACAAAGCACGCACCGGACACAGCAACGAAAAGGCTGGGTCTGCCTCCTCCCGGGGTAGCTCTTGCAGGTTCACTACCTGGTCCCTGAAGGGGGTCGTAGGAACCTTGGGCACATAGCCGGTCATGGTCTTAGGATGACATTGGTGTCTGCCGGACCGAACTCCAGGCAAGTGTCGCTGACAGAGAATGCTTGCAGGTCCCCAACCCTCTTGATAGAGGTGAGCTTGACCAGGATGGCCGTCTTCAAGGAGAGGGCTCTGGCTCTAAGGGGGGGTCTCTGAAGGCCTGAAGGGACCACGGAGAGATCCCATGAGTGGAACAGGCATGGCCTGGGAGGGTTCAGCCTCCGGGCACCTCTAAGTAATCTGATGATCAGATTGTGCTTCCCTAGGGACTTACTGTCCACTGTGTCGTGGTGAGCCAATATGGCGGCTACATAAACCTTCAAGGTGGAGGGGGACAGCCTCCCCTCCAGCCTCTCCTGCAGAAATGAGATCACTGATCCGACTGCGCACCTCTGCGGGTCTTCAGATCGGGAAGAACACCAATTTGTGAACAATCGCCACTTCAGGGCGTAAAGTTGCCTGGTAGAGGGAGCTCTTTGGTTGATTGTGTCTACGACGGCAGGTGGTAGGCCACTTAGATCTTCCACATCCCGTCCAGGGGCCAGACGTGGAGGTTCCAGAGGTCTGGGCGTGGATTCCAGAGGGCGCCCCGTCCCTGAGAAAGAAGGTCCTTCCTCAGGGGAATTCGCCAGGGAGGGGCTGTTGCGAGGAGCATGAGATCCGAGAACCAAGTCCGTGTGGGCCAATAGGGGGCCACTAGAGTAACTTGTTCCTCATCCTCCCTGACCTTGCAAAGCACCCATGCAAGTAGGCTCACTGGTGGAAATGCATTCTCACGCAGCCCCCGGGGCCAGCTGTGTGCCAATGTGTCTATCCTGAGGGGAGCCTCCACTAGGGAGTACCAGAGTGGGCAGTGGGAGGTCTCTTGGGAAGCAAACAGGTCTACCTGTGCTTCACTGAACTGCTCCCAAATCAGCTGGACCACCTGGGGGTGAAGCCTCCACTCTCTGCTGAGTGAACCCTGTCACGAGAGTGCATCTGCTGCTGTGTTGAGGTTGCCTGGGATATGAGTGGCACACAAAGACCTGAGTCACTGCTGGCTCAAAAGGAATAGATGGCAGGTGAGTTGTGATGTGATGAGAGCGCATGCCACCGTGGCGATTTACATATGCTGTCACGGTGGTGCTGTCTGAGCGAATCAAGATGTGCTTGCCCTGAAGTAGCGGGAGAAACCTCGGCTGGGCAAGGATTACAGTCAGCAACTCTAAGCAGTTGATGTGCCAACCCAGCTGGGGCCCCGTCCAGGATTCGGCAGCTGCGTGCCCGTTGCACACGGCACCCAAACCCTGTTTGGAGACATCTGTCGAGTCAGACTCGAGTGCTGAAGCGGTCTCATATGCATCAACCCCAGTGACGCGACCGCCGCGGAGGATGCCATATGCCCCAGGAGCCTCTGGAATTGTTTTAGCGTGCTGTAATTGAGACTGAGTCTAACTCCATGCCAAGAAAAGAGATGTTCTGAACCGGGGAAAGCTTGCTCTTTTCCCAGATGACCTGAAGACCTAGACGGCTGAGGTGTCTGAGCACCTGGTCCCTGTGGGTGCACAGTTACTCTTGAGAGTGGGCTATGGTGAGCCAGTCATCGAGGTAATTGAGTATGCGGATCCCCACTTCCCAAGGGCTGTCTCTGCAACCTTCATGAAGATGCAAGGGGACAGGGACATGCCGAAGGGGAGAACCTTGTACTGATATGCCTGGCCGTCTAACTCAAACCGTAGGAAGGGTCAGTGTCAAGGCAAGATAGAGACGTGGAAGTACACGTCCTTCAAGTCTACCGCTGTGAACCAATCCTGATGCCGGACGCATGTTAGGATGTGTCTTTGCGTGAGCATCTTGAACATCTTAAGTTGTGCAAGACCCGGTTGAAAACTCTCCACACATAGGTGTTGGGCCTGGCGAACTGGATCACGTAGCCGAGTCGGATGGTCCTGGCCAGCCAGCGCAATGGGTTGAGAAGTGAAAGCCATGCGTCCAAGCTCCGTGCGAGGGGCACTAGAGGGATGATTGTTTTTTGCATACCTGGCAGGGCGGAGCAGAAGAGCAGAGCAGATAGTGTTGCATCAGGAGGCAAAAGCACGTCCCGGGGCCTTGGTGCTGAGAGAAGGCTCGAAGCACTTAACTTGCTCCATGCACTCGGAAGAGGGCGGGTTAGCTGCCTGGCCTTTGGAAACCGCAGGGGGACGCCCTCGACGAGCAGACGGAGCACGGCCTGTGCTGCA
The DNA here is from genome assembly GCA_032164185.1 of Moxostoma hubbsi. Taxonomy (NCBI): domain Eukaryota; kingdom Metazoa; phylum Chordata; class Actinopteri; order Cypriniformes; family Catostomidae; genus Moxostoma; species Moxostoma hubbsi. The sequence goes on from JAVLUX010000013.1 coordinate 2,113,063, forward strand.
ACAGTGGCGGGGCATGTTATGGGAAATGGTCTCCGTCTGTTTCTTCACCGCCGAAAAATGCTGGGCGAAGTCGTTGACGATGTCGCCGAATAGGCTGAGCTGGGAGACGAGGGTGTTGAAAAAGCGGGCTTTGTCTACCTCCCACATCTCGACCAGGTTCAGCCATAGGTGACGTTCCTGGACCACAAGGGTGGCCATCGCCTGCCCGAGTGTTCACGCTGTGACCTTCGTGGCCCGGAGGGCGAAGTCGGTTGCTGAGCGCAGTTCCTGCAGCACATCAGGATAAGGACTACACACGTGCAGATCTTCTTCCCACGTGGCTTCGAGCAGCACCCTGACCCGAGGAACCAATCGTCTAGTCATGAGGTTTGAGGGGAGGACGGAGGGATCCAGTCCAGCCCCACGCTCATGACGGCTCGGGCAAGCATATTGGACATCTGGGCATCAGCCTCGAACTGGGCGGGCAAACCCGAAGGCGGCAGCCCAGCTGAGTCGACTACGTCAGATGCCGCGATGCTCTCCGATGCAGCGGAAACGTCATCATCATGCTCCATGGTGCCAACAGAGACAACAGACTGGCCATTAGGTGAGCCGGTCTCACGTTGAGCTTGGATGGAAGCAGTCGAGTGTGCTGGGGGGTGGGTGGTTCGTGGGGATTTACCTGGCAAAACTGGGCCCGCTGAACCCCCCCAGATCGCCTCCATCACCAGCCAGGTCATCCTCAATCCCGTGGGAAGGAGCAACATGGGGGGTGTCTGGAGTGGTGTTTCCCTTGAGAAAGGAAAGCCGTGACAGCAACGATGCCATGGTCAAGTTCTCACAATGCGTACAAGAGCCATCCACAAACGCTGCCTCGGTGTGATCACGACCCAGACACACAAGGCGGCGCCTATGACCGTCACAAGCAGAGAGATATCTGCTGCATCCAGGAACAACGCTAAGGCGGAAAGGCATCTTGACAAAGACGTGTCTTTAAAAAGACCTTTGACGCCAATGCTTTAACTCTTGTAGTTTAGAAAATAAACACTTTTAGAGGAGTTTTTGCTCTTTTAAGAAGCTGTCGAAGCACCCAGGGACGTGGACTGCGCTGGCGTGTAGAGGAGGGAGTATGCCGCTGGCAATGCACTGTAGATCCAACAGCAAAGCTCTCTTTAGAGGTGAGTGGAATAGTGGTGAGATCTTCAGCTATTTTGGAAACTATGTGATCATACGGTATATTTATATGCATATGTTTATGTCATTATTTTTATTTCTGTTTTGATGCTTGGTATTGGGATAGTTTCACATGTATTTTTTTCTCTGTATTCTTGTCATAATAAAAATTATATTTTTTTATTGTGTATTTTTATTTGGACCCCATGAAAAATATAGCCTAATCCCATTGTTGACAAGCATGTCATGTGGTGGCAGAACGCCTGTAAACTGATGTGTTAGATTTGCCAGATTACACAATAAAACGAATGTATGGCACAAAACCATCCTAAATACACAAATATTCTTAGCTATACAATTATTATGAGTTACTAACCTATCTGTATGTTTGCCGCAAAGCAGTAATTTGAAAAGATCTCCTCAGTCCAGTCAGCTCTGTTGATGGCTTGAAGCCACAGTCGTCTACAAGAACCCTCGAAATAATATTTCAACAACGGAATACCATAAAAGTTCACTGTTTTCCAACGGTTTCTGCCACCACTTCTGTATGTGACATAAGCGGTAATACAATTATGAAACAAAAACAATTCATGAAATAGCAAAAATGTAAAAGGCAACATACAAAAATATCAAACTTGTTTTGATCACCAGAAATTGTTATTGATAAATTGTATAAAACACAAGCAACTACTTACAAAACAAAAAAAACCAACAGGAATTTTCTGCAGTTTTCCTGTAGCAATCCTGCAGGAATATTTTGAAGGAATAGAATGAATCTTTTGCAGGAATGGTCTTACAGGTCATTAAAACACCTTTATTCCTGCAGGAATATTGTGCTGGGTAGATTTCAAATCCTGCGGGACATAGCAAGTGTTAAACTGCACACACTGAGCAGGAGTTGTCTGCAGGAACTATTTGGGTGGCATCCTGCAGGATTTGATTTCCTCCTGGACAATCAAACTCACAAATATAACAATGTCCATTTTTACCAATGAATAACTTTATTGATAGAAATGTTGTCATTATTAATGACATAATCTGTTAATTTCCCAAGCAGCGGAGTCAGACATACCTAGAAAACAGAGAATTAAACAAGCTAAGTAACTGGACAATATTGCTGACAACTGTGAAAAATAGATCATAACAATAATGTGCGATATCCTAACAGTGTAAAATAGATAAGTGTTTAGGTGTTAATGGGTTTCAGTGGCGTGCACAGAAGGGGGGCTACAGGAGCACCTTCGAGAAGAGACACGTTTTCTTACATTCGTTTGGAACAAGCTTTTGAGGAGTGTCCCTTTCCTGCAGCAGTGCCCTTCAAGGGAGCAAAAATGCAGTTTAGAATTTGCCCCGGAACATTGTAGTGCCGTTGCCTAAGAAGAGTATAAAAAGTCCACCCTAAAAGTCGTAGTGTATGCTTATTAAAAGAATAAAACTCGGTTGGTTTTCAGATATTGCATAAAACTCTGTTTAGTAGAAAGAAACTCAATATATCTTTCATAAAATACAGTCATAAACTGAAGGAGCAATAAGCCATAAAACTAATCATTTTCAAAAATGTACCATAGTATTAACATTTTTGGTTTTGGGCATGTAGGCTACAGTACCAAGGTAATTATTCAGAAGCATGTATTACTATCTTGTCACCATCATTGTACCATGGTCCTATCATCATATTACCTATCATCCATCCATGCCTTATCCCTCATTTTTGCCTTATTCATTTCCTTTACAGCTGTCCACTGTGTCTGGGGAAAAACAAGTATATTTCATTAAGTTCAAGTTGAATGTATTAAGGCATTCAAGGAAGGGTATTTTGGACATGTCAATAATGCACCTAATATTAGCTCATAACATCACCTTTTTTCCAAGAGATTCACAATCTGCCATTTTGTCCATATTGGTGTGGCTGAGAGCCCAACATGTAACCAAAAACATAAGACATTACAATACAGCACAAAAAAGGAGGTTAAGAGGTTAGAAAGTGAAACTGTGTAGTCTGTATGTACAGTATACCTGCCAACACTCACGATTTTATCGTATTTCTCCCGTTTTTCCACCCCTCCTCCCACTGTACACACGATTTACAATTTCTCCCAATAAACTCATGATTTTCCGCATCCACACTTTGCTCATGAGAATGTGATAGACCTCCAGGTAGTGTTGCCACCTGTCCCGTAACATACAGGATTGTAATTTTCAAAAAGATGTCCAACAATGCATGAGTACAATACAAGAAGTACAGCTGAAGGAAAAAATACATCATATTAATTCACTTCAGCATATACTGCACACTCTAACACAAAAAAAGACATTTTCAATATTTGTTTTAAAAATAGTCACACAAAAAAGTGGTTTACTTAATAAATTATTTTATTTCTTCCCCAGTAGTGGGGTAAGATCATCATTTTGTGCTATGACAAGAAAATTAGCAAATGTTTCTATTTATTTCCCTTGATAATATGTTGGATGATGCATCATCATCCTGTACATGCTAAACTTTATCTATATATGTTACAATTTAAAAGTAATGAACATTGTTCTTTAGGGGGGTGTCTTACCCCATCCTACCCAATATATTATAACAGTTATTACATCAGTGTGTCCTCCTGTGTATCCTGTTTTATACCTGCATGTCTCTGTGGTTTTAAGGGTCCATTCTAAAACCTATATGAATATCCTGCACAGTGTGTCCATGTGTCCTTTAGGATTTCAACTGCAAACATCCTGCAGATAAAATGAAAATCCTCCAGGATACTTGGCCCACCCCGAATTTATGAAAAATACACTTATGTCAAGAACAGTTCAAAAGAAAACTGTTCCTTCATAAGCCTGTGTGTTTATGCCGAGTTGACTTGTTTAGCAAACAGATATGACAAAAACAATTATGATATTAACTCACAAACAAAGTTATGTTTATGTGGACATATAATAAGATGCCTGGAAGAATGATACAACACACCAAAAGGGCATGTGATTGTCATTCATGTTATTATATTGATGGCTTTTCCAGGTTCTGTAAACAGTGTTTCCTCTCATGTCATATATTCATGTGGTATAATAATCCACCAATAGAATACATACAAGCTGTAAGTAAACATTAACTGTGTGTATATGCCTTAACGAGGCGTGCCATCGTGCATTTATTGGATATCAGTAAAATAACCATGGGAATAAGACATATGTTCTGAATTAGTTCTGATAACATGCTGTATATAAGGCCCCTATAGTAAAACCCTTATTGGCACATTCTGGAAGAAGACGGCTACATGATGAATCTCCTTCTACTCATCCTAACAATAGTCAGCCCAGCACACGCCTGGCAGGTCAGAGTCGTTTTGACCTTCTCAATATTGATTAATTGCTGAACATTTACTTATGTTCTGGTTTTCCTTTGGTTCTGCAGTCAATAGAGGACTGGGGCTCTGGCAGCGTTGACAGCTCTGTTGGCGAGTTTGGACAGTGTGTTTGTAATGTTTTCCTGCCTGATACTTCATTCCCAGCAGACCGTGTGGAACACATGCAGATATCCTCAAATGAACTTTCTGTAGAGGTCAAGGTTCAAATCAACAAGGTACATTATGTTGGAGTTCTTACCGTCTAAAGAAGTACTTTTGGCGACTCCAGAATTGTTTAGTGTACAAAAGCAAACAAAATGTCATTGAAATTTAGCAGCATAGGCCCAACCTAATGGAAAACTATTCATATAAATTCTATAATCTATAAAGAACAGCAGAAGTGTGATTTACAGTCTTTATAGTCTAAATGTGTCTTACTTGACCACACAACAGGAAGCACTGTACACATTTCTGTTTTTTACCTCATCAGGTGGAAAGTCTCAAGGGTCAACTGGTCATTCTCCTCAGCGAGCTCTCCAATTTGACTGCTCGTGTGGAGATTCTGGAGAGCGGACCAGACAAGTACATCAAACTGGAGTTTGAGCTCCTGAGGATCGAGCTGAGAGAATTTGAGGCTCTGGTCACACAACTGAAGACATCACTGAACATCTCGTCACCAGCCATTGACAGTCTTTACACAGAGGTACAACTGTAGTTTTTCTTTTTAAAAGACAAAAACATTCTGTATGCTTTTGTTATTTCTGTGAACACAAAAGGAAAAAAACTGGAAGGATCTTTGTCCAGCTACTTTTCAATTCAATGACAGTTTATAGTGACCATGCTTGTCAAGCTCCAAAAAGGACCAAAAAGCACTCTTAAAGTCTTTTAAAAGTAGTGCAGATGACTCACGTGCTATATCCCAAGTTTTCTGAAGTTATATGATAGCTTTGTGTGACAAACAGAATTAAATTTACATTATTATTCACTGATAACCTTCCCCTATACCGAGGCTCTCAAATCTCATTCTCGTCTAAGTACAGGTTATAAATGTATAACAATGTGATGTCAATTACATCAAACTTGGGGCGAGGTGGCACCAATGTGTTGTAATTATGGACATTTTCAGATGCATTACGATCTTCATTTGAACGATATCGAAATCGATTCTGAAATCCCAAATTCAATCTTTTTCTGTATGTTTGTTTGTGACCTAATTAATTGCACCATGCAGCTAAAAATGTCTGTGATTCACCACTGGCTGGTAAATGTGATTGAGTGGTTTATATGGAGCTAAATTTGTGCCAAACCTAAACAAATAAATAGCAGGTTTTGCAAACAAACACAATCTGCTTTGCAACAGAAAACTTGACTCAAAAAAATAGAAAGCAATTTGCAGATACCAAAGGGCCCTTACAGAGTAAATGAAGGGTAGATGTCATGTACCAGTGGCTTAAAGAAATGCACTGTGTTTTACAAATAGAAAAAAAAAAACCATATGAGCCATATTTCACAAATAAATACTATCTATTCTGCAAATTCTACAGGACTGTTGTACACCAAATCAAATGTGAACAGCCACGTACCATTTGTGAGTCACATGAGTTTTGGTATGATTTTGTCAACCAGCATCTTAGTTTTCTCACAAATGGGCTGAGCAACATTTAGAAACAGTAGATGGTGCAGTAAACTCTTTGTTTTTTAGTTTTTTACCACTCAATTATGTCGTTATAGAGCGGTTCAGCCATGACGTAAGTTTGTAGGTGAACCCGGAAAAGAATTCACCATGGGTCCCCTCAGGATTTTCCTCTGGGGTTTAGAATGGGATTGTTGAACTTCTGAGTAAAATAAGATCTGTGGTAAATATTACTTGATGATATGTGGATATGTGGAGGAACAAAAAAAAAAAAAAGGATATAATTCAATACGGCTTCAAAATTCACATTTGCTGTGTGACTGTGTGTCATTTATTCTGGGTTTGTGGACTACAAGCTGAACAGATCTATTATTTCACATTATGTGATAAAAACAACTTATTTTCAGGTAAATACAAGATACTCTATGTCATAAATGACAACATTTTCTAATAAACACAAAATCTTATTTGGAAAAAACAATACATTTGCTAGTAATAATGAGATAAAAATGTAATATGCTCTACTAATGACAACCTTTTGTCATTTCAAATATATGATGTTGACATGATAATTAATTGACAGCTTATTAATGTGCTTCATTCACTTGGGGCCATAGTAGTACACTTGCTGCTCAGAATGGAATAACTGTGACATAATAGCATAGTTAATTAAACTGATCTGATCTCAATTTAAACCATAATTACAAATTTTCAGAGAACCGCCCAAATAATAATAATAAAAAGACTCCAGTTATTCATAAATAATATTGTATGTGTTTATAATCTTATGATCAACAGAATTGTTTTGAAAAAAAAAAAAAAAAAAAAAAAAAAAAAAAAAAAATATATATATATATATATATATATATATATATATTTCTTCCTAACGTTGTAAGCATGTAATTGTGGTTTTGTTCACTCCACCTCACTTTGAAAAGTCTCATTTTATTCCACTAGGTGGCAGAAAGCATATTAACTATATTTAACTATATAAATATAAACTATATTTTCTTTATCACATTCCATCACAATATACAGATGTGAAATGTAGGTGGCGCTCTAACACATTTTATCCCTCACAGATGTGCTCATCCGGTTCAAGCATCACTCTCATTATTTCATTGAATATCTCTACGCTGAGATAATATAAAACATTTTATCATCAATAGTCAAAAACATATTTTCTGATGATTTGATTTGCATGCTTTTCCTTCTGGATGGCATATTTTGTTCTGGACATCTAAGATATAATATTGAATTATTCAGCCAAGCAAGCTCACAGACAAGTAATAACCGTCTCCATCAATGGATATCAACCACTTTAAAATCAGAATCAAAACAAATTGAGAGCTTGTTATTAGGAATCAAATCAATTTGAGAAATCTGTTTCAAAACCCAGTCCAAATGCCATATGGAGAATGACATACAGCTATCATATGGCTTCAGAAGATTTGTAATATAGTGCACGAGTCACATGGACTACTTTTTTCATGTTGTTTTTTGTTCCTTTTTAAAGCTTGACATATGCGAGGTGAAGATTCTTACACTTCTCCATTTGTGTTTGAGAAAGAATGTTGTAGGAGTTTGGAAATTATATGAGGGTAAATGTCCCTTTCCTTTAAGATTCGGAATATGAGTTTACTTGTTGACCAATTGGAGAGCTACGACCAGAGCAACTTGGAAGTGATTCGCATTGAGTTCATCAAACTTCAAAAGAAACTGGAGAAATGTCAGGATGATAAGGACGACTTCTCCAGTGCACAAATAGGTATACTGTTCTACATTTAGTTTTTTATTAAGACAAACAAAGTGTCATATATGATACATTGAACAAAGTTGTCCTTCTGAAACATAACTTGAAACATTTTATTAGTCTTGTCAGAACCCACAGCAAACACATGAAGTGAAAAATACAAATAACTAGAAAGACCACGATTGGTATGAACCAACATCATGACTGGGAAATGATTGTAAACTTTGAACCGGTGTGTTGTAACTGTGATGAGAGATAATCAGCATTGTCAGGCAAAATTCAGTAAAATCATGTATGGCCACTTACACACGTTTTAGGAGTGACAACCGCATATAAATAAAGGAGTGAATACCCTACTTTCTTGTTCTGGGTCAGAAAACAGGAATCACTCCCAAATTAGTGATGACTGACATCCTGAAAACAGACTGGAATATGAATGGAAGTGTCCTTGGGCAAGACACTGAACTCCACGTTGCTCCCAATGGCAGACTAGCACCTTGCATGCAGCTCTGCCGCCATTTGAGTGAATGTGTGTGTGAATGGGTGAATGACATGCAGTGTAAAGTGCTTTGAAAACCACTAAGGTTAAAAAGATGCTACATAAGTGCAGCTCATTTACCTTAATAAAGTTTGTTCAGAAGTTGTGTACTTGATAACTAAGTGAACAAAAGTGTGAGTGAAGAGCACGCTGGAGCTGAAATATGAGACAAAACAAAGAAAAGACAAGACAAATATTACTTGTGAGCAGAATATTTGTACTAATCAAGTTGTAATTTTTCCAAAATGTGTGAAATAGGATTTAATTGTGTGCATTTAGGATACATCAAATTTCAGCTATGAATTTAGCCTAAGCAAGACAAAGGAGTCGATCATTTTATTAAAAACAAAAACTTTTAAAATGTCACTTCCATCAGCTTCATTTCCAGCAATGAAATGACACTGTGGTGGGAATTCCATGACAGAAATCTCCTGTGATGTGTGTACATACACTGTTGGACAATGTTAGTAGACAAATGTAAAAACAAACATTAAAATAAATTAAAACATTAATACTTTCATTGTGATTTAAAGGGTCCTGTAAGCATGGAGGTATTCTGAGGATTGGAAAACCGATCATCAGCCAGCTGAACGCAGACCTGAATGCAGGTTATAAGTATGGAGGATGGGGTAAAGACTCCAAGCCCTTGCCTGGCTCTGAGAATATGAACTGGTACTCAGGCTTTACCGACACTCTGGTCAGCAGAATCACACTCTATGATGACTATTATAAACTGATCATGAGACAGGGCTTTAGTACTCACGAGTTATACCTTGCATATAAATATGACTGGCGAGGCACTGGAAACAATTACATAGTGCGGGAAAATACCCTTTACTATCAGTTCAGAAGTCCTTTTAGCATGGCAAAGTACAACATGACCAGCAAAACAGCCGAGTACAAGGTGGTTCCAGAGGCTACGACCCGATTCTCATACCACTACTCGCCCAATCAGAACCTGGACTTTGCTGCCGATGAGACTGGGATGTGGGTAACTTACGCCACAGAGGAGTCAAATGGTAAACTAGTCTTGGGGAAGATAGACGAGGAGTCGTTTGCATTAGAGGAGGTTTGGCAGACGAGCATATACAAACAGTCTGTCACAAACATCTTCATGATTTGTGGAGTCCTGCATGCAACCAGATCAGTAGATACTCAATCGGAGGAGATTTTCTACACTTTTGACACCAACAAAAATGAGGAAAGTCATGTTAGTATTCACTTTGAGAAGTTCCAGGACTTCTATGTCTACCTGGACTACAACCCCACTGATCAGAAGCTTTACATGTACAACAATGGTTATTATGTGAGTTACAATGTGAAATTCAGAGATGCCTAGATAATCTACTGCTTTCAAAATTGTTTTTTGATTTAATGACAATTTCATACTTGAAATATTGAAATTGATTATGAGAACTCAGCAATAAAATTGTACCAAACGCTTAAATTATTTCAGATTTCCTTCACATTGTCTTGCTCATATGTAAAGTTGTACTAATGTACTACAAATTTACTATTAACAGTACTTGAACCTTTTTGATGTTTCACAAAAAGAAAAAGATAATAATGCATCACTGAACTGATGTAGTGATTTCATGTCAAGGGGGAATCTCATTCAACTTCCTGTCTCAATTTCAGAGTGCATTTAGAGACAATTTATCCAGAGAGAAGCACTCATATAAAAATGAATGGGAGAAATTTGAAAGCCCAATATGGTGGATGTACAAACTAAAGTCCCACCTTACAGATAAAAGACCCTATCACCTTTTAGATACAAAGGGGGGTTTAACCTCCCACCCAGATGACATGACGTGTTCTAAATTTCAAAACAATCATTTATTTTCTACAAACGTGTGCATACACCGCCAACCCTCAGCGTCAACATTGTGAAGTGTCATAGAGTGCAGCTTGCATAGTTTTATATTAAATTTGAATTGAATCATTATCAGAGGATGTTTACTGTTTACTCACCCGTGATGGTATAACCACATATGACTTTCTTTCTTTTTCTAAACACAAAGGGAGAAATTATAAAAACAATTTGTTCTCAGTGATGTCATACAATGTCAGTTTATGGTGATCACCTCAAGCACCTTCAAGCTTCAAAAGGACACAAAAGTATAATTTAGAAGTGTAATAATTTATTGAATGTGACTCATGTCTTGTTCTGAAGGAAAACAATAAGTTTTGGTGAGAAATAAACAGAAATTGAACGTATTATTAAGCAAAACTCTTGACCGACATTCGATCTTCTGCACGCGTTCACGAGTCTGCACACGAGCTTTAGAGCTTGTAATAGCATGTATTAAGTGCTTTAAAATTAACAGATAAATCAGAAGTGTTCAGTTTTGATCATTTATAAAATAATTGCACTGTACATATTATTGCAATTAGTAAAAACATCACACTGATCAAATAGTCATGTGTCATATGTTGCTGGAAAGCTCTTAAAGAGTTGAATACAACCAGACTATTAGTTTTACTCACAGATATAAATATAGTCTTTAACATGCATTTTTCATGTGAACAGGTATTGCTTATAAGCAGTGTTTATGATTATAACTTCACAAAAAATAAACAGAACATAAAATATCACACAACATTACTTAGAGGTGATCATCTTTCAAACAAGTCCACACACAATGTAATCGGATGCACAGATTATTAGATTATTGACATGAAGCATAATGTGTTCACAGCACATAATGTGCTATCCGGCTAAAAACACATTAGCGTTCCTGGATCACATGACTTCATCTTAAAATATTTAATATGTTTCCCAGCATCATTGAGCGCTAAACCAATCGTGTTATGATTCAGATCACTGCAACCAGAGGTGGAAGTCATCCAAATATGAGCAGAGAGGATCGTTCACTGTAGTTAATATTGGCCACCAGGAGATAGCGCCAAGTACATGACACTGATTCAATGATGACTTAAATGGCACAGGATGAAACGAAATGAGACCTTGTTACTCATGCCTGCGTGCTTTAGAGAGAGAGCAAACCTTTAGTTATTATTGTATTTGATGTGTAATTGTTCTTATGTTCTAAGGCTTTCAAAAAAAATGTGTTGAATCTAAGAAACAAATACATATTTGAATGCTAAAACTGCGCATTCAAATTTTGGATGTGTGCCAAGCATTGATGATCGATTGCATTCTAGCGCTGAAAAAGGCTAGACAAAAATAGTTTAATAGAAAGCAGGTGTTTAAAGATGCTTTTTAAAGTTCTTTTTTATTAGACACATCATCTAAAAACAGCGCTCCTGCACGAGACGATGAATAAACAAAAACAAAGTGAAACAAAGACGTTCATCTAGCGCGCAAATAGGTGGAGAACTTTGGCTGTTGCGTCCTGCTCTCTTATAAGCATTTCTCAGATTAAGCAATGAGTTGTTTAAATGCTTTGTCAGGAAAGATGTTCAACTTGGAAATGTGTGTCTCGAGATGTTGTGTTTCATCTGATTGAACAGCCCCTGACCTCTGTGCTCATAGTCTGAGCCGCTTTACCCCCGAGTTCAGCCGAATACCTCTGCTATCTGTGAATATTTCTCCTCTACATGCAACTGTCCTGAATAAAACACAATGTGCTATTTCACTGTTATTATGAGAATCAGTGCAAGTGTAACACCATGTGAACAGTCTACTGAAGCGTTTCCCCCTCATTTCAGGACCGACTAAAACTTTGAATTTATTTATTTTATGCACATTAGTTGAAAATGAAATTCTCTTTTTATCAGCCAAGAATGTTCTTTGCAATAATATAATGGTGCTGAATGCTTTATTTATTTAATGCGCCCTCTTGTGTACTAAGCAAACAATGACAATTTAAAAATCAGCTGACTTTATTAATACTAATATTATTCAAATTTAGTTTATCTGCCCAATTGACAGCACTATTATTTACAATTATTCTATTGGTGAGGCTTTTGGACACTTGGAGACATTTTTGGACACTATGATAAATTATATTTGTAATGTTATAACTTTTGATTGCTTTGTTGTATCAACACAATATTTTTCTCAGACACAGTTGACATGATTGGGAACAAAAGAAAGCAGTTTTTCGGAGCCACCTTATTTACACCCAGAGATATATAATGTCAAATAAAAAAAATGTTCAGCAGTTTCTTAAGCTGAGAACCTCAGAATGTATCATAATCTATATCATTAACATTTTTCAAGTTTCCTTTAAAATTATACCAAACACTTGACCGTCCTTGTTTTGTTTTTGGTGAGTTATAAGCCTTTAATTTTGGGTATGCCGCTGAAACAGAAAATCTTTAAAAACTCCCTCAGATCTTAAAGGGTTAAAGGTGATATAAGCGGTTTAAGCTGTTCTGGAACTTCAACGAGACTGAGCTGTGGAATTAAACATGCCCCCTCTTATCAAACTCCGCCCTCCAAAAATAGTGTTGAGACAGACATTGAACAGCACAACAGTATCATTTTGCTAAAATGTTGCTAGATAACAAGCGTTTTCTGTTTCGTCACGCTTGTTCACTCACATGCTTGTAGTAGTCCTTATTTAGCAACTTTTTGGCAACATACTTTTGTAATTTATGTTCTAGAACAAAACGTCCATATAATGTTTACCACAGACCTCATTTTACTCATTAATTGAAAACATCCAGAGGGAAGCTATGGCGAATTATCTTACAAATTGACGTCATGGATGAATAGCTCTATTAAACAGATTATCCTACACTAAATTCTAGTTGGATGAGCTGCATTTGAAGCCATTGTAAAATAGCTAATATACGCTCACCTGGCTGTGTCCTGTGAAAACAGACTTGTATAGAAATGTGACAAGTTGCAGTTTTGCTCAGCAATTGTAACCAACTAATCTCTGCTTCTTATTGTGCATTCATTTTCCTTCCTCATCTTGTCTTGTTTGGGACACGTCCCACCCTGAATTTTCACATGACCATTGCATGTACTATCATAGCACCCAGTCCCTGATGGATAAATATCTTTAAAATTGATAATGTTTTCTCTGTAAATTGTAAATTTTTATTTTGTTCTGCAGGGGAAGCTGGTCTTGTGTGCAAAAATGAGCAGAAATGAGCTGCTTCACTAGTAATTTCACATTTACATATCCTTCATCTGGTTACTGTAGACGTTTGCTGCTGCTGACTGATAGCCAAACATGGCAAGGACTATCTTGTTGACGCAGCTCAACAGATTCGAATGGCGCTGGATAGAGATATCAACGAGGATTATGGAGCTGTGTTCAGCTATTATAAGAACAGAGTGGATCTCCTTCTAAACGGAGTTCAAGGTATAATGTCATTACCATTTATTTTCATTGAGTAAATACATCTTCCAGGTATATGGCTGCCATAAAGATGTCTAATAATATGAAGGTTTTTAAGGCAGAGCTTAGTGAAGGTTCAATTAAAGATCTTCTCACTGTGTCTTTTAGTGGATCCAAATAAGGAGAGACGGGAGGCCGTAAAGCGGAAGACAACTCAATATCTGAAGAGAGACGAGGAGATCTTCATGTCTTACTTACAGGATAACATCACTAAAGGATCCGGTCACTTAGGAGTAGGTGACAAGTGTGCATAATAATAATGCTAGTGGAGTCGATTTAACATGTTAATATATAGTCAGGACATTCATAACGTGAAAAAATACTATTATAATTTGAAGAAAATATTCAGAACTTCTTAAACTACTTCAAAGAGTTCTCATCAAAAAATCCTCCACGTGCAGCAATGACAGCTTTGCAGATTGTTGTTCTAGCGGTCAGTTTGTCCAGAGACTCAGGTGACCTTTCACCCCACACTTCCTGTAGCACATGACCTTGCACCCCACACTTCCTGTAGCACTTGACCTTTCACCCCACACTTCCTGTAGCACATGACCTTGCACCCCACACTTCCTGTAGCACTTGACCTTTCACCCCACACTTCCTGTAGCACATGACCTTGCACCCCACACTTCCTGTAGCACTTGACCTTTCACCCCACACTTCCTGTAGCACTTGCCATAGATGTGACTGTCTTGTCGGGCACTTCTCACACACCTTACAGTCTAGCTGATCCCACAAAAGCTCAATGGGGTTAAGATCCATAACACTCTTTTCCAATTATCTGTTGTCCAATGTCTGTGTTTCTTTGTCCACTCGAACCTTTTCTTTTTGTTTTTCTGTTTCAAAAGTGTCTTTCTTTGCCATTCTTCCAATAAGGCTGCACCCCTGAGTCTTCTCTTTACTGTTGTACATGAAACTGGTGTTGAGCGGGTAGAATTCAATGAAGCTGTCAGCGGAGGACATGTGAGGTGTCTATTTCTCAAACTAGAGACTCTGATGTACTTATCCTCTTGTTTAGTTGTACATCTTCCACATCTCTTTCTGTCCTTGTTAGAGACAGTTGTCTTTGTCTTTGAAGACTGTAGTTATTTCTTTGTATGAAATCAATTTCAAGCATCGTACAGCCTTCATTCCTCAAAACAATGATTGACTGATGAGTTTCTAGAGAAAGCTGTTTCTTTTTTGCCATTTTTGACCTAATATTGACCTTAAGACATGCCAGTCTATTGCAAACTGTGCAACTCAAAAACAAACACAAAGACAATGTTCAGCTTCATTTAATGAATCAAATATCTTTCAGCTGTGTTTGATATAACGGCGAGTGATTCTCTTGTACCAATTGATCAATTTATCATGATTACTCGAGGGTAAGGTGTTTGAGTGATGCTGCTCTCTAGATTTGATAAAAAATGACTTTTTTCAGATAGTGATGATGCTGTTTTTTATGTCAGTAATGTCCTGAATATACTTTGTGATCAGTTGAATGCCATTTTGTTGAATTAAAGTACCAATTTCCTTCCGAAACAGCAAAATCTGAACATTATTCCAAACTTTTGGTCACCAGTGTATATTATTTGTAATTATTTAAATATAACTTTATAATTATTTCATTGTTATATATTGAATTATTGTTATTTGAGCAGCTTTCTCAGCAAATATCCATGTATGTGATTAATTGCGACCATTTCATTAATTTGATATAAAAACAATTAGCGATTGCCAGCCCTAAATAATTCACAAGTGTACTGTAAGGTATTGTACAATATCTTTCCAGCATGAAGAAATGTCCTCACTGAACACAGAACTGCAGCATGACGTGACACAATCACAGCCAATATGAACATTGTATTACTTTGTTTTGTTTTTGTCAGTATACAAGAGAATTTTTGTCTTATTTTCCAGTACAAATATCTAAACATCCTTTAAACAAGAAAAATGTTATTTGAGTAGCAGAATTGCATAAGATATTTTATTTTGTTTTCAAATAAATGTAACAAAATTTGGTGTGGTTTATGCTTAAAACAATAAAAAGTATTTGCCAGTGAGGTAAGAAAAATACACTTGTTTTTCCTTTAAATTATTATTTATTTCTTACCTCACTGGCAAATATTTTTTCTTGTTTTAATGATAAAAATCACACAATTTTGTTAGACTTCTTTGAAAAACAAGACTTAATATCTTTTGTAATTTTGTTTCTCAAGTAAATGTATATTATTTTATTTTAAGAATTATTTTAAGAAGCTTTAGATAGGGGGTCTGGGTATCTCAGCGAGTATTGACGCTGACTATCACACCTGGAGTCGCTAGTTTGAATTCAGGGTGTGCTGAGTGACTCCAGTCAGGTCTCCTTAGCAACCAAATTGGCCCGGTTGCTTGGGAGGGTAGAGTCACATGGGGTAAAATCCTCGTGGTCGCTATAATGTGGTTCTCGCTCTCGGTGGGGCCTGTGGTGAGTTGTGCGTGAATGGTGTGAGAAAAAAAAGAAAAAGAATGTTTTTAGATATTTTCACTGGATAAAAAGAACAAATTATTCCATTAGAAAAACAGAACTGGTTCCAGCTATCTATCCTGTCCCTCATTCACTTTAACAGAGGCACAAACCAAATCTCTGTGTTGTAGGACATCATTCTAAGCTCTCATGTTGTGTTATAATCCTCTTGCAAAATGTCGTATAAACCTCCAGAAGTGTGTTTCCTATTGAAAGTCTCACAGAAGTTTGATGTAGAGACAGATTAGTTTCAGCATGCCAGTGGACCACTCACAGTCTGTTCACTGTCCATCAGATGTATATTACAAACAAAAGATATCCAACTTATTCACATGCACAACTGTATTTCTGCTGTAACACTGACCATCTCTGGGACTGATGTTGTTTTTTCTGGTTGTCAGGGTTACAGCAGCTTATGGTTTCGGTCGATCCCGGCCGTGTACAGAGTTACGGGAATTATCGATAAGGTATGTGTGAACTGTGTGCTCTTGGTGATGCAGCATCAGTCAGTGTTCTATATTTGAGGAAGTCAGTTTTATAAAAAAGAAGTGAAACTGGCTCAGATGTTAGAGGCAACATAAATATTAGATCTTGTAGATATAAATTTGTTTTTGTGTGTTTCCACAGGTGCTGACGGTTGAAAGTTTGATAAGCAAGGAGACATTTATTGTTAAGGTGACATTTTAAACAGAATCTTGTCTGGTATTGCTTCTGGACCGTAACCCATATTTAAAGTAGTCTGGGTTGTATCTGCTGCCTGCTTGTATAGTTTTGTTGATGGTTTTTGAGGATGAGTTCATATCACACAACCTGACCAAATGACAGATGAATTTGTGTCAAAATGCTGTAGAGTTTGATTTGACAAATGGCTTTGACACCAACAACAAAAGATATGAGAAGCATTTTCTCTTCCATTTTAAAAGTTGATAGGTGTTGGGCTGTCAGGATATACCAATAATTGCAGATTAATTGTCTTTTTAAGGGCTTTCACGATTAAGATGAGTAACTGTCATACAGTAATTGTCATTCTTAAAACACATACACCATAAGAAGTCATTTATTCATATTTAACTTGGAATAATATAATAAAATAGGAATATATGATTTACTTTCAGACATTAAAAACATGGAAAATATTGGCACAGGGAGAGAATGACATGAAAATATTTTACATTTATATTTCCAAATACGCTGTATTTACAGCCAACCTGAATATTATATTATATTATATTATATTATATTATATTATATTATATTATATTATATTATATTATATTTGATTATATTATATTATATTATATTATATTTGTGGCTGTGAATCGATTAAAATTTTAACTAATTAATCACAAAATTTTCTGATTAATCGAGAATAATGATGGTTTATTAAAACAAACATTAAAATATAATCAGAAATATATTTACTTTATACTTTGGCTTGAAGAACTTAGTCATTTATTTTAATTATTTTAATATGTATAAAAACATGAATTAGACAGAGGTATAAATCTTTGATACAAGTATATGCATACGGTACATACAATCAGTGAACATGCTGGAATTAAAGTTGGGCTATATCGTCTGCTGTTTTACAGTGCACTTAAAATTGGGATCAAATGGGCAGATTCAATTCATATCAAGCTTTTTTTGGCAAGAGAAACAAGTGTACATTGCCAATGCATTATTAGACACTATACATACAGATATAAAACAAATGAAATGATATTTTTTCTCTCTGCTCTCTGGCTGCCGTTCAGTGGTTTTGCTTTTGACACCTGGCTCAAGGCTAGTGGGTGAAGTCTCCATTCTCTTTATAGTAAATCCGCTCTCGTGTTTATTATGTCAGGGAAATGCGAGCAATCAGTTTACACTATTAGTTTCTGTGCTAGGATGTGCCGTTGAATCGAGTGTGTACCTCATGAAAATGTATTAATGGCAGTTTTAGCCACAGGAAGAGTAAAAAACTAAATGTCTAGGTTACGTATGTAACCTCCATTCCCTGATGGAGGGAACGAGATGTTGTGTCCTCACGGCCACATCGTTGAGCCGAGCCACTGTTGTGGCCGGACCATTTCCGGCTCCTCAGAAAAATCCTGAACGAACTCGACGTATTTCCCTGCTTTTATACCCACATGTCCGGGGGCGGGGTATGCAAATACTGTCTGCCAACTTCTCATTGGCCTTTTTTCATAGATCAGAGGCATATTTGGCGCTCAAGAGAGACCCCTAGTGTCTGTCGCTCACTTCGACGTTGTATCAAAGAAGCGACACTAGGGTCCAATTTAAATCATGCCATGCGCTGAGCCGTGTACGTGTTCTGCTGACACAGGAGCGGGCAGGTATTTTATGTGCAAAGGCGACCAGCTGTGTCATACTGCACGTACCCTTCCCCAATGCCCCAAAGATGTCAGAATCCTTCTGGTTACCCTAAACAGGGGAACAAAGCGACGCTTGCCAACCCGGGAATGGGCCGAGCTTAGCCAGGCCTCTTTTCTCTCTATGTTTCCCTGCATAGAGCAAGAAATGGCTGGGGCCCTTACACGCATCGAGGGAAGGGGGTCTTACCCAGTTTCCTATTCTTTCAGGAGGAAAAGACCCTGCAGTGACCACACCTGCCCAGAAGGGGGAGGTAAGAGTGGCGGATACATCACATGGGTTTTTTAGGTGACGTGGAAGGTGACGCGGTGGTAGATCCAGCCTCAAGGAAAGGGGAGTTGCTACAACACGGCGACCGGAGGGCAGCTGAGACTGCCTAAGGGAGATGTGGGTTCACTCGTAAGGGGATCGTACCGTGGAAAATACACACAGGGGGAGTCCACACAGGAGTTTTATTACTAAACCTGAGAAAACACAGGACGATACTGACTCAACCCTGAGATTGTACAATCTCACAAAGGTATTAGGTGTTGCCAACCCGCTGCTCTACATATGTCTGCCAGAGAGGTGCCTCTGGCCAGTGCCCACGAGGACGCAACACCCCTGTTTGAGTGTGCACGGACCCGCAAGGGGGAGGGACACGGCCTGGGTGTGATAGGCCAATGAAATGGTAGTAGGTATGCAAAGCACGTACCAGACACAGCAACGAAGGGGCTGGGTCTGCCTCCTCCCAAGGCAGCAATTGCAGGTTCACTACCTGGTCTCTAAAGGGCGTGGTAGGAACCAGACACATAAGTGTCTGCTGGACCGAACTCCAGGCAAGTGTCGCTAACAGAGAACACTTGCAGGTCCCCGACCCTCTTGATGGAGGCGAGCGCGATCAGCAGGGCCGTCTTTAGAGAGAGGGCCCTGAGTCCAACTGATTCTTGCGGCTTGAAGGGAGGTCTCTGAAGGCCCGTGAGGACCACCGAGAGATCCCAGGAGGGGAACAGGCCTGGCCGGGAAGGATTTAACCTCCGGGCGCCTCTTAGGAACCTGATGATTAAGTCGTGCTTACCCAAAGACTTGCCGTCTACTGCATCGTGGTGGGCCGTGATAGCAGCAACATACACCTTTAAGGTGGAAGGGACAGCCTCCCCTCCAGCCTCTCCTGCAGAAATAGGTGCACTGACCTAACTGCGCACCTCTGTGGGTCTTCAGCCTGGGAAGAGCACCAAT
This sequence comes from Moxostoma hubbsi, assembly GCA_032164185.1. Lineage (NCBI taxonomy): Eukaryota > Metazoa > Chordata > Actinopteri > Cypriniformes > Catostomidae > Moxostoma > Moxostoma hubbsi. The sequence continues at coordinate 2,132,874 of JAVLUX010000013.1, forward strand.
TTGTGAACAAGCTCCACTTCAGGCCGTAAAGTTGCCTGGTAGAGGGGGCTCTGGCTTGGTTGATAGTGTCTATGACGGCAAGTGGTAGACCAGCTAGATCTTCCATGTGCCATCCAGGGGCCAGACGTGGAGGTTCCAGAAGTCTGGGTGTGGATGCCAGAGTGTGCCCCGTCCCTGAGAAAGAAGGTCTTTCCTCAGGGGAATTCGCCAGGGAGGGGCTGTCGCGAGGAGTACGAGGTCTGAGAACCAGGCCCGGGTGGGCCAGTAGGGAGCCACTAGGGTGACTTGTTCCTCGTCCTCCCTGACCTTGCACAGCACCTGTGCAAGAAGACTCACTGGGGGAAATGCGTACTTGCTCAGCCCCTAGGGTCATCTGTGTGCCAGTGCGTTTGCCCTGAGGGGAGCCTCTGTTCGGGCATACCAGAGTGGGCAGTGGGAGGTCTCTCGGGAGGCAAACAGGTCAACCTGGGCCTTGCCGAATCATTCCCAAATCAGCTGGACAGACTGGGGGTGAAGCCTCCACATGTCCGCTGCCACATTGAGGTTGCCAGGGATGTGAGTGGCGCGTAGCAACTTGAGTCGCTGCTGGCTCCAAAGGAGGAGACGACAGGCGACTCGTGACATGTGGCGGGAGCGTACACCGCCTTGGCGATTTATGTAGGGCAAAAAAAGCAGTCAGCAACTCTAGGCAGTTGATGTGCCAGCGCAGCGGGGCCCCTTTCCAATGGCCCGCGGCTGCGTGCCTGTTGCACACGGTGCCCCAACAAAATCTGGAGGCGTCGGTTGTGACCAGGACACATCAGGATACCTGCTGCAAAGGTACTCCTGCCTGCAGAAAGCAGAGGTCTGTCCAGGGTTTGAATGTTTGCTATGATCATCTCGGGACTCGAGTCTGAAGCCAGTGCTGAAGCGGTTTCATATGCCTGAACCCCAGCGGTGTGACCGTCGCGGAGGATGCCATCTGCCCCAGGAGCCTCTGGAAATGTTTAAGGGGACCGCTGTGCCTAGCCTGAAGGTGGCGAGGCATTCCAGCACCGACTGTGCACGCTCGTTGGTGAGACGTGCTTACACGTCTCAATTCCATGCCGAGAAAAGAGATGCTCTGAACCGGGGCAAGCTTGCTCTTTTCCCAGTTGACCTAAAGCCTCAAACGGCTGAGGTGCCTGAGCACCTGGTCTCTGTGAGTGCATAGTAACTCTCGGGAAGGGACCAGAATGAGCCAGTCGTCGATGTAATTGAGTATTCGGGATACCTGCTGCAAGGGTACTCCTGCCTGCAGAAAGCAGAGGTCTGTCCAGGGTTTGAATGTTTTCCGCGGCGCTATGATCATCTCGGGACTCGAGTCTGAAGCCAGTGCTGAAGTGGTTTCATATGCCTGAACCCCAGCGGCGTGACCGCCGCAGAGGATGCCATCTGCCCCAGGAGCCTCTGGAAAAGTTTAAGGGGTGAGACGTGCTGACATGTTTCAATTCCATGCAGAGAAAAGAGATGCTCTGAACCGGGGCGAGCTTGCTCTTATCCCAGTTGACCTGAAGCCTCAAACGGCTGAGGTGCCTGAGCACCTGGTCTCTGTGAGTGCATAGTAACTCTCGGGAAGGGACCAGAATGAGTCAGTCGTCGATGTAATTGTGTACATCGGGATACCTGCTGCAAGGAGCGGGGCAAGGGCTGCCTCTGCGACTTTCGAGAAGACGTGAGGGGACAGAGACATGCCAAAGGGGAGGACTTTGTACTGATACACCTGGCCATCGAACGCAAAGGGTCGGTGTCGAGGCAGAATTAAGACGTGGAAGTACACGTCCTTCAGGTCTACCGCTGCGAACCAATCTAGATGCCGGACGCAAGTTAAGATGCGTTTTTGCTTGAGAATTTTGAACGGGAGTTTGTGCAAAGCCCAGTTGAAAACTTGCAAGTCCAAGATCGGTCATAAGCTGCCGCTTTTCTTGGGTACGATGAAGGGCTGTAGAAACCTTTCTTCATCTTGTTTGGAGGGACAGGCTCTATCGCGTTTTTGAGTAAGAGAGTAGCGATTTCCGCGTGCAGGGATTTGGCATGCTCGCCGTGTACTGCATTAAAGCGGACGCCCGCAAAGGGGGCGGAGGCCTGGCAAATTGAATTGCGTAACCGAGTCGGATGGTCCAGGCCATCCAGCGTGACGGGTTGGGAAGTGTAAGCCACGCATCCAAGCTCAGTGCTAGGGGCACCAAGGGGACGATTACTTTTGACGTACCCGGCGGGGCGGAGCAGCGGGGCGGAGCAGGTAATACGGCGTCGGGAGGCGAGGCCGCATCCGGTGCTGAAGCATGTCGGACATCTGCGCGTCAGCCTCAGCCTGGGCATGCTGGCCTGAAGGCGGCAACCCAGGGGAGTCATCCGTGTCAGACGCCGCGCTCTCCGATGCAGCGGCGAGCTCATCCACCTCGAGCTCCAGAGGATAGGCAGGTTGGCTGTGAGGCGAGCCGCTGTTGCCTCGAGCACGGACAGGAGTCAGCGAGCGTGCTGGGGGGCGGGTGGTCCGAAGGGGCGTACCCGGCGGAGCTACACCCGCTGCCATCCCCAGATCGCCTCCATCGCCAGCTGCATCGTCCTCAATCCCGTGGGAAGAAGGAGTAATGTGGGGGGGGTGACTGGAGTGGCATGCTTTCTATTGAAAGCGAGCCGCGACCGCAACGTTGCCATGGTCATGCTCTCGCAGTGAGAACATGAACCATCCACAAACGCTGCCTTGGTGTGATCGCTGCCCAGGCACACGTGACAACGCCTGTGGCCGTCTGAAGTGGAGAGCACTCTACCGCATCCAGGAACTACACAGGGTGGAAAGGCATCTTTAAAACTATGTGTCCTGGAAAGGACGTTCAACGCCGCTGTGCAATGCTCTTTTAGAGAAAATCACTCTTTTAATAACTCTTTTAAGTTTCTGCGCTGTCGAAGCGCCCAGGGGCAAACTGCATGGCCGTGCCGAGAAGGAGAAAAGCCACTGAAGTGCGCCATAGATCCAACAGCAGAGATGCGTCAGAGGAACAGGAACAGGTGTGTGACTCGCAGCTGACTGCATGCACGACCATCGGCTCAGAAGAAAATTTCTGAATGAAACAGACGCATTTCCCCGCTTTTATACCCGTATGCAATATACTGTCTGCCAACTTCTCATTGGCCTTTTTTCATAGATCAGAGGCATATTCGGCACTCAAGAGAGACCCCTAGCGTCGCTTCTTCGACACAACGTCGAAGTGAGTGACAGACGGGGAACAGATACTGCATTAAAGGGTTAAACAGTTAACCATTAATCACAGAAATTAAAGTGTTACATTTTCCAGTCCTACCTAATTATAATATAATGTAATGTAATATAATCTTATATGATATACAAAAAAATGCACCAGCAAAATATTGCTCACCTAAATTCTTCATTTTCACACAAAATTTTAAGGCTGTCTGTTTAAACCTACGAGCCCTGATTTAAAAAAAGGAAACCCTTTGAGATTCTGTGTGTGTATTTTAAAATACGTATCTTTACAGCAACAGACACGTGTGTCATTAACATTGTGTGTATGAACCCGCCATGACCAATGACACTTGCCAGGGATCATTAAATCAAAGTAAAACTGGAGCACTTTGCATTCACTATCAAAATCTTTGCTTATTTTTTCATGGGAGATGTGGCAGCAAACTTGCACATCTGGCACACACATCAGAGCGCTTCAGAGACATATCATCTTTACGCACACTTCAGGAGCTGCTCTGAGAGCGGTCTGTGGTGCAAGTCAATCGGAGCAAGTTTATTTGGAGAGCTCACATATTGCGTAATGCGACATACAAACGCGCCGTTCATAACTTTTCCATATTCCCTTAAATTCCCTTATTTGCACAGTAAAGTGGGATGGAATTTGAAGTGCACAATGATCGCGGTTATTTCAAATAATCGCGACAGGCATAGTTAATCGCACACATGTTTGGGTCATGACCCACCATTTTAGAAGCAGTTCCCTGTCTAGCATCTGCTGTGATTACAGTAATGCTTGAGTGCTATTGGAATCAGGCCAGCTGACTGTATCATTCCTCTGGGATAAACCCAGCTCTTCTTTTATTACTAAGTGTCTTTTTGGATTGATCCTTTAAAAGCTCTTGTCAATTTTTGAGTTTCAAACTCGTCTCAGGTTACTGCAACCAGACTTACAAGAATCACTCAAAATCAGCTGAGGCCTTGAGCTACTAGATATTACAGTGACATAAAGGACAAAACAAGAAAAACAACTAAATATACATACATATCCAGGACATAATAATGATAAGTGGGGGCACACTTTGCCTTCAGAACAGCCATCTTTGCAATACCATCATAGAAGTCCTGTGTGTAGAGAGATATTGCACTGTTTATAAGAAGAAAAGCTTCTGTTTTTGGGGGATGAAGCTCATGAAATAGCTACTCGTACTATTAAGGATCTCAAGTATCCTAATTCCTGACTGTATCTCCTGTTTTCATCTCTATTCTGTGGTGCTGGTCAGAAAAAGATTTGGATTATTGAAATGAAGACAGCAGCTTCCTCATCAAGACTTTTAGTCTGTTATCTGTGCAGTTTTTCAGAATGCTCATTGGTTAAAAAACTAAATGTTAAAATGTTATTGAAGTATAAACTGTAATATTGTGCTTCCTGTACAGAGTTTACCCAAGTCTATCTGGGAGAGTTGTGAGAGGTCAACCATCATTGCTCAGGGTGTTCCAGTCATGGTAAAGTTGCTGAAGTACTACGTCAGTGAAGACTCTGTGTTCCTACATTTGGAGCATGTTCAAGGTGAGTCAAATCAATTTAAATTCAATGTATTTTATTTGTCTAGTATTTTCACAAGGAACATTGATTCAAACCAGCTTTACAGAAAAAGTACAGTCAATACTTTCAGTGAGCAACTTAAAGCTGACATAGACAGCTCTCTGATGTTTAACTGGATTTAGTTAGCTTTCAAATGACAAACTGCTATCAAACACGGCACACAGGTCCTTAACTTTAGTTCATAGCATGACAGTAGAACCATATAGAAATAATGTATACTGTGTTTAAGCAGCTTACATCAAAAAGGCTTTGGTCATTTGACCAATGCTCTTGTTTTATTCAGAATTTAGCTGCTGGCTATCCAGTCGACAGTAGGCTATGCTAGCTCCCAATTTTGCCTGGTCAGGAAGAAATATTAAGCTGTGTAACATTAGCATCAGCATTAAAGCTAAATGTTTTCTAATAATACTGTTTTAAATGTACAAGGAGAACTTCAGAGGACCTGGGACAGAGCCTTGTGGCACACCATACTTTACCTGTTGTAGGATATTTGGCATGCTACATTTAGAAGGGAATTTAGGATCTTGAAATATGTGAGCTCTGAATTAAATTAAACTGTCCTTATACTACATTATTAGGTAATGAAATGTATAATGGAATTAGGCGTGTTCGACAACCATTATAAATTAAATAAATGAAAAAGAACTAGCTTATTCTCCACCATTAAAATCGTAATATGACATCTTGTTGTATCCCCTCACAATTTATACTTTAAGGAATTAGCTTTAATAAGTGAATTATGATTAATTCACTTATTGGAGTAATATTATTCTCATGACCTATTGAAAATAGTATCACACATATTTAGGTAAAGCTTTGAAGCGAAATCTTGTAGAAACAGGGATGAGATTATTTATTAAAATATACCAAAGTCAAGTCGTCTTTGAACACAGAAAAACGTTATTGCTATTCTAAACATAAATCTAATCTAACACATATATACATGAGACAGGTTGGTGAAAAGAGTGACAGAGTGTGAAATAAATGATCAATACAGTGAAAATTTACTTTATGGAGTCTATCGACAATGCCTTAAGAACCATTTCATCCTTCTTTGAGTCTACATCGATTTGCTATCAGATTACCCAAATTATTTAATTAATACACCAGCACTTTGAGCACAATATTGGAGATGTACATGCGTGTCTTTGTGGTGTTTCCTTGCATTCTTTGTGTTGCTTGGTTCTTGGTTCTTGGTTAAAAGTTCATTCCGTCAATGTTTTGGACCTCTGTATGATCGAAGTTATTGTCTGGATGAATGATGAGGTTGGCTTTGAAGCGAGGCCTTCTCTGAACCATAGAGATTGAGAGGCTTCCTCTGGACTTCGAGTCCCGAGCTTCTTTGGACCTCACATGGCATGGAACTGGTTCTGATGAGATCCAGAGAAGACCATGAGGGAAGAGCCAGAGCGAAGTCTGAGCAGTCTGTGGAGCGAGAGAGATGACCGAAGAGAAGAGATTAAGAGAATATAGGAAGAGAGCATGTTCCACCTGTTTGGAAATATTTGAACTGAAATTGGCTGCATTCCCAAAGGTGTTCTGCGCCAATCAGAAGGGACTTTTCGGAGTCACATGGTCAACTGGTCTGTTTTTTCTGACAGTTGATTTATGGTCCTTTGTTTCAGATTCTTAGAAATCTCCCGCTCAAAAATAGTGCATATTTAATCTTGAGAATGCTACAAGAGACATGATATTTGTTGTCATCAGCTTTCTCTGCATACACCAGCAAACGCTTACATACTAAACATGACATTTGTAACGCACGTCGCGGCAAGAGCGCAACCCTCACTCTCGAACAGTGAAATATGCAAATGAGCGTGAAGGAAGTGCACCGCTTCAAAATTTGGACCAGCAATCTGAAGACTAGACTCGCTCAAGAGACTGTGTCAGCAACAAGGGAAAAGAAGATAGTGACAACACTGGCTGCGTTAGAACAGGTAAGTGTATTTTAGGAAAATGGTAAGTAAAATAAAAAGGGAAAAAAATAAGAAATAAAACAGTGAAATTCAAAACATCACCACATAACACAAAAGAGAAATGATCAGGATGACAGTAAAATTTGCTCTAGAAAAATTAAAGTGTGACCTTCTTACACCCCTTATTTATATAGATTTATATTTCCTATTTAGGTTCAAGCTAATACATCTAATTGGTTCTTACTCTAGTAATATATGTATGCAATCTAATTTTACCTATTTATTCGAATTGTTTCTAATTGACTTATTTAGCATAAAGAATTATTTTTTTTTTAATTTAAACCGATAACCCTTTGAATCACCCTTTTAACTCTCGTTCTCCAGAAAAATAGAATATATATATATATATATAAAACCAAATAATTAAAAGAAATAAAATACAATAGGACTTGAAACAAAAACACAAAATAAAACAACAGTAGGGAAAATGAAATCACACTTAATTCAATTTACTGCTCAACCAGCAGTCTCAATATGACTCAGGTTTTACCAAATCTCAGCTCCAGTTCACTGCTGCTTGCACGAGATTCTTCTTCCGCAATTTAGTTCCAATCAACACAGTCAGAAAAGGAGGAAAACATGTGCACAATCCTACCACTCCGTTCATTCCTTGATCCACAACTCGGTCCTTATATGGGCATGGCTCGCCAGTTCCTGCTTGCAATAGGTTTCTTTTTCCCGATGTGAAGCAGGGACAATACACGTGCAAAATCTTCGTCGAAAATCGTCCAGTGTCCAGGAATGTGCAGCATCCAACTCAGAAAATAGTGGAAAATAGAAAAGAAAGGACAAATGGACAAAGAAGGGGGAAAATAAAATAAAAGAGACCAAAAGAAAAGACCCAACCTTGCAAAAGACAAGGCCAAAGATACAATTAGACATTTCCCTCAAAAATATACATTACATTACAACATTTAGTCTGCATATAAACAACATACAACATCTCTGACTTCAATTTCGTCTAACTTTAGCACATTAAATTTTCATAAATGTGCAGAGAACAAGTTTTCAAATGACGCGCTTAGGCCTCATCTGCCCGTATTACATGTGCGTCACAATCGGCCATTAACTCAACTGCTCAAAGTAACTTTTAGCTCTGAAACATTAATTATTTAACACATTCACGCAATATTTTTCCTGTTTTTAAACAGAAAATGAACTCTTATGCATCTTTTACATACAACCGCATATAACACCAGCATTTAATATTTGAACACCATTTTATCAAACATTTACACAAGGAAAACCCTCAGTAATAGAGAATTTAATAATTTCACTTACCAAGAGAACTCAATTTCTCAATTATGAAATTTTCAAAGGCAAAAACTCCCAACTGTAGACCCGAATCCTCTGCAACCTTCGTGTAATTAGTCACACATTCACCCGTAATCATTTACCGATGAAACCCAATCTACACTTCTATTTCAAAGTCTCTCTCTGTTATTTCTCTAATACAACTATTAGTTTGTTCATTCTAATTCCATTTTTCTTCTCTTTTTTAGGATCGCGCCAGCTGCTTCTCTCTCTCTCTCTCTCTCTCTCTCTCTCGCAAGGAGTGTTGCATCATCTCCCGCCTGGCTCCACCCAACCCATTAAGGCGGGGCTAACTCCCCACTTCTAATTGGACCAATCTTCATCCTATTAGATAGAATAAGTTTTCTAAATGAGTTTTATGGATTTAATTTATACATTTTCTTATTTTCTCTTCACAGATATTCATAAAATAATGTTATATATTCATGTTAGTGTGTTAGTCTTTTTTTTTTTTTTTTCCTTACATCAACAAGGTCTCTTTATTAACCTGGGTTACACATTCTGTGTAGGTAACAAAACATGAAAATCCCTGGTGACAAATCATACTGGTTAATTCCTTGGTTATACAACATGTATAAAACATTACACACATTTTAAAGAGGTACATCAGGCTATAATCATTAATTTGTCAGTTATACAAGTTACCACAGTTCAAAGCAATTGTCAGAAGTACCTAGCAAGACTAGGTGTTGTATGAACTGGATTTAAATGGATTCTGTACATTTTATAAGGTTAAATTAGTAAGCACTGTGACTGTGTGTAAAATGTTCCTGGATTAAGATGAAATGTTTTAGTATTCAAGTCGTGCAAATCTGATGGTCTTTTTGAAACTGTTCAAAGAGAAGTCTGCTTTAACTCTGTGTGGAAGTTCAGGAGGTCGTGCAGAGGGGCCTTTCTGAGCAGTGATGATGCGTGGGGTATCTAATTTATGACATTATGGAATTCCAGGATTAAATCCTAGATTCAAATCATATTGTTTCAATTCTTCTGCATGTATTATACAACACTGTGTTTGATCACAGATACTGAATCTAAACTAGGCTAGAGTTGAGCTGTTGCTGCTCCTGACATAAACTCACAGGGCCTTATTATGAAATTTGAGTAGAACAAATTTATGCTTAAATCGTATGTATGAACATTTGTACGTAAATTATCCCATTGAATTAAATGCAACGATTTACATAAAAATGTATTTATGAATAAATTTTACAGAAATGTATGAATAAAGCCCTCAGTTTACAGTGCAAAATCAAAATAAGTTAATTTTGATCACAAAAAAAAACAATGCCCCTCGTTGGAATGTTTGCGTATAGATATTATTGTTTGGATCAGTGTGAAATGTCAAAAAAGTCAAGTTAGGAAGATGATTGATTTCAGTTTTACAAGCACTCCGAGACTGGGGTGTGAGTGGGGTGTGAGCAGCGCATTTTTGTTTTGGCACCCATGTTAACAGATTACACCCTTCACATTTGTAGCGTATTTAGGGGTTTCAATGAAAGTCACAGGAGAACGTCTTGATGGTTCCTCGAGTCGATGGTGTTCAAGTTGCAATCAATTTCTTCCATGTTGAATGAAGAAATTATGATGAGCTGGGGTGTTCATTGACTCTATTGTCGAGGTAGTTGCACATGGCTTGAGGTGTTGAGGCCTGCTGGCCTTGGACCAGATGGTCCTGGTCCCACACGAACAGCAGCAGAGGGTCAGGGGAAAGAGCCATGGGAAAGAGAACAAGTAAGAGGCAGGACATGTCTTTTAACTTCTGCTGGAGGTCCTTCCTCTCGAGTCTGGCTTGACCAATGAGAAAGGTGCAATTTCCAAGTGGGAAATGTTCCTTTGTTTGGAAGCTGACTCATTTGCATGATTGGGGTTAGTTTCAGCCCCTTTATGCTTTTATTAATATAGCAAGCATACAATGCATGCTGTCACAATTATATATATACCATTGTGAAGGATGTCACACAAGGATTAATTTGGTAGGAAACATGATACTAAATAATTTTACATTAGCTGGTAGTCCTGTCATAAGTCATGGATAAAACAGTATACAGTACAAAAACACTTTACAAGACAGTAATGATCCTATACACAATGTCTTGGGGATATACATGTGAAATTATAGACAGTTTGTCTATATTTTAGTGAAGAAAATTCTATGTTTTGGGCTTTATTTCCATTTCCTACAGGGGAAAGGAGTGAATCAATCTTTCTGCTTTCTTTTCTCTAGCATGCAGCTAACCTCCCCCACTTGGAACGTCACTGGGGGTCCACTATTTGCTGGTACAGTGCCAGCAAAGACAGTGTAAAGGCTTGATAATGATCAGTGGGGGAGCAGACATAATGGAGTCTGCTTGGGCCTACTTGTACCTTTGCTTGTTACATGAGACATCTGTTGGCTTATTCATTAAATAATAAATAATTGTGTGTCTGATTGGTCCAGATGCTACACATTGCAAGTGTGAGTCTCGAGGTGATGCTTCCCAGAAGCGTCTCAGCTGTGGCAGTGAGTGGATAGTTTTGGCACTGAGCCTATTTTTGCCAAGCAGCTCATGCTGAACTAAGCATTTCTGGGTGTAGCAGAAAACTAAAATAAATGGGAGATTATAGAAAAGAAGAAAAAGCAAATAAACAAAATTTAAACTGAACCTACTGTACACTACTATTTATAGGTCTGCTTACAAACAAACACAAAATAACTAAATAAAGGAAAGACTAAATAAATAAATAAACTGCAGGACTTTTGCCTGTGTTGTGTATATACAGGGACAGTTTAGAAGAGATGGAACACTGGTATTAAAATGAACGGGAGAAATTGAAACATTCGCCTTACTGGTAAAAGAGCCAATCACTTTTTAGATGAAGACATCACCTGTCAATCAACTCAAGAAAGTGTATGCGCATTAGCTGATCCACCCTGATCCTAACTATGTTCTTTGATCGTAATCTTGACCAACCATTTGGGAAATTTCAGTCTTTCCACATTCAAGTAGATAGGATCTGCATTATGCTGCTTCTTTACAAAGATAAAAAGCTGCCCAGCCTGGCCTAGCGTTCCAAAGATGTCCACAGAGTGGACTGACTTGCCTTGAAAATGGCTTTGATACACAGTATTAACCAATCATGACCATGTATGCTGATAAACAAGTGCACGTGACTACCCACCATTGCAGTAGGAACATAGTTGCTCACGCCCCACTCATGGAGTATGTGTGAATCCGGCGTCATGATTTCGTGATCATTACAATCACTTCCGAATTTTTATATACTCGACTACTCGTGCACATCCCTTCTCGTTGTTGCTGGATAATGGGAAAGAGTTCGAAAGAGTGGTCCAACAGCTCAAAATGGCATATTGTTTGCTGAATGCAGAAACCTTTAAACAATTACTTTTCTTACTACATTTACTAGCGACACTCTCTGCAGGTGGAGGGCTCTTTTCCAGACTCTGTAGGCTCAGAAGACAAGCAGTCAGGGAGCATCCAGAGTGCTTCAGTCCCAACCAACACAAGATCCACCTGAAGAGCAGCTACACCCTCCCTTTGCTGAGCTAGGGGAGTAACCTGAATGAGAATTTTGGGATAACAACACCTATTGAGAGGCCAAAAAGCCTAGCTAATCATTGTGTTGAGAGCTGTGGACCCATTCTTATGGCAAAGATACAGGTCTGTATGCAAAAAGGACATATGATGCCCTTGCCTCTGTTGGTCTTTCCAAAGGTCAGAGTCGTACATCTTCATCTCAGGATAATGTTCCTCTCCCTGTTCATCCCTGTGTGAGCGTGGACACTCGGGATCCTCTTGATGTCACCTCTGACCTTCTTGGAAATTATGTCTGCATTGAGTGGATTGACTCTAGCATAGATTTGAACAATGCTTGGAATGCTTTCGAACCTGCTCAGGACTGCTGGAGTTTTACTCTTCCAGGGTCAAACTCTGATATTCTCGGGTTCAGCATTGCAGCTCAGATCACTCCCGCCACTTTATTCGGTGAAAACACCCAACCGACCCTCTGCAGCACTGTTGACATTCTTCCACAGAGGGTGCGGATTGTTTCTAACACATCCCATGTACCTCCACAAAGCCAAATGCATGATGATTTTCTCCATGAACAGTTTGTCAGTAACTCTAAACCAAGTGGAAATAGACAGCTTTCAAAGTTTGTGGCTGAATTAAGCGTAGTCAATTCTCATCACTGTCCATTTGAATGTAGACCTCAAAAGCAAGGATTTGTCTCTTTATACTTTACAAAGATGACCTCTCGGTAGATCTCTGATGATATCGTGAAAGAGGGCATGGACAATTGGGAGTTCCTCAACCATTTGCATAAACAGTCACAAGGGGGCACAATCTTATACCCATCAGCTCCTACCATGAACAGATTCTTTTTGATTGAGACTAAACTAGAAAGCCCTCAGACGGATCAGCTACTTAAGGCGGATGGCACAGGCCATCAACCCCAAATAAAGGCCAGGAGCTTCAGTGCCAAATCTAAGCGGGAAGGATGGATACTTCCTGAGGAAGAGTGGGTGTTGGGTTTGACTTTGGGGGGCTCAGATCCTGCTGGCCCTGGAGAGTCTTCATGAGCAGTTCATTGTATGCCAGGACCTCAACCCTAGAAACATTCTGCTATGTAGCAGTGGTATGTCTCTTTTGCCATGAACGTCTTATATTGACATTGCATTTGCAGAATTAATGTTGCAATCAGAATTAATATTGAACTTATCTTTGCTGAAATGTTACTTGCACAATCATCTGGCATATTAAAAGAATAGTTAATCTAAAGATGAAAATGTTATCATTGTTTACTCACCTTCATTTCATTCCAACCCCACCCCAGTAATATTTTCATTCTTCTGTTAAACACAAAAGGAGAAGTTAGGCCTGAATTTATGTCGTCCACTCTAAAATGCATCTTTTTCTCTACGTTTCTCTATGTCCATCTTTGCATTGTAGTGTGGATAGGGAAAACTGAGATATCTGTAAACTATTATGTATTTGTTGTCATGTGTCGCTGTCATGTGATCCATTCAACCTAAAACAATCAAGATGATGGCCCATGTTGTAGCGGCGTTGTTGTGCCTCCTTTATTACTTTGAAGTGTCAGAGGACCTGACACTAAAGATAAATGATACTTTGTACAGCCTTAACATAGCATTCCTTCAAAGGCGACAGGAAGTTTACTCTGAATTGCTGTACAGCGACGGAACACGAGGTTAATTGCTTTTCGAACCATACATGAAATGGCGAATTTTCGTATGTGCAGTAAGGGGATTTAAGAGTTTTCATTAATTTCAGTGTGGATGAGCAACTTTTGGAAAATGCTTGTAACCGGCAGTGTGGACGGAGAGAGTGTCAAAAACAAAAACATTGTTTTCTAATTTGTATGGATTTATGTGGACGTAGCCTTAGACACCATGTGGCAGATTTGATGCTTTAAATGCCAAATACCGAGTGGGAAATTATCGCTTTGAGACATACCGACAACTTTCATGATAATTTTATGGGTCTTTTGTCCTTTTTCGAGCTTGTTGGTATAAATCACAATCCACGTTCATTGTATAGAATAGAGCAGTTTGGATATTCTACCTAACATCTCATTTAGTGTTTTAACAAATAAATAAAGTAATAGTTTGGAATGACAAGAGGGTGTGTAAACATTTTTAGAAGATTGTCTGCCTCATTCATGGTGGAAGGCACTTTTGATTTTCTCCCAAATACAACAGAAACTTTCACAACACCTTTCTAAACACCCGTTTGTCACTATGCACTGCTAAATTGTCCTGATCCATGAAGTCATATTATGCAATGTCTAAAGGCTGATCTAACATTAAATAACTTTTTAAATGTTGCCAGGCCGTAGGTTGTATTCTGGGTCGTTTTCAGCATCCACTATATTTACACTATATCACTACAACCCCCCTGTGGCACAAGTGTGGGGTAAAAGGCTCCCTCGCCACCTTTAAAAAAAAAAATGTTAATTAACATTACGTTATTATTTCATTTCACACAAAATATGTTGCTCCATCTGTTTCTGCATGTTTAAAATCAAAGTAACCCCACAGTTAAAGAAAACACAAACAAACTGAACAATGCACAGTCACTTATTGTCATTGTGTTGGTAATGACATTAAAATTGGTCTTTGTTTTATCATATATATATATATATATATATATATGATAAATATATATATATATAGTTTATACATGAATACATAAAATACATAAAAATACATAAAAACATAAAAAGTTTTATAGCAGTTTTCTGATATAGATAACCTGTGTGAGCAAAGTCAGTCAGTTTTAGTCCAATATGATGGCATTAACTAGCATTTTCAGGCAAAACAAAATTGCCAGGCTATAAATGGATGCGTCACCAGGTGTCGTCAGATCCTCTTTTTTCAGTGCAGTGAACCTTTTCTCCCTTCTCTTCTGTCTAGAAAATATATATATATATATATATATATATATATATATATATATATATATATATATATATATATATTTAAAAGAAAGAGAGAATGACTGAAAGCTGCAAACAATGCGTGTTCCCCTGTTCTCGCTCCATAGCTGAAGAGGACACGCATCAGTTTTGCTCTGTTTGTTTGGGGGAAGAGCACACTGCTCTCGCGTTGCAGCAGGGTGGGTGCGAGCACTGCGATTTGCTTTCAGGCAAAGTGCTTCGCGCTTGCCTCGCTTGCTTCCGTGAGTCAGCACCCACGCTTAGTTCGTGGGGCTCTTGCATGGATTTGGCTGAGAAACAAGAGACGGGTTTGTCCCTTTCTCTCGCTCTCTCCCCAAAACCAGCTGGTCCTTCACATGAACTCGAAGCGCGTTCCGATGCTTCTTCGGTTCATGAGGAGGATCGTGATTTTCTTCCCGCCTCCGAGCTTTCTGTCCACGATAAAAAATCAACGGAGGAATGGCTCGATGTGGTTACTCATGCGGTTGCCAGAATCCAGTTGGACTGGCCACGCCAAAAAAAGACCCAAACCCTCCAAATTAGGGGATATATTTTTATCTACCAATCTAGGGAAGGGGACGCCTCATGACTCCCTTCCCTTCATTGATGAACTCTATGAAGAGTTTTCTCACTCATGGAGGAACCCCTATTCTTCCCATGTTCACGTACCCTCGACGTCATTATATTCGACTATCGTGAGTGCTGAGGCACGGGGGTATTCATAAGGTATAAGGTAGTAGTTGCCCTGAGTTCTCCAGCAAAAGTTTTGTCTCTTACTGATAGCACCGCGCTAGCCGAACAGGGTTTGGTTCTCCCGAATTGTGCAATCTTTCATGCTTGGCCCCTCAGGGTACCAACTGAGGTTCACAGGGCTTTCTCTTGAGGTTATCGAGACCATTTCAAGTGTTAGGGCTCCCTCCACTTGGAACTGATCTGGGTAGATTTTACAGGGCAGAAGAGGACCTCTTCGCCTCTGTTGATAGCGCAATGTCTCCTCTACTTCTCCCCGAGTCGCCCAGCCCCCCCCCCCCGATCGTGATGACGCATACATGGCACAAATGCACTTGCATGCGTTTCCTTCTACTAAGTTCATATTACAGAACCAGCTAACTGCCAGTTTGCTTCAGTTCTGGACTTCAGTTTCTGTAGAAAGAACTGTCAGCGGGCACTTGCCTCGCAACTGCCAGGTTCTATGTGGCCTCCACTGCGGTCCACTGCGGCCCCCTAAGAGGCATCCTTGCTAGGACCTCTTCATAGGGTAAGACTCCCTTTTTAGACCTCTAGAGTCAGCGTTTGGTAGACTTCTGACTCTTAAGATGGTTTTTCTTATGGCAATTACGTCTCTAAAGAGACTTGGGTACCTACAGGCTCTGTCTCTTTTGCCGGCCTGTTTAGAGTTTGCCCCAGCTATGACCAAAAGCATTCTTTGCACCCTCCCTCTAACTACCTGCCCAAGGTGCCTTTCACGACCCTTGGCCGGTTATTTTCTAAGCCTTCTGCTCCCTGACGCATGTAACGCCGGAGCACCTAAGACTTCTCACACTTTGTCCAGTCTGTACCCTTCAGACTTATGTCCACCGCATTTGCTAGTGGCGTAAAGTCAGGGCAGCAATTCTTCACTTGGAAGCCATGACCGGGGGGCAGTCACCTCCTGGCAGACTATGTCACTTTGGGTGAGGGACATTATTGCCCGGGCCTACGAGGCACGCGGTCAAGCTTCGCCAGTAGGTTTTAGGGCGTCAGTAGGTTTTACGACATCTCAGCTCATGCCTGAACAAGTTTGTGATGCGGCAGGCTGGTCCTCTCCGCACACATTCATCAACTTTAATAGTTTAGATGTTTATGTTACTCCGGGCTCTTATGCCCTTGAGTCGACACCTCAAGCTCATGTCTGAGACCTCTCGCGTTCTTGTGAGCACACTTCACAACCGTAGGGGTCCGGACAGCCCCAGTGCGGCAGCGTGGGTATTGCGTTCCCATAGCGCTTAGCAAAGCGCAGCATCATAGTGAAGCTTTTTGTAAAGGGAACGTCACGGGTTACATGTGTAACCCTTGTTCCTTGAAAAAAGCGGAACGAGATGCTGCGCTTCTTTGCCGCACTGGGACGTCCCAGGACTGCTCTTCAAAAAGAAGTATCTGACGACACCTGGTGATGCATTCATTTATAGCCTGGCCACAGGTGCGTCTAATGACTACATCAGCCGAGGCTATAAATTCCGGTCAATGTTCATTGACGTGTTACACACATATTCATAGCTCGGTCACGACTAGGATCGTTCCCATAGCGCTTAGCAAAGCGCAGCATCTCGTTCCGCTTTTTTCAGGGAACAAGGGTTACACATGTAACCTGAGACGTTTTACACTCTAATTGAATTTTCAGAATTTTGCAGTTCATTTCTGTTTCTTGATGCTCATTTTCTTGATATTATTATGCATTTATGTTGAGTTATTATATTTTTATGTTTGAAATAAATGATTGGTAGAAAAATGCTTGTTTTGTGTCTTTTAGTGACATCATGGTCAGGTTTGATTGCAGCACAATGACATTAACTGCAAGAACTGACACTTCAAATCAATATATAATGTTAAACTTTGACAAAAAATAGTTTGATAATATATATCTTGTGATAAAAGGTTACAACAAGCCCAGACATCACAGTATGTGTCTACAGTCATCTACTGGCTGTTACTGGCGTCACATGATTATCAAGTCATGTATTGTGTATTTTGTTCACTAGATGGATCTGATGAATCTGCCTCCAATTTATGTCACATTCTCATAATTTCTTTGTTTTATTGCCAAGTATGCTTACACATACAAGGAATTTGTCTTGGTGACAGGAGCTTCCAGTGCACAACAATACAAACAATACCAAAAAACAGCAGCAAGACATAGGTAATTAAAAACAAAAAAAGATTAAAATAAATAATTATACATATACGTACATACACTCACCATCATACATACCCACATACACACACGTAGTGCAAATCTATTACAATCTGATTATAAAGAACAAAAATACAGTGTATTATGTGCAGTGCAATGTAAGTAATGGCAGAAGTGGATATGTTGGTGTGGCACGGTGGAGGGCGGGACCGGCGCGTGATTACGCACACCCGGTCCCGTATTAGGCTAATTAAGCCGTCAAGAGGGATAAAGGCCACTCGCAGACGGCGATCGAGAGAGAGAGCTCAATTATGGACGTCCGTTATCTTAGGTGTTTGTCTTTTGAGTTTTCCATTAAACCTTTAGTTTATATGTCAAGCCGGTTTCTCGCCTCTTCCTTGCCCATGAATATGATCTGTGTTACAGTTGGATAATATAATTAGACTTAAACTGTGTATTGCACATAATTATTGTTCAATGGGGCAGTTTAATTGTTCATGAGATGGATAGCCTGAGGGAAAAAACTGTTCCTGTGTCTGACGGTTCTGGTGCTCAGAGCTCTGAAGCGCCGGCCAGAAGGCAACAGTTCAAAAATGTAGTGATGTAGTGTCTGATTTTGTAGCTGCATCAAACCAGACAGTTATTGAAGTGCAGAGGACAGACTCAATGACAGCTGAGTAGAACTGTATCAGCAGCGCCTGTAGCAGGTTGAACTTCCTCAGCTGGCAAAGGAAGTACTTTTCATGTTTCAACTTATAGAAGTGTAGGTTCTGAATTAAAAAAATAACACTTTTTTCGTTCATATTCGCATATGCAAATTAATGGTAAAATATAGTAAATACGATAAAAATAGCTTACAATTCCAAAAGAAATGCATAATTTTATTGTTTTTAATTCAGGGAAGAATAAATGGCATTATCATCATAAAAAGGAGTCACATATCTGACACTTCCGGTCAAAAATGACTGCAAATACCAAAGTTAGGTGAGAGTTTTCAATAGCATAGGAGGGTTAAACATACGCTGCTATTCTCCTCGGCTGGGTCTCTGAGGGTTAAACCAAATCTACTACTTCAATTATGTGGCATGTCAAGTTGACACGTCTTCCAAAGCCTTGTTTCTTTAGGAAGCAATTTCTACAGTCTGTTTATGAGAAGGGTGTGACCTCTGAACTCTGTGAGAATTCCTGAGCACGGCAGCCACATCTCTTCTCATAGAGGTAATGACATTTGATAAAACTGGCATATATAATCTAATATGTTTTTAATTACATTACTACATCTGACTAATGAACTGCCTTTGTTTCTGCAGCTTCTCCAGTATGACACGTGTTATCGTCACTTATTGAACTTGTGTGACTGCATTGAATAAAATAATTAATTTATTTCTTGTTTTCTTTGTCATCTTCTGAAATAAAGAAATGCTAAATGAGAAAATTAGCTTTCAGAACACCAATGACACACACTTAAGCGCCTGTATTGAGTGTTTCACTTTGCTGGTAATCACCGGGTCCATATATGTCTTAATATATTGCATTAATATATTAAATGTGCTTGTGGCACGGTGGAGGGCGGGACCCGTGCGTAATCACGCGCCGGTCCCGCCCTCCACCGTGCCACAGTGCTGTAAGTGATTTTAGCCATTCTACTTCCACAAGACTGAACCTTTGGATTAGCCATGCCTCCTCTTTCCAAAATCTTGTACTCCAAAGACACCATATGAGCTTTTTTGAGACCAAGATCAAAAATAAAACTGCCAGTGTTCCAAAGGTCATGGATAACCTGGAACAATCAGGGAATTTAAAAAAATAAATATTATACAAATATAGCAAATAAAAAATGTGCTAGTTTTGCTCAGCTCCAAAATATTTCATTGGATGGAAAATTCTCGTTGTGAATGGCATCTTTATAAAAATTAATGGAAATGAATTGTTCAGAAGTGTGAATATAATATAATGCAGTGGCATCAGGAAATAAATGCATTAAAAAGAATATTCCGGGTTCAATACAAGTTAAGCTCAATCGACAGAAAAAAATTAAATAAAACAAAAAGCACAAATGTGTGTTCCAGTGAGACACTTCCAATGGAAGTCAATGGGGTCAATTATTGGAGGAATGTGAAGTTTATCATTTTAATAAAGCACTTTCATTAATTCTGTTAAAACTCATGTATTATTTGAGCTGTAAAGTTGTTTAAATTGTCCTTTTTACAGTCATTTCAGGGTTTTAGGGTTTGATCACATCATCATGGTAATAAAGCTGTAAAATTGTCAATAATTTTCCACAGATGAAGTTAGTAAGTCATTTAATCGCAATACAATCATGTTAACACACATATTGTTTAATGTCTTTTAAAACAGTGAGCATTTTAATGTTTACAGATTAAACCCCATTGACTTGATTGGAAGTGTCTCACTGGAACACACATTTGTGCTTTTTTTAAAGTGGTAATCAACATTATGTCAGAAGGGCTGTCGACTGAACTCAACTCTTGTTAAACCCAGTATATTCCTTTAACTGCTCCAACAGTTGCTGGTTCAAGCTGAAATGTCACGCATGCGCAGTTGAGTGGTGGTCAGATGTTCTTTGTGGGGCGTTTCTAAAACGTCAGTTTTGCACCCTTGAAAGGCACTGCGGGAAGGGGACGCCACTCGAAAGTTCGTTCAATAAAAAGTAAGAAAACAATTTTTTTTCCACGAAGAGCGCTTTTACAAGACTATTAGTGAAGTCATACAGTCCTTTCATGCTCCATTTAGAGAGCCAACATCAAGAGATCTGTTCTTCGAAGGGAGTAGGGCATAGGGATGATCACTTTCAAATGGAATTTCTAGGCGTCAGGCGTTTGAGCGCATGCGCAGTTTAGCGGATGTCAGCTAGTTGTTATAGTAACAAGCGTCAGGAGTTTAACGCCGGGTGTGAGACATAATGGAGCTAACGGTTAATAATTACACGTAACAAACAGGTAAGTTACTAATTACAAACACACACACGTTCATTAACTAACTAACTGCATTACTGTGCGTACTGAGGTGTAATGTGCTGTTTTAAACACGGAAACATTTACTTTTGACACTAGTTAGCTCAGTTGCTAGCGTTACACACAACTAGTTATATAAAAATCTTTCTGATTTTATATCGACCTTAACCAACGTTTTATAATTCAGTTAGCAAATGAAACAGTCACTAGATCGGTACTAGCTATTTTCAGTGTATTACCACCTAGTGACGACTGTACATTCGGAATAACTGTCTCCACTATTGTATAAAGTATACATATAAAGATACAGCTTTATACCAACTGTGAAATGAGTGTTGTAACTTGTACATGTAGTTGCGGAAAGAGTTGTTGTTAGAGTGAAGAGTTTTCTGCAACAAATTACCATGAAGTATGTAACTCCACTCTGCATAACCTGGATGCTGATGACCATCTTAATCTTTTTAATTCCACCTGTGCAGATATTGTGAATTCCAGTGTGCCTCTAAGGTACACAAATCATAAGCCTGTGCCAGTGCCCTGGCATACTGGCACTACCCGCTCCCTAAGGCAGGCATGTAGACATGCAGAACGCAAATGGAAAAAGGACAGACTGCAGGTTTCTTACAATATTTTGAGAGACTCATATAATATGTTTCAGAAATCAAAATGTAAATACTTATCTGAACTTATTACAAATAATTGTCATAGACCTCAAGTTCTTTTTTTCTACCATTCATTATGTTTTAAATCCTCCTGTGCATTAATTTTCAGATTCTTCTCTTTGTGAAAATGTTTTTTTTTGTTTATAAAATTAAAACATTAAGATCTCTGAAGTCTCACTCTGTAAATACTTTGTCTGATGCTCCATTATGCTCCTCCACCTGGTCTTGAGTTAGCATTATTGATTTGGTCTTATTTAGAGATGTTGTTGACCATCTAAAGCCAACCAAATGTCCCCAGGATGTGTTCCTCCTTTTTTCTTTCAACAAATTATTGACACAGTTGGTACTGGCCTATTATTGGTTATCAGCAAATGTTTATTCACTGACTCTTTCCCAAACTGCCATACATATGCTGTGGTATCACCATATCTTAAAAAAAACCTAACCTTCATCCTTCAAGTTTCTTCGTATTTCTAATTGACCTTTTATTTCAAAAATTATTGAGAAAGATGTACTGATTCAATTACAATCTTTTTTGACTGTAAATTCTATCCATTAAATTTTTTAATTGAGTTTTAAAGCCTTACACAGTACAGAAACTGCTCTTTTAAGAGTCTCAAGTGACATCTTTACTGAGACCGATTCTTGGAAATACATGGCTTTAGTTTTGCTAGATCTGAGTGCTGCAATTGATTTAGTAGACCACGAGGTCCTGTTAACCCATCTTTAGATATCAGTGGGCCTTCGTGGTTCAGTATTACAGTGGTGCCGCTCTTATATGACTAATAATTGGTTCACTGTTCGTATCATCACTCATCCTCTAGTATACCTCTGATTTGTGGAGTCCCGCAGGGATCAATCCTTGGCCTGGTATTGTTTTCCCTGTATATGTTCCCTCTCGCTTCTATTTTAAATAAGTTTAGAGTGTCTTTTCAATTATATGCTGATGACACTCAAATATATATTCAATAAAACATAAAGATCAACACCCCTTACAACCTCTGATGGCCTGCATAAACGAACAAATGTTATGGCTTGAAAGCAATTTCCTAAACCTAAATGAAAATGAAACTAATTATTTTATTTGGGCCTAAGAAAAGCTGTTGTTGACCTGAACCTTGGTTCTCTTGCATCATACAAAACTCACTGTTCTATTTGATAATCTCAAATTTGATACGCAGATCAGTACTGTTGTAAAGTCATGCTTTTTCTACCTTCATCTACTCACTAAAGCAAAACCCTTTTTATCCATGAGTAATTTTCAAACTGTGATTCGCACCTTTGTAACATCTCGTCTAGACTACTGGAAATTCTCTTTACTATGGTGTCTCTCAATCTTCTTTTTCCCATTTACAGCTAGTGCAAAATGCAGCCTCCAGACTTCTGACACTGGTATGAGTCTGTCACACCAATTTTAATCACGCTGCATTGGCGTCCAGTCAAGTACAAAATCGATTTTAAAATGTTATTATGTTTAAAAGCCCTAATTTTTTTTTTAAATATAGATTTGCTTAATCTGTATATTCCCTCTTGAACTCTGAGATCTTGCGATCTTGGTTTACTCTCTGTGACTAGATCCAGACTCAGCCTTTGTGATTGCCTACCTCTCCAAATCAGATTAGCACCTTCTATTTCAGCCTTCAAGTCTGCTCTAAAGACATACTTATTCTCTATGGCCTTCAATATTCCTTGATCATTGTGAACTGTTTTCTTTTATCATAGTATTTGTGATTTACTTTGTTGTCTGTTTTTATCTCCTGTAGTTATTATTTTTCTTTCTGTACAGCACTTTGGTAAATTTTGGTTGTTTTTAAATGTGCTTTATAAATAAATATTGAATTGAATAGAGTTATAGTTCTTTAATCAATACTTCATTTATTTAATTGTATTTTCATTCTTTTGTATATATTTTTGACCACTGATTTGTTTTGTTTATTTTAATTGTTAATATCTTTTCAGTTATTGTCACACAACTAAGCTTCAAATGCTTTGGCAATATGCATGTACAGTTTTACAAATTGTAATTGAATGGCAGCATCTCTCATAAAGACTTACTGTTTTCACAGATGAGTTAAGGGGATTGGAGATGTGTGCTGTGATATACACACACTGACACACAGATGGAGATGCCTGCAGTCAGACCACAGAAGGTCGAATCGGACTCGTCGTCTGAAGATGAGCTCCAGTAAGTGTCTTTACTAAAGCGGAATGTATTAATCTTGATAACTTCCACATCAGTTATCAAAGACCAGGAATAAACTATCCATGCAGGCATTACATACAATTAACATTTAAAATCAATGGTGTTCGTTGCTTTGATTTATTCAGTGTTAGATTTCACAGTTTATCCATATCACAGTGTCTGATGAAGATGCTCCTCCACTAGTCTGGTTAGCAGTTTCACTGGTCTGTTTGGACTAATTATTCCTAGTAAGGTCAGTGTGCTTCTGATGCTTTTAAGAGTCGATCAGGCTTAATTCACATTCTGGTTCTTGAGTTACTAAAATGATGTAGGACAGTGCTTCTCAACTGGATTTAATTTAGGCCCAGATGTTACATTGGACATCAAGTGGTAACCCAACACATTTGGATTTTAAAATGAGTGCTATCAGTCGGTTAAAAATTTGAATCTGATTAATTACATGGTGTATTAATCGAATAATTTATTGCATATAATAAATATTTGCTGAGAAAGCCCCTAAAATAATAATAATTCAATATATAATGATTAAATAATTATAAATAGTTATATTTAAGTAATGACAAATAAAAAATTTATATTATAATAAAATAATATTCAGATGATTAAAATGCAAAAAATTATTGTGGCAGATGAGTAAAAAATCTATAAGACAATACAAAAAGTGGCTTTAGAATGCAATATATTGTTTATTTGCATATTATTGAACATAAGCCAATCATTGGCCTACAGTTCACAGCAATATATTTTGCAATTGAATTCATCAATCAGTCGGAGCATCTTGGTTATGTGGCGTCATAAACGTACCATTTTTAGGTCGCTGTGTAAAGTTAAACGAAGTTAAATACTTAGAAGACTCGTCTTGAATTTTCCACGGACACAGCTGTTGGTAGACTTTGGAACGGTTCCACCATAAATTAATCGGCTAAAGCCCCGTAAACACACGCAGCGACTTTATCACTTGATGTTGCTAGTCTCTGTAATATGAATTCACTAGTGTACGTTCCTACTGCTGTCGCTCTTATGCTATATGGCATGTCTGGCCATATCTTTTGAAAATCTGTTAAAAAATTAGACTTGTTGCCAGTAAAACTAAGATATAATTCTAATTGACAAGGAATCTGTTTTCTTAAGGGGAGAGTGTTTTTATATGAACTACAGCAGTGCACAATGCAATATATCATTAACAAGATTAATGTTCTATCAATATAAGAATCAAACTCAATCGCTGATACAATGCTATTAAAACGTACTTGCACCATCCTGATTTCTTCTGTTTTTGTGTATATCTCATACTAAATTGTTAAAATTGTTTAATTTGTTAAAATGTTATTTATTGAAGCAAAAAAATGATCCAATATCAACTGGGCCTGTGTGAAACAGTATTTGCCCCATTAGTTACTAAATCCCCAAATCTATGAAACTGCATTCATAATGGGGTTCAATTGGATTAGACGCACCCAGACTTTATTACTGCCCACCCTGTTTAATCAAATCATCACCGAAATAGAACTTTTTCAGCAGCATGAAGTTGGCTAAAAGGTCTTACCCAGTAGCACACTATGCCAAGGTCGAAAGAAATTCCAGAAATTAGGAAAAAGGTGATTGAAATGCATCAGTCTGGGAAGGGTTAAAAAGCTATTTCAAAGGCTCTGGGACTCCAAAGAACCACAGTGAGAGCCATTATCTCCAAATGGAGAAAACTTGGCACAGTAGTGAACCTTCCCAAAAGTGGCTGACCTTCTAAAAATCCTCCAAGAACACAGTGACAACTCATCCAGGAAGTCACTAAAAAAAGCCAAGGACAACATCCAAGGAACTGCTGGCCACTCTTGCATCAATAATGGTCACTGTTCATGACTTCACTATCAGTAAGACACTGGGCAATAATGCCATCCAGTCAAGAGTGGCGAGGCAAAAATCAATGCTAACACAGAAGAACATTTAAGTTCGTCTGAATTTTGCCAAAACACACCTTGATGATCCTCAAACCTTTTGGGAGAATGTCTGTGGACTGATGAGTCGAAAGTGGAACTGTTCTGGCGTAAATCAAACACAGAATTCCACAAAAGAACATCATAGCTATGGTCAGGCATGGTGGTGGTAGTGTGATGGTGTCAGGATGCTTTGCTGCTTCAGGGTGACTTGCAATAATTGAGGGAAACATGAATTCTGCTCTCTACCTGAAAATCCTAAAGGAGAACATCTGGTCATCAGTCCATGAGTTGAAGCTCAATCACAACTGGATTATGCAGCAAGACAATGATCAAAGCATAAGAGTAAGTCCACCTATGAATGGCACAAAAGAAGCAAAATGAAAGTTTTAGAGTGGCCTAGTCAAAGTCCTGACTTGAATTTGATTGAGATGCTGTGGCAGGACCTTAAATACCTTAAATTCATGCTCGAAAACCCTCCAATGTGGCTGAACTAAAGCAGTTCTGGAAAGATGAGAGGGCAAATATTCCCCCACAGCATTGTGAAAGACTGATCTCCAGTTATCGGAAGCGTTTGGTTGCAGTTGTTGCTGCTAAAGGTGGCACAACCAGCTGTTAAGTTTAAGTGGGGCAGTTAGTTTTTCATATTGGTGATATAGGTGTTGGATAACTTTTTTGCTTCAATTAAAGAATATATATATATACACATTTGAAAACTGTATTTTATGTGTACTCGGGTTGCCTTTGTTTATGTTATAACTCATTTGAAGATCTAAAACAATTTAGTATGAAAAATACACAAAATCAGGAATTTCTTTTCCACACAGCTTTTTTATTATTATATCCATTTATGTGGTTGCAGACAAATCGTATAGTGGAGTGGAATCACTGTTCGCGCTTCTTTTGCATGAAATGTAACTTTTCATAACTTTTTCAAGTCACTGGACACGCTCAGTTCCACTTTCTTGTTGCCAGAGGTGGCTGTCGCTCCTGTCGCCAGCTCTCGCTTTGTCACTGGAAGTGGCTGCATGTGTGTATAGGTCTTAATCTGGGTATTAGTTGGGTTTATTCTCATGTCATGAAAGAACATCCTGGACCTCTTTTACTCCAAAATATAGAACCTGGAGCCTTTTTTTTAGGACCTTCCAGAAGATTTTCTTACATTGTGACTAGGGCGATAATTTTAACAACTTAATTCAATGCGATTTAATTATATAAAAAATTATCTGTTACAATAATTTATGCAGTTGAAGGAATATTCTAACCATTGGAGCAAATACCACCTGTTTTCATCAGGGGGCAGTAAGTGAAACACGAGCTGTACAGACAACAAATCACAATCAGTCCTGAAACTAGCAACAGCACAAGAAAGGAATGTGTTCTTGCATTCAAACATGGCTGGATAGATCGCAATTTTGAATGCAGGGATCTCGAGACGTGTTTTTCTAAGTTTTAAACTACAATTAACTTGACACAGTGACCTAATAATGGTATGTTTATGACGCAACGCAACTAAAGTGGGATCAACCAAAGTGGGGCATCTTTAGAAAAGACCTCATAATAAATCTTTCTCAAACAGTACAGCAAGAAATTACTGTAATGAGAATAATCATAAAAAAAAATGGGAACAGTAAAAGTAAAACATCCGGATGTGTTGAAGTAATGAGAATTGGGGGGTAAAATGTGCTTAAGTGTCCTGAAAGTATTGTCACAATGCAAAAAATATTAATGGTCCTAAATGAAGCCATATTTTCTTTATGCAAAATAAAATATATTTTTTTATTTAGGGTTCAATATGACCAGCCCAATTCCTTGACCGGTCTCGTGAGAATCATCTAGTTACTGGCTGATACGATAATCTCAATAATCAGTCTGGCCAAAAAATTTGTCTATTACTAGTTTTGTCTAAGTTACACTGTCCACAATACGCATCACATTGTGTTACATGCATCAAGTTGTACTTGTTTTGTCAGGTTGTTCCAGAATATATGTGGTATTTACACTTGGTCACTTCATGCATTTTTACTGATCAGATTGCTATTCAATCGTGAAAAGACCAATTGTAAATCCCCTCCAAGGTGAATACGAGACACAAAAATAGATCTCAGAAGACCTACCATCAAGAATTGTTTGCTTTGCATAATGCTGGAAGGGGTTTTAAATGTTTTCTCAATGAGTTTAGATATTCATCTGTCCACAGTTAGACAAACTGTCTATAAATGGAGATGATATAGTACTATAGGTACTCTCTCTACAAGTGGCCGTTAGATATTCATCTGTCCACAGTTAGACAAACTGTCTATAAATGGAGATGATTTAGTACTATAGGTACTCTCTCTAGAAGTGGCCGTTAGATATTCATCTGTCCACAGTTAGACAAACTGTCTATAAATGGAGGTGATTTAGTACTATAGGTACTCTCTCTAGAAGTGGCCGTTAGATATTCATCTGTCCACAGTTAGACAAACTGTCTATAAATGGAGATGATTTAGTACTATAGGTACTCTCTCTAGAAGTGGCCGTTAGATATTCATCTGTCCACTGTTAGACAAACTGTCTATAAATGGAGATGATTTAGTACTATAGGTACTCTCACTAGAAGTGGCCGTTAGATATTCATCTGTCCACAGTTAGACAAACTGTCTATAAATGGAGATGATTTAGTACTATAGGTACTCTCTCTAGAAGTGGCCGTTAGATATTCATCTGTCCACAGTTAGACAAACTGTCTATAAATGGAGATGGTTTAGTACTATAGGTACTCTCACTAGAAGTGGCCGTTAGATATTCATCTGTCCACAGTTAGACAAACTGTCTATAAATGGAGATGATTTAGTACTATAGGTACTCTCACTAGAAGTGGCCGTTAGATATTCATCTGTCCAGAGTTAGACAAACTGTCTATAAATGGAGAAGATTTAGTACAGTGGATACTCTCTCTAGAAGTGGCCGTCCAGCAAAGATGACTCAAAGGTCACACCGCAGAATAATCAATGAGGTAAAAAAGATCCCTTGAGTGACAGATAAAGACTTGAAGGAATCATTGGGACTGGTTAACATCTCTGTTCATGAGTCTACTATACAGAAAACATTAAACAGACATGTGTTCATGGCAGGACACCACGGAGGAAGCCGCTGACATTGCCTTTACAAAGACCAACTTGACACTCCACAACGCTACTGGGAAATGTTTTTTGGACTGATGAAAGTAAGGTTTAATTGTTTGGGAAGTACGGTGGAGGGAGCATCATGATTTGGATCTGCTTTGCTGATTTGCTTGCCTACATCAAGTTTATCAAGATATCCTACAGGATAATGTCGGGGTGTCTGTTCACCAGCTGGAGCTCAGTTGAAGTTGGCTGATGCTGCAGGACAATGACACTAAACATCAAAGTAAATCCACTACAGAATGACTTCAAAAAAAGAAAATCCACTTTTTGGAGCGTCCCAGTCAGATTCCAGACATTAACCCAATAGAGATGCTGTGGAATGACCTCAAGAGAGCCGTTCACACCAGACATCATAAGAATATCTCTGAACTGAAGCAGTTCTATACATGTGAACTTGATGAAGATGAGATCACATTTTATGACAATTATTGAAGAAAACCAGCTAATTCCAAAGGGTTCACATACTTTTTCTTACAACTGTATGTAAATATGGCCTTGCCTAAACAGCACTACATCAGCACAGGCAAAATGTAAAACAAAACAGCTGTTACGGAGTATTTGCATAGGGCTCGCATCACGCAATGAAGAATACCAAATTAAGAAACGGATGCACTTTGTGGGAGAGACAGAACTTTTTTCTTCACTTATTTGATGCAGATCGATGATGAAAATGAAACTAAACACTGAAAATGAGTGCAGCGGATGTGCATAATGTATCTTCACTATGAGAAGCCCCCAGGGGAAATACACGGTCACTTACAAGGTCCAAGTCACTTGAAATCAAACTCTAAATCATATCTTTTAAATTCACTGATGGAAATTGGATCTGCTTTATATCCGTTTGGCGGAGACACATTGATGTGGTCAAGTGCAAATGGAATGTGCTTATTTAATCTGATCAGTCAAAACGCATGGTTTGAAAGTACATACTTGCTTTTATTTTGTTGCATTGCACAGATAAACAGAGAATATTTGTGCAGACAAGTCTGAATGTTTGAACACAAGCAGTTAGTGTAACGTTTGTTGACATGTCTCCACACAACATGTCTTTATCCGTGCTGTCAAGTGTGATTGATGCTATTCCTATCAGTGTTTCGTCACATCATCACAGTGTAAACACATGCCTTCATTGTTCATTTAAATGTCAGATATACTGACATTTCTTGACTCTCTGTGTTGTCACAGGACACATGCGTGCATTGCATGGAGCGGCATAAGTAAACGTATTCCAGTGCTGCTGTTCTGCGCTGAAGCCATCGTGTCTAAAGATGTGAACATCCGCTCTGTTGGAGGTAAAGACACAAATCATACATGTGATATGAAACAGAGTTGAGCAAAATTAACAATTTAAGAGCTGGTTATCTTCCAATTCATGAGAATTTGAATTAGTTTGGCCACACCCTACAGGATGCTGAATTTCAATTTGAAACGACAGGAAGAGGAGTTTATTGAACTGCAATTCAAAGAAATTCAATACATTCACACAACAGAGGATTTTTATTTGTACAACACTAGTATTGTGACACACCATGAATAATTACATTGTTAATTTTGGACAAATCATGGCTATTTATTTCCAGATATGTAGAATAATTTTTTTGAATCAAGTTATACAAACATATTTCTCAAAAATTCAGCTATTTAAGAAATTAACACCTTTAACCATTTATGAAAATAAATATTAAGATGAAAATGTTGGGTAAATTAAAGAATACTTGGTAATTAAATGTTCCTCCACCACGGACCATAAAATAAACATACCTTTTTTAAATCTAATATAAATTGTATTTAATTATGTATATATAAATTTAAATGAAATTACACGAGATATATATATATATATATATATATATATATATATATATATATATATATATATATATATATATATATATATTGTCAATCAATTACTATTTTTAATCAAATTAATTACATGGTGTCCTGAATAATTAATCGCGATTAACCGCATATACAAATATTTGCTGAGAAAGCCCCTTATGTACAATCGTTATATATTGAGTTATTGTTATATATTTATATCAATATATAATTATACATGGTTATCTTTAAATATTTACAAATTATATATATATATATCTCATTGATAATACAAAAAGCGGTTTTAGAATACAATGTATTGTTTATTACCATATTATTGATCATAAGTCAATCATTGACCCACAGTTCACAGTAATCCATTTCACAAGTGAATTTATCAATCAGTTGGAGATTTATTATGAGGGCTTGTTTAAGGACCGTCAATTTACACCTACGTTAAACGTCTCAGGTGTGTTGCGTCATAAACATAAAATGTTTAGTTCATTGTGTAAAGTTAAATATAGTTTAATACTCAATCTTTAAACACATCTTGAGATCCCTTAGATCGCATATGCGCTCCTTTGAGTGTTTTGAACGCAAGAATGTAAGGTTTTCTGCCTACTGATGTGTTTTCTTCACTGTATAAACTGTGTGTTGCTCATACAGCTGAAGTTTCACTTACTGCCCCCTGGAGGAAGCAGGTGGTACTACAAGCTTGCATTTCTCAGGAATCTTCCTTATTACAATAGTGAAATGTGAAATCTTCACTGATTTTATTAAAAGTATTATTTTATTTGCAATGACACTATAGTGTGAGCTCTGCAATATCTAAATCAATATCTCTGATTTTGTTTCCTCTGGTTTGTAGAGAAATATAACCTGGCCTTTAAGATTGTGCGTACAGAGAGCCGACTTGTGCGTGGCATACTTGTCAGTCACGGATTCCATGAGGTACGGCAGCAGATAATGCCAATGTTTGAAATGATATGCTTACTGTTTACTGCGTGCTATACACTGCTGCCGACTATTTTCTGTTCAATAGTTTGTGAAACACATGATTCAACACAACACATTTCAAACTGTTCTTGTAGCTGTTTCTTGTGCAATACCAAGGTTATCGTGGGTTTAATTTGCAGGGGACACTGACAAAATGTAGGCATATATCTTGAATAATCTGTGTGTCGCTTTTGATTAAAGTGTCCGCCAAATGCATAAATGTGAAGGTATCTTTGTACTGCAAAAGTGGGTAGCACTTTATGATAAGGTACCATTGGTTAACATTAGTTAATGCATTAGATGTCGTGAACTAACAATTAACAATATAATGTTAATGTTAGTTAATAAAAATGTAATTGTTCATTGTTAGTTCATAGTGCATTAAATAATGATAACAAATGCAACTTTTGATTTACAAAAATGTATTAATGTGTTGAAATGAACATTAAATAATATTAATAAATGCTTAATAAGTATTGTTTATTGTTAGCTCATGTTGTTAACTAATGTTAACAAATGGAACCTTATTGTAAAGTGTTACTTTTACATGCATCCAAAGTGACTTACAGTTCACTTACAGTATTGCAGGGACAATCCCCCTGGAGCAACCTGGAGTTAAAGTGCCTTGATCAAGGACACAATGGTGGTGGCTCTGCAGATCGAACTGACAACCTTCTGCTTACCAGTTCAGTGATTTTGCACACTACGCCACCACCACTCCTAGTGTTACACAAAAGTGTAATTATACTAATAAATATACTACACAAAAATACTCAAAAACTATAGTATTTTTGGTAAATGGTCATCTTAATATTGACAATAAAGTGATTTGATTTGATTTGATTGATTGATTAACTGAAGTTCTACTTATTTCATCAATAGCCTAACTCTGTTCTGAATGTTAATCTTTAAGTGCAGGTCGTCAACCTCCGTGAAGTTGGCACCCCATAAAACGAAATAATCTCCAAAACTATGCCATTGGTTTGTGCTGCGTTTGTGCTGATTTGTGCCGCAAAAACGAACGTTTGTGCTGGTTTGGTGTTTGAGATATTGAACATTATTTTTTTGGTTGTGTTACGTCACTCTCCACCCCATGTCGTTCAAATCGCTCCAAACCGGTTTCATTCGTTTGTGCTCGGTTTGTGCTGGTTTGTGCCGTTAAAACAAACATTGTATCTATTTTCCTTTCGCAGATATAGCACATTTAATTCTGGAGCTGTGACGTCACTCTCCACAACATGCCGTCCAAATCGCCCCAAAACGGTGCCTTTTGTTTGTGCTCGGTTTGTGCTGGTTTGTGCCGTAGAAAGAACCATCATAAATTATTCCATTCTTCAGACATAACAAAATCATTGGAGGAGTAGTGACGTCACGCAAGCAAGCCGAGCTCTCCATCCATCTCGTCTACAAACCTGTCTGGTGCGTTTGTGCTCGCACATAGGGCCGCTGCTGTCTTTGTCTTTTCTTCTTTAGATAGCCTACTGAAATGTTTTAGTTTAGATTTGTGCTAGATATTGACATTTGGTCTTTATAAAATCACCAATGCACTATGATATGTAGGCCTAATGTACTGTCAATACTCTGGCTCATGGCTACGTGTGACTGATGCTTTAATTTTATCCAATAAAAAAAAAAAAAAAAAGTTATGTACCGTCTTAAGTTTTCGGAATACTTCAGCTTCAGTTTACAGACATTTAAAGTCTTTCTGCCCCCTTAAAGACATTTGTTTACCCTAAGCACTGCATAGTGGGAAAACAAAACAGGAAAAGGTATCTGGCTGTGAAAAAGGTAAGCATGTGCTCTGAGATAAAATACTAAAAAAAGTACTAAAATCATGTGTGCAGGTCAATACAATTTACAGGATAATTTGAACAAATAAGAAATTGACAGAGCGTGAAGTTGGCCCCCCACCCAACGCAAAACGTCGGCAAAATAGTCTCAATCGTTTGTGCTGGTTTGTGCTGTAAAAAGTTTCGTTTGTGCTGCTTCGGTTTTTTTAGATATTAAAAGAATATTTATAGGTCAATCTGAGGTCAGTCAGCCCCCCCACATGCTCCAAATTCATCCAAAATAGTCTCAATCGTTTGTGCCGATAAAAGTTTCGTTTTGCGAATGTATTTTTTTAACAATACAGTTCAAGAAAGAAGGGTAAGATCCAAATGGCAAACCAAATCACATATAGTTGAATTCACTTAACTGTTACCTATCCACTGTTCGTGTTCAACTTGTAGGATGAGTGGAATGTAACAGAAACTCCAAGGTAACTGTTTTAACTTGTTACTGTATGTCTTGTTCAATAATCTTGTCATGTGAATGACAGTAGTAATATTAACATTGTCATAAATATAAGCACCTTAATCTGTTTGCTGTAGCTCTGTGTTTATACACACATTGGCTGTGCTTGTGTGTGTGTGTGTGTGTGTGTGTGTGTGTGTGTGTGTGTGTGTGTGTGTGTGCGTGTGTGCAGTACAGGTGAAAAGTTTGGAAACATTAAGATTTTTAAATGTTTTTGAAAGAAGTCTCCTGATCTCATCAAGGCTGTATTTATTTGATAAAAAAAATAAAAACAGTAATATTGTGAAACAATACACATTCAAATAGCTGTTTTCTGTTTTAATATAATTTAAAATATATTTTTATTTCTGTGATGTCAAAGCTGAATTTTCAGCATCATTACTCCAGTCTTCAATGGTTTGTTTGTTTTGTTTATAATTTTGTTTTTGTTTTTGTTTTGTCTTTCCTATTTGTAGTCTATATATGCTCAGGTTTATACGTGTTGGATACAATATAATTGGCATAATAAAAAAAAACATCCAAACTTCAATGTCACATTGAAATCATAGCAAAATGTTGATTTTGAGCTATTATCATTATTATTGGTGCTCAATTATTAAGAATGGTTCTTATTTTTTTTTATCAATGTTTAAAACAATTTTTGCATGCTTAATATTTTTGTAGAAACTATGATGAATAGAAAGGTAAAAAGAAAAGCATTTATTTGAAATAGAAATATTTAACCATATAAATGTCTTTTACATTCTCTTTTGATCAATTTAATTTGTCCTTGCTGAATAAAAGTATTTTATATATATATATATATATATGTAACAGGATTCTCGACAGGGTGGGGAAAAGGAGGACACGAGGACAGGCTTCTGCTCACAGGTAAGGGTGTTTTTAATTCTCAAAGTAAAGTTACAGGGGTTCAACATAAACTTCTTCTTATAACAAAACTCAAAAACTTCCTATCAACTTAGAACTACTCGGGGCTGCCAACACTGGACTGGCGTCCTGACTGGTGGTGCTGTGGCTCTTTTATGCCGCTCTCCCCATGCTCACTGAAATTAGAGACAGGTGTTAGACATATTTTAGCTCAGGTGTAAGCGCCCTTACCGCTCCCCCTCTCCGGACGGGCGCTTGACCACGCCCCCGCTGCCACATACCCCCACCGCCCGACTCAGGCCGGGGCGCCATCCGGCCTGCCTACCACTCCCCCCCCATTTCTGGAAAGGAAGTCAGCGACAGCCATCTGCACCCCCCGTCTGTGGATCACCTCGAACTTAAAAGGCTGGAGAGCTAGATATCAACGGGTGATCCGGGCGTTAGTATCCTTCATGCGGTGGAGCCAATGCAGTGGGGCATGATCCGAGCAGAGGGTGAAGGCCCGCCCCAGCAGGTAGTAGCGGAGTGTGAGGACCGCCCACTTGATGGCCAGACACTCTTTTTCCACGGTGCTATACTTCGTTTCCCTCAAGGAGAGCTTCCTACTGATGTATAGCACCGGGCGCTCCTCCCCCTCCACCACCTGCGAGAGTACGGCCCCCAGCCCTCTGTCTGAAGCGTCCGTCTGTAATAAGAAAGGGAGAGAGAAGTTAGGTGAATACAAGAGCGGCCCCCCACAGAGTGCGGCTTTAATTTGTGTGAACGCCTGTTGGCACTGCTCTGACCATTGGACCGGATCTGGAGCCCCCTTTTTAGTGAGGGCAGTCAGCGGGCTGGTGACGTCCGAATAATTAGGTACAAACCTTCTGTAGTAGCCAGCCAGCCCCAGGAACTGCCTCACCCCCTTTTTGGTCTTGGGCCTAGGGCAAGTCGTAATCGCCGCGGTTTTATCAATTTGGGGACGCACCTGGCCATGGCCCAAGTGGAACCCCAGATACCACACCTCCACACGCCCAATCGCGCACTTCTTGGGGTTTGCAGTGAGCCCCGCCCGCCTCAGCGACTTCAGGACCGCCCTCAGATGTTGTATATGCCGCTGCCAGTCATTACTATAAATAATAATGTCGTCTATGTAGGCAGCGGTGTAGGCAGAGTGCGGCCGGAGGACACGGTCCATTAAACGCTGGAACGTGGCTGGGGCCCCGAACAAACCGAACGGAAGTGTCACGAATTGGTGTAATCCGAACGGCGTGGTGAAGGCTGTTTTCTCTCGGGAGATTGGTGTCAAGGGGATCTGCCAATAACCCTTTGTTAAATCCAATGTCGAATAAAAATGAGTAGTACCTAACCGATCGAGCAGTTCATCAACGCGGGGCATTGGGTACGCGTCAAATTTAGACACCGCGTTGACCTTTCTGTAATCCACACAGAACCGCACCGACCCGTCACTCTTGGGAACAAGAACGACCGGGCTGGACCAGTCGCTGTGGGATTCTTCTATTACCCCCATATCAAGCATGGCATCCAATTCGTCCCGGACAACTTTCTCTCTATGCTCGGGGAGGCGATAAGGGCGGCAACGAACGACCGCCCCCGGCGCGGTCTCGATATGGTGCTGGATGAGGTTTGTGCGACCCGGCAGGGGAGAAAACACGTCTGCAAATTCCTTCTGCAACCTGGCAACCTCTGCTCGTTGGCACGGGGAGAGGTGGTCTCCACAAATGACCGGGGCATTGAGATCTAGTTTTGGACTTACCTCCGGTCCGAGCTCCGCCCTCTCTGGGACCACCGTGGCCAACGATACAGGGACCGCCTCCCTCCATAATTTAAGGAGGTTGAGGTGGTAAATTTGACGCGCATTCCCCCTATCGGTTCGCTTAACCTCATAATCGAGATCCCCCACTCGTCGTGTGACCTCGAAGGGCCCTTGCCACTTGGCGAGTAATTTGGAGCTCGATGTGGGAAGCAATACAAGAACTTTATCTCCCGGTGCAAATTCCCTCAGCCGCGCTCCCCTGTCATACAGCCGGCATTGACGTTCTTGGGCCCGGAGCAAATTCTCCTGTGTTAGTTTTCCCAAAGTGTGGAGCTTTGCTCTGAGGTCAAGAACGTATTGAATTTCATTTTTGCTATTTGTAGGACCTTCCTCCCAGCCTTCTCGTAAAACATCTAAGATGCTGCGCGGGCGTCGCCCGTACAACAGCTCAAATGGAGAGAAGCCGGTTGAGGCTTGCGGGACCTCTCGTACTGCAAACAACAGGGGATCGAGCCATCTGTCCCAGTTTTTAGCATCCTCGTGCACGAACTTACGGATCATGTTTTTGAGGGTTTTGTTAAAACGTTCCACTAGGCCATCTGTCTGCGGATGATACACGCTAGTGCGAATCGATTTAATGCCCAATAGATCGTAAAGTTCGCGAAGTGTGTGTGACATAAACGTTGTGCCTTGATCGGTGAGGATTTCTTTTGGAATCCCCACCCGGGAGATTATTTTGAAGAGCGCCCCAGCAACACTACGTGCTGAGATGTTGCTTAGAGGCACTGCTTCCGGATATCGCGTTGCGTAATCCACTAGGACTAACACAAAGCGATGTCCGCGTGCTGTCCGCTCTAATGGCCCGACGAGGTCCATTCTAATCCTCTCGTAGGGGACCTCGATCAACGGAAGAGGGCGCAATGGCGCTTTTGGGGTGGCCGGTGGGTTTACCAGCTGGCATTCGCGGCACGCTGCACACCACCTGCGGACGTCACCGCTAATGCCCGGCCAATAAAAACGGGCTATTAGTCGGAGAAGTGTTTTTCTTTCCCCTAGATGACCCGCCATGGGATTATAATGAGCCGCCTGGAATAACATTTCCCGGCGGCTCCGTGGAATCAAAAGCTGTGTCATATTTTCTTTAGTTTGAGTGTCCTGCGTCACTCTATATAGTCGGTCATTTCTAATTGAGAAATAGGGGTATGCGAGAGCGATGTCTGGTTGAAGGCGCTGACCATCGATCACTTTTACCTGATCGAAGGCATGCTTGAGGGTTTCGTCCCGCGACTGCTCCAAAGGGAAATCCTCGTCAGGGAATTCCCTGCGAAGAGGAGCGGCGGAAGCCTCGCCCCTCTCCTCGTCATCCCGATTTAGAGCAGCCGAGGACGGCCCCGGCTCCGCCTCCCCTGTCAAAGCATCGCACATCGAACATCTCCCCACTTTAGTGCAGGACCCATCCATATAAACTCCCCCTAGCACATCTTTAAACGCTGGCCAATCGGTCCCCAAAATCAGAGGATGGGTGAGGCGGGGACTAACCGCTGCCTCCACTCTATGCTTTTTTTCCCCGGAATTTCACTAACAAGGTCATCATCGGGTACTTGTGAATATCCCCATGCACGCACCTCACCCTCACCCGTCTAGGTGTGCCCAAAGCCCCAGGTTGAACCAAGCGTTGATGGATGGTGGTTTGATTGCAACCGGTATCCAGCAATGCTTGGTGTGTACCCCCCTGGATTCTTAACAGAATCCGGTACGCTCCAGCCCGATCGGGGGCAGCATGCGGGGGATCGGAGACCCGAACCACCGTCCCCACTTCCATCATCGGACACTGATCACGGAAGTGGCCCGGGTCCCCGCAACCTCCAACAGGCTGGCCCAGGCGCGACACCCGTACCTGCGTCGGCGGACGCCCCCACCTGAGGGGGAGAGCGGCTGAATGTGGCGGGGGGGGGTGTGCGTTGCCACCGTGGGTCTCTGCCAGGCTCCTCGCCTGCGGGGGGCAGGAACGGACCCTGGAGGGAAGACAGAGCGAGAGGGGGGAGGGGGAGGGGGAAGAGCGGAAAAAAACACAGGGGAGGGAGAGAGAGAGAGAGAGGGCTCGTCCGCCCTTGAGGTCGCCGCCATGTGGTCCTCCGCTAGCTGGATCGCCGCCTCCAGCGACGCCGGGCGGTGGCACTGGACCCACTCCGCCGTTCTCTTGGGCAATCGCTGAGTGAACTGCTCCAGCACCACCTGATCGATTAGTCCCTCAACGTCGCGGTCCCCCACTAGCAGCCATTTCCGGCAGGCATCACGGAGCCGCTGGGCAAACGCGAACGGGCGGTCGGTTTTCTCCAACTTCATGGCCCGGAACAGCTGGCGGTTCTCTTCGGGACTCCGACCTACCCGTTGCATGATCGCTCTTCTCAGATCAGCATAAGCCAGGAGGTTCGTTGCAGGCAGTTGCTGAGCCGCGAGTTGGGCTTCCCCGGACAAAAGAGGGACAAGGCGGGCTGCCCACTGGTCGCGCGGCCAGCCCCAGATTTCTGCGGTCCGCTCAAACAGATCTAAAAACGCTTCGGGGTCGTCCGTTGCCCCCATCTTCTGTAACGTGGGCGGGGGCAACGGGGAGCGATGGTCCGGGGTCGCGGCTGAGGCGGAAGCGACCTCCTGGCTGAGCAGGCTCCGGATGGCATGCCGGTCCTCTGCTTGAGCCCGCATGATCTCAAAAAAACGCCGATCTTGGTCCTCTCGGAGCTCAAGCAGGGACTGATGGTGGCTCTGATGTAGTGCTGCGAGGGACTGGAGGACTTCGGCCAGCTGGGAGGACTCTACGGGACGACCCTCCATATCTGAAGATCCCGGCTTTCGGCACCAGTGTAACAGGATTCTCGACAGGGCGGGGAAAAGCAGGACACGAGGACAGGCTTCTGCTCACAGGTAAGGGTGTTTTTAATTCTCAAAGTAAAGTTACAGGGGTTCAACATAAACTTCTTCTTATAACAAAACTCAAAAACTTCCTATCAACTTAGAACTACTCGGGGCTGCCAACACTGGACTGGCGTCCTGACTGGTGGTGCTGTGGCTCTTTTATGCCGCTCTCCCCATGCTCACTGAAATTAGAGACAGATGTTAGACATATTTTAGCTCAGGTGTAAGCGCCCTTACCGCTCCCCCTCTCCGGACGGGCGCTTGACCACGCCCCCGCTGCCACAATATAGCACAACTGTTTTCAACTGATAATAATAATAATAATTTTTTCTTGAGCAGCATATTATCATGATTTCTGAAGGATCATGTGACACTGAAGACTGAAGTAATGATGCTGAAAATTCAGCTTTGATCACAGGAATAAATTAAAGTTTGCAAC
Source organism: Moxostoma hubbsi (assembly GCA_032164185.1). Lineage (NCBI taxonomy): Eukaryota > Metazoa > Chordata > Actinopteri > Cypriniformes > Catostomidae > Moxostoma > Moxostoma hubbsi. The sequence goes on from JAVLUX010000013.1 coordinate 2,172,364, forward strand.
ATATTCAGATAGAAAACAACTGTTTTACATTGGAATCATATTTCACACTATTAGTGTTTTACTGAATTTTAAATCAAATAAATGCAGCCTTGGTGAGCAGAAGAGACTTTCAGAAACATAAAAAAATCTGAATGTTTTCAAACTTTTGACTACTTATATTTATATATGTGTGTGTGTGTGTGTGTGTGTGTGTGTGTGTGTGTGTGTGTGTGTGTGTGTGTGAGAGTGTGTGTGGAAAGTCGTGACTCAATGAATTAAGTAGCCAAAATGATTTTACTTTTGAAATTGAATTACTGTGTGAATTACTGTGTCACTCCACTTCACAGGTTGTCATATAGCCCTATCTCCCAGCACAAACAAAACTTTTTCCGGCACAAACCAGCACAAACGATTGAGACTATTTTGGATGAATTTGGAGCATGTGGGGGGGTTGGTGACGTCATCACCAATAATTCAATGTCTAATATTTAAAAATCCGAAGCAGCACAAACGAAACTTTTTCCGGCACAAACGAAGCACAAACAAACGAGACTATTTTGGGTGAATTTGGAGCATGTGGGGGGGCTGACTGACCTCAGATTGACCTATAAATATTCTTTTAATATCTAAAAAAACCGAAGCAGCACAAACGAAACTTTTTACAGCACAAACCAGCACAAACGATTGAGACTATTTTGCCGACGTTTTGCGTTGGGTGGGGGGCCAGCTTCACGCTCTGTCAATTTCTTATTTGTTCAAATTATCCTGTAAATTGTATTGACCTGCACACATGATTTTAGTACTTTTTTTAGTATTTTATCTCAGAGCACATGCTTACCTTTTTCACAGCCAGATACCTTTTCCTGTTTTGTTTTCCCACTATGCAGTGCTTAGGGTAAACAAATGTCTTTAAGGGGGCAGAAAGACTTTAAATGTCTGTAAACTGAAGCTGAAGTATTCCGAACACTTAAGACAGTACATAACTTTTTTTTTTTTTTTTTTATTGGATAAAATTAAAGCATCAGTCACACGTAGCCATGAGCCAGAGTATTGACAGTACATTAGGCCTACATATCATAGTGCATTGGTGATTTTATAAAGACCAAATGTCAATATCTAGCACAAATCTAAACTAAAACATTTCAGTAGGCTATCTAAAGAAGAAAAGACAAAGACAGCAGCGGCCCTATGTGCGAGCACAAACGCACCAGACAGGTTTGTAGACGAGATGGATGGAGAGCTCGGCTTGCTTGCGTGACGTCACTACTCCTCCAATGATTTTGTTATGTCTGAAGAATGGAATAATTTATGATGGTTCTTTCTACGGCACAAACCAGCACAAACCGAGCACAAACAAAAGGCACCGTTTTGGGGCGATTTGGACGGCATGTTGTGGAGAGTGACGTCACAGCTCCAGAATTAAATGTGCTATATCTGCGAAAGGAAAATAGATACAATGTTTGTTTTAACGGCACAAACCAGCACAAACCGAGCACAAACGAATGAAACCGGTTTGGAGCGATTTGAACGACATGGGGTGGAGAGTGACGTAACACAACCAAAAAAATAATGTTCAATATCTCAAACACCAAACCAGCACAAACGTTCGTTTTTGCGGCACAAATCAGCACAAACGCAGCACAAACCAATGGCATAGTTTTGGAGATTATTTCGTTTTATGGGGTGCCAACTTCACGGAGGTATGTCGTCATATGAACTCTCATGAGATTTAAGTACTGTATACTCTAACAGTTTCCTGTTCATTTTGAGTTTACACAATAATAGTTTTTAAATGTATCTTTGTATTTTGTTGTTGCGTGCAATCAGTGATGATATTGCAATAGATTGCGACAGTTGTCTGTTTATTGTGTATTTGTTTGTGGCAGACTGCAAACTTGCATAACTACAATAAGACATCATTACATTTGTTGTGGCCCTGTTGATGCAGTAGCGGTGCAGGAAACACTGTCAGACTATTTTAGTGAAATGTTCCGCCCACGTCCAGAATGTCTGCATAAATGCTGACAGTCAATAAATGTTAATGAATCGGACATTATTAAAATCATTCAGTTACAGTTTAGATATTTTTTAAATGGAACTGGTTATGAATAAGAATCGGTTCTTGATTCCTAACCAACTCTAGAGATCAAAGAACAAACCTCAAATGTAATAACAATTGTAAATTGAAATGTTTGAGTTTTGGGTCTGGTTGATTGTTTGATTTTTACCCCTAACATGATTAGACTGTTTTGGTGTTTAGGTGCACCCAAACAGCAACGATTTTAACCTGATGTGGACTGGCTCGCACCTGAAACCTTACCTCCTGCGCACACTACAGGATTTCCAGAAAGTCAACCACTTCCCCAGGTGTGTCTGACATCAGAGCTCTGTACCAAAACGCAGTCAGCTGTCTCACGGTCTACTGCTTATATTGACAGCTGCCTTCTGCTGCTGCATCCTAACTGGAACAGTGACTGATATGAAACACTCTACATAGGCAGCAACTTCATGCGTTGTGCAAATAGCGATTCCTAATGATTCCTATCAGGGGCGGTTCTAGGGCCAGTGGATATTCGGAGCTTAGCTCAGACCACTGTGGATTCGTATGGGGCCCTCCTTTGATGAAATATCAGAATATAATACACTTTAAATGTTTAAATGTTACATCTGTGAGGTGTCATTTATATGGAGTACATTTTTGAATCTTACTAAAAGCTCCCACCAAATTTTGTCTCCACCTCAGCTGCGCTCAAAGATCAGAAGTGGCATACTTTTAACACTATGTACTTTAAAACATTATTTAAAAACACTATTGTTGACCCTTTCGGCTTTCCGCAGTTCAACGCACATTGTGTACAATGTACAGTTTTATAACCTATGATTGATTTATATATGAAGAATATGAAGAAGCTGTAAATAGGCTACAATAAGTGCTTATGAGAGAAAAATTGTTGCTAGATTTGCCAAAAAATACAAATGTAAATGTCCTGGCTCGAACTTAAAGTTTGCACATTTCTAGAGAACATCTGTATACTGTACATTACTCTTTGTTTTTAGAGTTGAATACCTAAATATTTGTTACTTACTGCATCTGGATGGACCAACATAGTTTCCAAAATCTCAGAACAACATTAATTTTGGCTGTTCACACACAGCCACAAACGCTCTTCATGTATGCGTGCACATACACATGAGTGCTTGAAAGCAGCTGCCAACAAGACTAGACTAGTCGGTATTGTTGATACTGTAAAAAGACTGGTTTAATTCATATATATATATACAGTGAGGAAAATAAGTATTTGAACACCCTGCTATTTTGCAAGTTCTCCCACTTAGAAATCATGGAGGGGTCTGAAATTGTCATCGTAGGTGCATGTCCACTGTGAGAGACATAATCTAAAAAAAAAAATCCAGAAATCACAATGTATGATTTTTTTTAACTATTTATTTGTATGATAAAGCTGCAAATAAGTATTTGAACACCTGAGAAAATCAATGTTAATATTTGGTACAGTCGCCTTTGTTTGCAATTACAGAGGTCAAACGTTTCCTGTAGTTTTTCACCAGGTTTGCACACACTGCAGGAGGGATTTTGGCCCACTCCTCCACACAGATCTTCTCTAGATCAGTCAGGTTTCTGGGCTGTCGCTGAGAAACACGGAGTTTGAGCTCCCTCCAAAGATTCTCTATTGGGTTTAGGTCTGGAGACTGGCTAGGCCACGCCAGAACCTTGAAATGCTTCTTACAGAGCCACTCCTTGGTTATCCTGACTGTGTGCTTCGGGTCATTGTCATGTTGGAAGACCCAGCCTCGACCCATCTTCAATGCTCTAACTGAGGGAAGGAGGTTGTTCCCCAAAATCTCGCAATACATGGCCCCGGTCATCCTCTCCTTAATACAGTGCAGTCGCCCTGTCCCATGTGCAGAAAAACACCCCCAAAGCATGATGCTACCACCCCCATTCTTCACAGTAGGGATGGTGTTCTTGGGATGGTACTCATCATTCTTCTTCCTCCAAACACGGTTAGTGGAATTATGACCAAAAAGTTCTATTTTGGTCTCATCTGACCACATGACTTTCTCCCATGACTCCTCTGGATCATCCAAATGGTCATTGGCAAACTTAAGACAGGCCTTGACATGTGCTGGTTTAAGCAGGGGAACCTTCCGTGCCATGCATGATTTCAAACCATGACGTCTTAGTGTATTACCAACAGTAACCTTGGAAACGGTGGTCCCAGCTCTTTTCAGGTCATTGACCAGCTCCTCCTGTGTAGTTCTGGGCTGATTTCTCACCTTTCTTAGGATCATTGAGACCCCATGAGGTGAGCTCTTGCATGGAGCCCCAGTCCGAGGGAGATTGACAGTCATGTTTAGCTTCTTCCATTTTCTAATGATTGATCCAACAGTGGACCTTTTTTCACCAAGCTGCTTGGCAATTTCCCCGTAGCCCTTTCCAGCCTTGTGGAGGTGTACAATTTTGTCTCTAGTGTCTTTGGACAGCTCTTTGGTCTTGGCCATGTTAGTAGTTGGATTCTTACTGATTGTATGGGGTGGACAGGTGTCTTTATGCAGCTAATGACCTCAAACAGGTGCATCTAATTTAGGATAATAAATGGAGTGGAGGTGGACATTTTAAAGGCAGACTAACAGGTCTTTGAGGGTCAGAATTCTAGCTGATAGACAGGTGTTCAAATACTTATTTGCAGCTGTATCATACAAATAAATAGTTAAAAATTCATACATTGTGATTTCTGGATTTTTTTTTTTAGATTATGTCTCTCACAGTGGACATGCACCTACGATGACAATTTCAGACCCCTCCATGATTTCTAAGTGGGAGAACTTGCAAAATAGCAGGGTGTTCAAATACTTATTTTCCTCACTGTATATATATATATATATATATATATATATATATATATATATACACACACATATACATATATATAAAATATTCAATGAAATACTGCTGCATAGGTACTTTTAAAATGACAAAATCATTCGGGGCTTTAGCCCTAGTAGCCCACACATAGCGCCGCTTATGATTCCAATTGAGTTTGATTTTAGCATGTTGCTAAGCTAAAGTTGCAATACTTTGATAAGTATAAAAATACACAAATATTGGGTACAAAGATCATGGTTAAGACAATGATTAATTAAATTGAACATCGGTATCGACATTAAAAAGTTCACTGTGTATATGGCATTACAGTCTCACACTCGCTCATCCAAGTTACTGTCGGCGGGTGTTCATTGACGGGTACATTTTGTTTGGATGTCTGCCTCTCTGAAACAACGCAATAGATCAGATAAGCCATGCGAGAGGAGTGGAGCTGCCTCTGTGTGATATTTGAAGAGTTTATTTTCCCCTCACTATCTCATTCTCCTCCTTCGCACTTACGGTTAACACAACCGTCGCTTTCCAGGTCGTACGAGCTCACGCGGAAAGACCGGCTCTACAAAAACATCCAGAGGATGCAGCAGAGCCACGGCTTCCAGAACTTCCACATCGTACCTCAGACCTTTGTGCTTCCTGCAGAGTACCAGGAATTCAGCAGTGAGTGACCAACCCTCTCCCTCTGACCAATCACATGAATGTTTGGCTGTTAAAGAAACAGTTTCTCATGTCATCATGTCGTATCCCTGTATTAAGTTCTTTGTTCCATGAAACGCAAAATAAGATTTCTTCATACAATGAAAGTGGATTGTGGTTTATACTACTAGGAACCAAAAAAGATAGAAATACATCTTAAAAGTATCTTTTACAGAGGAACAGAACCAAATTTAATATGTTATTGACTGAAAATGGAAATCTTCTCCTCTTCTGTGATACTCTTTTTGAATTTTCACAAATGATCCCGTTTGGATGCGCCACTGCAGATTTGATGCTGTTAGAGCTCACGTGTCACATGTGACAATAAAGTGATTTGATTTGATTTGATTGACATGACATGTCGTGTTTATAAGCGCTATTTGAATGATATTTGTCTGCAGTGGTAAAGGATGAGTGTTTTAGTGAACAACAACAACTTAAACAACTTTCGATCTGTTCCTTACACAATGCTATCATATGACTTTGAATATAGTGCATGAATTGCTTGAACACATTTTATGATACATTGTATTTTGCCTTTAAAATCACCATCCGCTTTTGCTGTATTAAAAACAGCAGCTCAGACATTCTGTCTAACATCTCATTTTGTGTTTCACAAAAGAAAGAAAATAATACTGGTTTGGAACGGCATGGTCGTACGTTAATGATAACAATTAAAAACAAAAATTCATTTAACAAACAACGTGAATAAGAAAAGTGTGTGCTCTTCTGCTAGGCATTACTAATAGCGCTCTCTCAGGTTCTTTTAGTAAGGACAAGGGCCCGTGGATCATCAAACCTGTGGCGTCGTCTCGAGGCAGAGGCATCTACCTGGTCAGCAGTGTAAGTGATTACAGAAAGTTCAAAGAATAAAAAGTAAAAGAAAAAGTCACCATTTACTCACCCTCATGTTCAAGGTCTGAAATTAAAACCCACCAAGCGCCAAATGTGTGTAAGATTTCTGTTTGACTGGTGAAATTCACCGGTAAATAGAAATCTTACACACATTTGGTCAGTGTCACAGGCCACTCTGACCGGCACTTTTTTCCTTTCTTTTAGATTGTGTCAGCTTTTAAAGTAATTTTACATGTTCCAGTTTTGTCCACAAGGGGGCTCTTCAAGCCTACAGTCATTAAGGTCACAGGTGTTTACATAAAACAGCTCTTAATAGTTAGTAGTCCCACTGTTCATCGATTGTCTCAATGCTGTGTGTCCACTGGCGCAGGTGAGCGAAGGTGGATTCAGTGCTTTAATCGCATCATTATATTTAATCCAGATTTCAAATGATGATTGCACACATTCGTTGCGGCAATTCTGTGGCTGGGTAAGCAAAAGTTTAATAGATCAACACTGTTTGTATACTTTGGGCATTTGAAAATAAAGTTGGCATCTTTCCAACTATAATCACCCATATTTAAGGTGATAGCATGGCTTGTTGCTTTTGCTGGAAAAATCCAAAGGATGTGACGATTATGAGCGCTCCCGAGAGCCTCAGTGCTTCTCTTCCGCTATTCAACAGCGACAACAAACTGCAACACTAGGTAACGTTATCTTAGAGATGAATCCAGCAAACGTTCGATACGACCCACCGACTCCTACGCACGCACACACACAAACAGAGTAAGCTAAAAAAAACATATATACTGAATCCCGTCTGGATAAGCGGGAACGTGATTGCATTCGATTGAAAACTAGAGTGAACATCGGCAGGGCGCTTGATTCCTGGAGGGAACTTCATTCGATTTTATGGATCAAAACTGACCCTGAATTGGCGTTCTTCTTATTGGACAGGTAAACTTACATAACTGCAAATATAAGGATTGATCTGTGTCATTTTAGCTAATTTGATCTTGCCCGCTAACGCTGACGAATTGCAAGCTACCATGCTTCATAACTTTCAAATCATCTCAATGATCTTCTCTTTATACTAAAAGTCAGGTATACAGGATAAAATTAAGCAAAGCTTAATTAAGCTTCTCTCTTGGGGACAATTAAACATTTAGCTGAACCTAGTCAGAAATTTACTTTTACATTAAGGGGCAATATTTGCCCTCTGGATTTGATTTTTTTCTAACCATATAAAACATAAACTGTCTAATTCATTTATGCCAAAAATTATTGACTACATCTATATACTGTGCATATAAATCTAACTAGAACTATTAAAGTGTTAAATGTTAAAAATAAAATACAAAAAAATGTATTCTTTTAAAAGACATTGTTTCCCCTAAATTTAGATTTTTGTGAGCTTTTTTGTCACTTTTGGTGGCATTTATCTGACCCTGTTTAAGACCACTGACTTAAATTAAAGTAAATTCAGTCTAGTCTCTCCTGCTATTTCTATAACGTACACATTTGTTGCTGCCTATAGAGTGTTACAAATGAGCCACTTTTGAGGTTCCATTTAAGTTAGGATGCTGCCTTAAAAGGGATCTGCCTATGTAGGCAGCAGGGCAGCTCACTATTTTTTTGAATAGAGCTTGAGATTTCGACTCTAGTTGGTAAAAATGAACAAAAAACACATTGACTGTTATATTGTTTTGTTCCATTTCTCTTCTCCTGTTCCAGCTGTGGACATATTTAAAGGGTTGGTCATTCATTGATTGTGGAGACGTATCACATTCATTGAGAGCGCCCATGATTACACCAGTCATGATGAGTAATGAAAAGACCTTTCAAGATCAGTGGAAAGTCTTGTTTCTTTAGTCAAATTTAGTCCTTGTGGATATTTCTGGTGAATGCAGTGAGGTTAATGTGCCCTGGCAGGGGGTGGTATCACCCACTGTTTTTCACTCTCCGGCCTGCTCTTTAAAAACACACATTCTCACACATCAGGTGACTGGTATTTTATGTCGTTGAAAATGAGTAGAAAGAATGTGTGAAAGAATAGTGTCTCTATATTTCTGTCTTTTTGCATCGTTTGTGTAGCAACACTGTATTGATATTCCTCGCACATTCTGGTTAGGTTTTACGCTAAAACTCCCTTTTGAGGCCCAAAATTGCTCTCTGTGTAGGCAGCTCATTTGTTTTTGAGACACTATATTGCATGTGGTTTTATTGTGAGTAATTTTTAAACGTACTGTGAGTTGTGTAGATCTATACCTCTTGATAATATGGGCCTGTTGGTTTGTTTTTGGTGTCTCAGCCCAGTCAGATCCCCCTGGATGAGAATATTCTGGTGTCACGATACATCAACAATCCTCTGCTGATTGACGGTGAGTCTACAACACTTTTGGAAACACTATATGTTCTGTGGAACATATAGGTGTGAATTCAATTTGATCTTTTTGTATCTGCAGATTTTAAGTTTGATGTGCGTCTGTATGTGCTGGTGACTTCTTACGACCCTCTTGTCATCTATCTCTATGAGGAGGGACTGGCCAGGTAAATCCATAAAATCAATTCATGCCTTCAATCGTCAGTCTAGATCAGCGTTTCTTAAACTATGGGTCACAAGCAAATTGGGTCTCATAGCCATACATGTTGGGTCGCCACATATGTGCAATTAGTACAAGTAAGTGAAATTGTTAAGAGCAAATTTGTTCTGTTCAGTGCACTCTTTCGAGGTCCTTGTGATGGTGCGGTTACTCACCTCAATCCGGGTGGCGGAGGACGTGTCTCAGTTGCCTCCGCTTCTGAGACTGTCAATCCACGCATCTTATCACGTGACTCGTTGTGCATGACACCGCGGAGACTCACAGAATGTGGAGACTCATGCTACTCTCCACGATCCACACACAACTCACCACACGCCCCATTGAGAGAACCACTAATCACCACCATGAGGAGGTTACCCCATGTGACTTTACCCTCCCTAGCAACCGGGCCAATTTGGTTGCTTAGGAGACCTGGCTGGAGTCACTCGGCATGCCCTTGATTCAAACTCATGACTCACGACTGGTGGTAGTCAGCGTCAATACTCGCTGAGCTTCCCAGCCCCCAAAAATGGAATCAATCAAAGGATATAGTAAATGCGTGATACTGCACAGTTTTGTAAGTGTGAGTCCTAGGTAAACACAAAATTCCTAATTTGGGTTCTGGGGCAGAAGAGTTTAAGAACCCTTGGTCTAGATCATTTCACATGCACACAGCATTTACTCCTTATGAACTTACTGTTAACTGTAAACAGATTAACAGTTAAAATTTTTGCACAAGATTTAGGGCCTATTTCTTTTTTCTTTTGTGCAAAAAAATGAAAATATCAGGTTGATTCTAACAAAACCCATTAGGAAAATATCCTGGTCATGTTTTATACCAAATCAATAAATAATGTCAACCTACATTTAGGACCAGTAAGATTTTCTGACATAATTTTTAGGACATTTAAGCACGTTACACCCCAAATTCCCATTACCATAACATATCTTGATGTTTTAATTTTACTATTCTTTGTTTTTAATTGATTATGGTTCCATTACCATACACAATCATTGTTTTTCTGTATCACAGCAAGATGTGGCAAGAAGGATTTTGTAAAGTAAAATCAGCAAAAATGAAAGGCAGTACCAACAGAGTACTACTATGATGTATCAATACTTTTAAATATGTTTTTTAATACAATTTAAATAATTGATCCTTTTTTCATGTTGCAGTAATGTCATCGGCATGGCCTTTTATATGTTTACAATGTATACTTCTTATTTGGTTCTTTTGATTTTGGAGTAAAATAGGACCAGGTCCGTTTCTTGATGGGTTTCATCATTTTATGGTATTTTTGAATGGATATTTTTGATGCATCCCAAGTGGTGAATCAAACTTTGAGTGGCTTACTTATAGTTGACTTTGACCTCATACGAGAAAGTGTTTAAACACTCAAAAAATGACTTGCATCATCTTTAACTTGTCTTGAAACTGGAACATTCCTTGAAGACAGTGATGTCATACAGACACTAGAGGGCAGCAGAAATCTTTCCAGTAAAGTTGGACGAGCTCGTCTGGGCCTCAAACAAAGCTTTCCATTGTCTCATTGCTGGAAGGAGACTGACAAAAGTTTTTTCATATATTTCTCAGAACGTTTTTAAAGCACCAAGAGAATCTGACACCCATAACGGAACACAATGAAGCAAGCATGTTCTCAAGCTTGTATAAATGTCGTTCTAAATGATTGATCATACCTGAAGAGGTTCCTTTTATGATTTAGCCACGGATATTAGTGGAAAAGATTTCTCACTGCTCAGCAGTCATGGAAATATTACCGTCTCCCAATCGCTCTGATAGTCGTAACCGTCTGTGCAGCGCCTGTGAAACACATTCACTCTCTACACGCTCACGTTTTCTCAGACATGTGAGTGAGAAGCTCAAACAAATGCTATGGTTTAGGGATGACGTGTTGTGTGAGACTGTGGGAAGTGAATGTGAAGTGGTCGTGTGTGTGTAAAATGCTTGACGCTGAGGCCGCTTTTGCACAGAAACACCACAGTATGCTGTCAGCACACTGCTGGCACTTCATCCTGGCGCTTTTCCTGCCTAACTTTTATCTTGGAGATCCCAGAAGCTTTGAAGGTATTCAGGTGTTCTCTGTGTGCCAGGGAATTTTTCCTCCAAATGCTTCCTCCCAGGACTGCTGGATTCTAGAAATGCCCACGAGCTTTAGGACAAATCAATGAGATTAGAATTATAGAATAATTTTTTTTCTTAAACTGTTTGTGGCTATGAATTATTAAACCAATAAGCCACATGTGCGCTACAGTGTTTTTGCCATGGGTAAGGGATGTTCTTAAGCATGGTGTGAAGCAGAGTTCTTAAAACCCCCTTAACTGTGGTAACTTTATATACATAATTGTTTTTTTTTTTTGCCCTGTGGGGATTAATAAATTTGTAATCTAAAATGAAATCGCTTTAAACTTGCTCTTGAGTGGCTTATTGCAATTGTAAAACAGTGGAAACAGTGATATCATAAATAGTTAGGTTTGTGGGTATTTTGCCAATCATTATTACATAACTCTGGCCTTTAGTGATCCGCCACTTATATCTGTCCCAAATTTGTACCAAATTACCAATGATATATTTTTTTATATTTTGCTGTTTTATTTTTCATTTATCAAAGAGGTGATGCACCAAATGACATTTTATGAGATGCCGCTGGCTGTCAATCACATATTGAGCTACACATAATACATAAGCTACACATATGTACTGCATTTTTTGTAGACACATATTGAATCTAAATAGACAGAATGTACAGAATTTCAGTAGTACACCCAAATATCAAATTGTTCACGTGCGTTACACTTGCTATAGTTTACTTCCACATTATTTCTTCATCAAATACTAATGTCAAATGTAAATCAAGTCAATTTCTGCAACAACAGTACCACCTTGTGTAACAAATAGCATGTATTGAGAAAATCAACATGATATAGTAGTCATTTGTAAAAGAAATACACTGGTTACTAATCATTTATGTTATGGGTCAAGTCAAGTGGTTTTTATTGTCGTTTCAACCATATACAGTTAGTACAGTACACAGCGAAACGAGACAACATTCCTCCAGGACCATGTGCTACATAAAACAGCATAGGACAAACACAGAACCACATGAGACTACACAGACTAAATAACACACCTATATAAAATACCTATATAAAGTGCACGTGCAAACATGTGCAAAAAGTACGGGACAGTACAATAAATTACTAACAATGAACAGGACAATAGACACAGTGAGAGACAGTGCAGCGCTGACCAGTACACAGTAGTGCAAAAAGATGACAGAGATATCCTGTGATAGTAAACTTATACAGATATGAAGTCTAACTCCAAAACATGGGTTAAATATAGGGGGTGAAATCAGGTACCAGGCCACTAAAGACTCGAGGTACACATTTAAGAGTTAATAATAATCAGATTGAACAATGTTCAGTTTTAGGGATGTGTTTTTTGGTATAACGGCTTTGTACATTGTTTATCCAATCAAAATTCACTATCATAAATTATTATTACTGCGCTGTTATGTGCAGCTTATAAACAGATTAGTTTGCATTTTAGCAACGAGCCAAACTTGGTGAGATTCACGTTGTAGTTTTCATGACAGAAACTTGATAGTGTTGTTTGATAAGTCAAGCATAAATATTACAATTGCTTTGAAGGGATTGTTCACCCAAAAATGAAAGTTCTCTCATCATTTATTCGCCCTCATGCTAACCCAGATGTGTGACTTTCTTTCTTCTACAGAACTAAAATTAAGATTTTTAGAAGAATATATCAGCTCTGTAGGTCCAAACAATGCAAGTGAATGGTGATCAGGCCTTTGAATCTCCAAAAATGACTTCAAGTTGGCATAAAAGTAATCCATAAGACTGCAGTGGAATCCATAAGACAGACTGCATGCAATACATGTCTTCAAAAGTGTAATGATAGGTTGGATGAGAAGCAGATCAATATTTAAGTCCTTTTTAACTATACATTCTCCTCACTTCCCAGTAGGTGGCGATATGCACAAAGAAAGTGAATCATAAAACATAAAAGAAGAAGAGTTTGAAAGTAGAGATTTGTAGTAAAAAAGGACTTAAATATTTATCTGTTTCTCACCCAAACCAACTGGATCACTTCAGAAGATATTCAGAGTTTTATGGATTACATTTGTCTGTCACCAGTTCTGGTCACCATTCACTTGCATTGTATGGACCTACAGACCTGAAATATTCTTCTAAAAATCTTCATTTGAGTTCAGCAGAAGACAGAAAGTCATACACATCTGGGATGACATAAATGATGAGAGAATTTTCAATTTTCAAACCCCTGACCTTAAGTATAAAACCTCAACATGTAAGTTATCTCATACCGTTCACAACACCTTAGCATTGTGGTGGCATATTTTGTTTGATTACTCCTCACGCACATTTTATTTAGAAAATGTAAAAACTGTTGTTTTAGCTTGTCTTTACTCAAGTCTCTTGAGAAATCCCACATCAGTCCATCACAGTTTAGCCATTATGATCAAACACTGGCCCGGTCATCATAATGCTGGATTCTTGTGTGTTGTCATTGGATTTGCTAGTGTTAGTCGAATGTATTCCTTAAAATCTCCTGTTTACCTGCCACATTAATATTAGATAGATCAGACTGAAATATTTGTGGCAGGAATTTAAGGCTGTCACACATTTACTCAGGACTGTTTGCTTTGGGACTGTACATATTTATTCTTTTCAACAGGTCAGTTATTCACTGAATCTCATGCACATTATTAAGGTCAGTTTTGCATCTTTGGCTGTGTGTTGTAGGTTTGCCACAGTGAAGTATGATTGCGCAAACACTGCAAACATCAAGAATCAGTTCATGCATCTCACCAACTACAGCGTCAACAAAAAGAGCAGCGACTACGTCAGGTGAGCTCTCACACTTAACTTCTAGAAGTTTCCTGGTACACTGTAGGTGGATTTATTGTTAGCCGCAGACAGCACGCCCACAGTCCGTTTGCTGATCGTCTGATGAATAATTGAATGCTGCTTGAGTCTCTCACTAGAACATGACTGATCAAATACTAGCTCTTATATTTAGCCGAGACAGGTTGAAATGTAAGATGGATTCGTAACATAATCCGAAAAGTTGTTTCAGAGGCAGAGAAAGTTTTACCTTTTGATAAAAGATGAGTCTTTAATATAACATGCAGCAATGAATTATGTACAATAAGACTAGAGATGTGAATTAAGAAAGTTGATAGGAATTCATGTTGCTTCTAAAGGTGGTAAGAAAAATGACATTTTTTAAAACACAAAATTTATAGATTTTGGAAATTTCTGATTTTAAATAAGATTAATAAAACAAATAATTAAGTTATGTAAACAAATGTTTGTAGCGTTCTCTGTTCATCCTCAGACACATTAGCTATGGAAAAAAACTGTTTTTAAACTCATAAGGATATGTTTTGCATATTAAGTTATGAGAATGTTCTTATGGTACATGTGGTACACACTGATCAATTATTCATAAATAATGTATATGATATTAACTATATTTAAACAAAAAGATATGAGAGGCCATGTTATATACAGTCACTCAAGTTGATTAAGTGCAACCTCTTCAACTTTGTCTATACTCATAATTTAACAAGTGTCTTATTGCTTTTAAAAACAGTCACTGCATAATAAATATATTAAGTACACAACTTGACTTAAAAAAAATATTTTAATAAGCAAACATTACCCTTTTAAAAGAATGTTCCAGGTTTAAAACAAACTAAACTCAATCGACAGCTTTCATGTCATAATGTTGATTACAGCAAAAAATAAAAAATAAAAAATCGACTCGTTCCTCCTTTTCTTTTAATTAAGAACAAATCTGTGTTCCAGTGAGGCACGTACAATGGAAGACAATTGGGTCAATTTTTTATCATTAAAATACTGTTTCAAAAGTATAGACACAAGACAAAACAATACATGTATTAACATGATTTTAGTGTGATAAAATCACTTACTAACGCATCTGTGTTCAGTTATATACAATTTAACAACATCGTTGCCTTGACGATGTAACAGCGGCAAATCCTGTGGTCTGGCAAATGCCGAAATGCCATTAAATTCCTAATTGTATCACACTAAAATCATGTTAACACACAATGTTTACATCTTGTGTCTATACTTTTTGAGTATTTTAACATTTACGGATTGGCCCCATTGACTTCCATTGTAAGTGTCTCACTGGAACACACATTTGTACATTTTTAATCCTTTAAACTGAAGTTGTTTTTATTTTTCTCCCCTTTTCTGCCCAATTTGGAATGCCCAATTCCCAGTGCGCTTTAAGTCCTTGTGATGGCTTAGTGTCTCGCCTCAATCTGGGTGGCGGAGGTCAAATCTCAGTTGCCTCCACGTCTGAGACCGTCAATCCGCGCGTTTTATCATATGACTAGTTGAGCGCGTTACTGCAGAGACCTAGCACGTGTGGAGCCTTCATGCTATTCTCCGCGGCATCCATGCACAAATTACCACAGGCCCCACCGAGTGCGAGAACCACATTATAGTGTCCATGAGGAGGTTACCCCATGTGACTCTACCCTCCCTAGCAACCAGCCTAATTTGGTTGCTTAGGAGACCTGGCTGGAGTCACTCAGCACGCCCTGGATTCAAACTCGTGACTCCAGGTGTGATAGTCAGCATCTTTACTCGCTGAAATACCCAGGCCCCCGTATTCTGAAGGTGTTTTAAAGATTTCCTGTTTCAGTGTCATACACAAAATTAAAGGGTTATAACTGGACATAAAGAAAAAGAAAAAACAATGTGGGTGAAGTAGGGCTGAGTAATATGGCAAAAAAGTTCAACTTATGGGCGATTCACGATTCAAATGTCCATCCATCGACAACCGCTTATCCTGTACAGGGTCGCGGGGGGCTGGAGCCTATCCCAGCTAACTTTGGGCGAAAGGCGGGGTACACCCTGGATAAGTCGCCAGTCCATCGCAGGGCCACACATAGACAGACACACACTCACACTCACATCCACACCTAGGACAATTTTTGGAGACATCAATTAACCTAGCCTGCATGTCTTTGGATGGTGGGAGGAAGCCGGAGCACCCGGAGAGAACCCACGCAGACACGGGGAGAACATGCAAACTCCACACAGAAAGGCCGGGGCAACCGGGGTTTGAACCCACGACCTTCTTGCTGTGAGGCGACAGTGCTAACCGCTGCACCACCGTGCTGCCCCACGATTCAAATGTATTTTATTTTATTTTATTTTTTTCAACTTTTAAATGTACTCCAACATGATTAAATTGTCTGTCCTTTATTAGAATGCAAGTCAACCTGGTTAGAGAAATCCAAGTTCTTTTCATTATAGGAAACCAAGGTGTGCAAGAAAAATGTACAAATGCACCACAGAGGGATGTTGTCAGAGTGTAAATGTAAAATAAATTCAAATCTAATAAACTCAGATGTTCATAAATAATAGAATAAGAAAGCTGCTAAATAATTCTTAGCCAATGTAGGTATTCATTTTATCTAAACCAAGTCTAACTAGAAAGTTATCTAGATATCAATATCTCTAAATTATAAAGTTTTCAAGAAAGTACTCATTGCATATTAAACCGTTTGTGTGTATATTCATAAACCCCTGCAGATAGAGACGTACCCTTTGGTGGTTCATGCTGAGCAGCACAGCAATATGAATAATTTATCGTTACAATTCAACTTGCAAATTTTTTTAAAATGATCACTTGCCAAATGTTGGCTATAGATGCAGTACACATGAAACATGTCACAGAACAAAGCAATAATTGGCGATCTATCTGAATCATCATGGCAAAATGAGCACCGGATGTTTGATTCTCCCATATATAGCCTATTTGAAATGAAGTGCCCGTAACTATCACGTAATGCTTTTTTATAGGTAAAAAGAAAGGAGATCGTTCATCAACATGTACACGTCGAGGCCAGCTTTGGTCTTAAGCTAGTGTATACATGCATGATGGACAACGCTGAGCTATAATCACACTGTGTACAATCATGCTGGGAATATTACTGTTGTCTTTTATATCAGTCTCCATTTTGTTAACCTGTCAAATTTATTTGGAGCGTGCCACACACGTTCAGCTGATCAGATCGGGAGCGGCATTAAGACAAGTGCAGTGAATTATTTTTCTCTTCCTTTTTCAGCCTTTGGTGGATTTACAATGTATCCATCTATAGCGCTTAGTGTTTTTATGCAAAATATCTATTTTTAGATTTTAAAAAAATAAGAAATCTTGTCAAAATGCAAATTTGAATGAGTCATGAAAAATCTGAAAAACCGCCCTGCAAATGTTTGGTATCATTGTAAAGAAAATATTTCAAATGTTTCAATGATATAGATTATGATACATTCTGAGACTCGGCCTAAGAAACCTGAAAAAACCTGAAAAATCACACAACATTTTTTGCAAAAGAAGTACTTTAAAAAAAAAAAAATAAAAAAAAATATTTAACTATATCTGGGTGTAAATAAGGTTGCTCTTTATCTGAAAAAAATATTGTGTTGATACGACAAAGCAATCAAAAGTTATAGCATTACAAAAATTATTTATCAAAGTGTCCAAAAGCCTCTCCAAACAAATAAAAGATAATAATTGTACATAGGAACTAATTATACATTCAAACACAACAATGACTAAAGGTTTGTATAGCATGCAGACATGATTTTAGTCATGAGATTTCACAGAATGAGTTTCATTCTGTGTCATTTGAGTCATCATTGAGTCTGTGTCATGTATTTGGTGCCATCTCCTGGTGGTCATATGTAACATTGTGCTTCATGTGGATTATCTAATGATCTATACATCTGATTATCTTGTGTGTGTGTACTCGTTTGAAAGATAATCATCCCATTCAGTTTCATTCTGTGTCATTTGACTCATCATTGAGTCTGTGTCATGTATTTGGTGCACCTCCTGGTGGTCATATGTAACATTGAGCTTCATGTGGATTATCTAATGATCTATACATCCGATTATCTTGTGTGTGGACTCGTTTGAAAGATAATCATCCCATTCAGTTTCATTCTGTGTCATTTGAGTCATCGAGTCTGTGTCATGTATTTGGTGCCATCTCCTGGTGGACATATGTAACATTGTGCTTCATGTGGATTATCTAATGTAGTGTTTCCCAACCACTGTGCCGTGAAACATTAGCAAATTCCACAAAATAAATAAACGCATGAAAACGTTTTTTATAATAATTTCAGAGGTCCAAACTCCACACCTTGCAGAGAAATTCACCATTTTGAAACAATAATCGGTCACTTTTGTGATTGTGAAGAGCAATGATTAATGTGCAGAAGTGAGTGACATTTATATGTGTAAAGGGTCATCACATGACTCGCGTCAGTGCTGCAGAATACATTGAAGTCTATGAAGTGAGTGATATTTATACGTGTAAAGGGTCATCACATGACTCACGTCAGTGCTGCAGAATACATTGAAGTCTATGAAGCGAGTGATATTTATACATGTAAAGGGTCATCACATGACTCACGTCAGTGCAGCAGAATACATTGAAGTCTATGAAGTGAGTGATGTTTATACGTGTAAAGGGTCATCACATGACTCACGTCAGTGCAGCAGAATACATTGAAGTCTATGAAGTGAGTGATGTTTATACGTGTAAAGGGTCATCACATGACTCACGTCAGTGCAGCAGAATACATTGAAGTCTATGAAGAGAGTGATATTTATACATGTAAAGGGTCATCACATGACTCACGTCAGTGCAGCAGAATACATTGAAGTCTATGAAGTGAGTGATGTTTATACGTGTAAAGGGTCATCACATGATTCGCGTCAGTGCAGCAGAATACATTGAAGTCTATGAAGTGAGTGATGTTTATACGTGTAAAGGGTCATCACATGATTCGCGTCAGTGCAGCAGAATACATTGAAGTCTATGAAGTGAGTGATATTTATACATGTAAAGGGTCATCACATGACTCGGGTCAGCGCTGCAGAATACATTGAAGTCTATGAAGTGACGTCACACCAAAGTGATCTTCACACACACGTTTTTGCTTCACCAACAACATATTTGAGGGTACTAAGCAACAATACATTTTTAAAACCTGTCAAAATTTGTGAAGAGACGTTGAATGTCTAATAATTTATTTTAATTAAATGTTATCTTATCGTTTATGAATATCACAGACTCCAGCACAGAGTCCTTTTATTACTTTCTGCTATTAAAGCAACTGCAAGCTTTTTTCATACATGTTTTCAATGTTAAGTGTGCATACCTCCCACTTTTTTACGTGTCAAACTGGTAAAATCACCCCCACTGTGATGCTTTCTGCAACTCTTGTCACGTGGAAGGCGATGCGGCACTTGATGCTGGGTTCAGCCTCCAGAACCAAATTAAAACTGACACGAGAAGTCGTCTGTCCGAGACAAAGACGCAAAATCTAATGTAAAATGCCTCCGCATCAGTGTCTCTTGATGCGTTTGATTACGCACAGATGAGCACCCAGTTTAAGTCGATGCGGACCAGGAGGAAGGTTTGAGTTTTCGATTGAGTTATGTTCAGGTAATTTTTTACATGTTTTGTTCATATTTTAATCGTATTTGTTTTTTTGTAATATTGCGTTGTTCATATGTTGTGTTTTAGAGGCCTCTGCTGTCACTGCAAGGGAAAAAACATTCATCTGCTTCGTGTCTCTGTTGTTCATCTGTTCTCTTCCTAAATAAATAAATGCATAATCTGCTATATACTTGTCCTGTCATGATTAAAAATGAAAATGTGAATGAAAATAACAGCTATTAAATGTCTTATTATCATTGAAATATGAAAATTAAAATGACAGGTAATAATAGATTATGACGGAATTTTTACGAACCTGTCCGTCAAAATGATAGACGATAACGTCTAACGCAAGCACTGTATGTGACTTGTTTGAAATTCGGCTATTCAAATAAATAAATAAAACATTACAAGTAAACACGCTACAGAAAACATGGACAAGTTCTTGAAAAGGAAAGGTATTCATGATGTTTGGCCTATGTGGGATTGTGGTGTGCCGTAGAATTAGTTGTAAAAAGTGTGCCGTGGCAGAAAAATGGTTGGGAAACACTGATCTAATAATCTATGCATCTGATTATCTTGTGTGTGCTCGTTTGAAAGATAATCACCTCCTCTAAGTGACTGAATGTGATATTAAGGCTGGTTGTATTTTACTCTTTGAGATCTTTCCAACAGCATATGACACATGGATATTTGATGAGTTTGATGTTATTACTGATTACAATAATATGATGTTGATTAATGGAGAAAAATAACATTGGGAGAAACCAGACTCACTGTGGGGGCCAGTTCCCCTCTGACTAACCCCACCATAACCCTAAACCAGACTCACTGTGGGGGCCAGTTCCCCTCTGACTAACCCCACCCTAACCCTAAACCAGACTCACTGTGGGGGCCAGTTCCCCTCTGACTAACTCTACCATAACCCTAAACCAGACTCACTGTGGGAGCCAGTTCCCCTCTGACTAACCCCACCCTAACCCCAAACCAGACTCACTGTGGGGGCCAGTTCCCCTCTGACTAACCCCACCCTAACCCTAAACCAGACTCGCTGTGGGGGCCAGTTCCCCTCTGACTAACCCCACCATAACCCTAAACCAGACTCGCTGTGGGGGCCAGTTCCCCTCTGACTAACCCCACCCTAACCCTAAACCAGACTCGCTGTGGGGGCCAGTTCCCCTCTGACTAACCCCACCATAACCCTAAACCAGACTCAATGTGGGGGCCAGTTCCCCTCTGACTAACCCCACCATAACCCTAAACCAGACTCACTGTGGGGGCCAGTTCCCCTCTGATTAACTCTACCATAACCCTAAACCAGACTCACTGTGGGAGCCAGTTCCCCTCTGACTAACCCCACCCTAACCCTAAACCAGACTCACTGTGGGAGCCAGTTCCCCTCTGACTAACCCCACCATAACCCTAAACCAGACTCACTGTAGGGGCCAGTTCCCCTCTGACTAACCCCACCATAACCCTAAACCAGACTCACTGTAGGGGCCAGTTCCCCTCTGACTAACCCCACCATAACCCTAAACCAGACTCACTTTGGGGGCCAGTTCCCCTCTGACTAACCCTAAACCAGACTCACTGTGGGGGCCAGTTCCCCTCTGACTAACCCCACCATAACTCTAAACCAGACTCACTGTGGGGGCCAGTTCCCCTCTGACTAACCCTAAACCAGACTCACTGTGGGGGCCAGTTCCCCTCTGACTAACCCCACCCTAACCCCAAACCAGACTCACTGTGGGGGCCAGTTCCCCTCTGACTAACCCCACCCTAACCCTAAACCAGACTCACTGTAGGGGCCAGTTCCCCTCTGACTAACTCCACCATAACCCTAAACCAGACTCACTTTGGGGGCCAGTTCCCCTCTGACTAACCCTAAACCAGACTCACTGTGGGGGCCAGTTCCCCTCTGACTAACCCCACCATAACTCTAAACCAGACTTACTGTGGGGGCCAGTTCCCCTCTGACTAACCCTAAACCAGACTCACTGTGGGGGCCAGTTCCCCTCTGACTAACCCCACCCTAACCCCAAACCAGACTCACTGTGGGGGCCAGTTCCCCTCTGACTAACCCCACCCTAACCCTAAACCAGACTCGCTGTGGGGGCCAGTTCCCCTCTGACTAACCCCACCATAACCCTAAACCAGACTCACTGTGGGGGCCAGTTCCCCTCTGACTAACCCCACCATAACCCTAAACCAGACTCACTGTGGGGGCCAGTTCCCCTCTGACTAACTCTACCATAACCCTAAACTAGACTCACTGTGGGAGCCAGTTCCCCTCTGACTAACCCCACCCTAACCCTAAACCAGACTCACTGTGGGGGCCAGTTCCCCTCTGACTAACCCCACCCTAACCCTAAACCAGACTCACTGTGGGGGCCAGTTCCCCTCTGACTAACATCATGAATATAACGTAAATATTACTTATGTATAGTTCAAGTCATAGTTTAAAATTATTAAACTAAGTAAGTGTTAAGGGACGGTGTTTAAACATTGATTGTGTTTGAACTGTAAGATTAATGACCAATGTCTTTGAAGTCCGTCCTGGATTAACTGCAGAAGTTCACATAGATGCAATTGTTCTTGTTAATTGGCTGATGAAGGCTTTTGTTGGTAATTAATTGTTAGTCTATGTATTCCCTTATAAGAGTGTAGTCCATCAATAGACTGAGGTGATGCTGGCAGAGTTCAGGGATGTGAAACGCAGTTCGACCTGGCCGGTTATTTCGGTGAGGTTCGGTGTAGTCCATCCTAAATCCAAGGTTCAGACAATGGGCATATGAAGTATTCCATGCCTTATGGTTGGAGTTGGCATCAGTTCATCCTCTGAATTCCTTCACAATAGACTGAAGTGATGTTTGGCTGGCACCGGCTGCATTTAGTCATCATCACACAGAGACACGCAGCAGTGGAGTCCAACACGAAGCAGGAATGGTGCTGGATCCAGCCGGTTCTAGTGACCTCAGGATAGGAGTCCCAAGGTTGAGACACTGGAAAAAATAAATAAATATATTAGTATAGATGCCATTAAATTTATTAATGGCATTTTTGCAGAGTTACAAATCATGATCAATGTTTCTGGTTTCTGGTTCTGGGAGACCCAACTAAAGCAGCCTAACTGTGGGTTGGAGGATAAATTAGGTGTTTGTCTGGCTAAATAGATGAACCTTTAGTCTAGACTTAAACTGAGTGTGTATGCATCCGGAACAGTGTTAGGGAGACTTTTCCATAGTTTAGGAGCCAAATATGAAAAGGATCTACCTCCTTTTATGGATTTTGATATTCTAGGAACTAATAACAGGCCAGAATTTTGTGATCATAATTAACATGATGGAATATAGTGTGGTAGAAGGTCACTTAAGTACTGCGGAGACCATTCAAAGCTTTGCATGTAGTTAACAGAATTTTTAAATGAATATGAAATTTAACAGGTAGCCAATGTAACGATGATAAAATAGGGCTAATATGATCATATTTCTGGCTGCTGCATTTTGAACCAATTGAAGTTTATTTATTGATCTTGCTGGACATCCTCCCAGTAATGCATTACAATAATCTAGTCTTGAGGTCATGAACACATGAATTAGTTTTTCGGCATCAGCAACAGAGAGCATGTGTCATAATTTAGCAATATTTCTTAGGTGGAAGAATGCTGTTCTACAAACATTGGTAATTTGATTTTCAAAGGACAGATTGGTATCAAATATAACACCTAAGTTCTTCACTGTTGAATATGATGTAACAGTACATCCATCGAGAGTCAAATTATATTGTAGTGTCTTATTTTTAGAGTTTTTTGGTCCAATAATTAGTACCTCTCTTTTGTCAGAATTGAGTAGAAGGAAATTTCTGGCCAATCTTTAATTTCATTGATACACTCTGCTAATTTGGAGAATTGTGAAATCTCATCAGGTTTTGAAGAAATATAAATTTGGGTATCGTCGGCATAGCAGTGGAAACCTATTCCATGATTCCTGATAATATCTCCCAGAGGAAGCATATACAAGGAAAAAAGAGGCCCTAAAACTGATCCCTGTGGCACTCGGGCACATACTTTACTTTATATAAATATAAATATTGAGATGTTCTGTATATTTGTATTTTTTTATTTGTATTTTTTATGTTGAAAATATATTAAGTATATTAAGAAATGGCACAGATGCTACTGTGTCAAATTTTCCAATAATTTAATTGTGTATGTTTTTTATGATATATTTATGATATGCTATTTTATATATATTTTGACTGTCAGTAAGAATGCAGATCTCCTCTCGGCTCTATTTAACATATTTGACCATGTTTAAATCCAGATTTCCCCCAAAATCAATTAAGAAACGATTCCATCTGTGAACACATATGAGATTAATATCTGAGGTTATTAAGCAATGATCCATAATAGCTTTAGATAGTGGCTTTTAATAAATTCCTAATGATGTAAGCTGATCAACAGCATGCGTTTCTCTCCACGGTAAAACATTTATAAATATTGCTATGATTGAAACTGGAAAATGGAAAATAGTTAAATAATCACTTGTCATTGTTCCTCGCTCCCGATCAGGTCGGGAATGTGCTCTCAAATACCAGCTAATCCATGTGTTTGTTAATCACGTCAACATTGTTGCGTTGTGCTCATTTGTCAGTGTTGTTTTGGCATTGTTGACAGTCACGGCTTCTTTCTCTTTCAGCTGCGATGACCCAGAAGTAGAGGATTATGGGAACAAATGGAGCATGAGCGCAATGCTCAGATATTTGAGGCAAGAAGGCAAAGACACCACATGTGAGTCGATCTGAGCAGTTGCTTATGTAATCATAATTTTAATCTTTAACACTCCATAACATTTGACATTCAGAACCACTAATTCATATTTATTCTTAATCACAACGCACCACAGAGTCATTTTTTCACTGCCACGCTTGTTACTCTCCCGACAAACAACAGTAGCAACATTTTACGACCAGCTGTGTGTTTCATTTTATGTTTTAATTAAGTATTCCACCAGTGTCTGACTTTAAAGGGAATGTTCACCCAAAAAATGAAAAATCATGTCATTAAGTCACCCTCATGTTGTTCTAAACCTGTATGACTTTATTCTGACATTTTGAGTTGTTGTGTTTAGTCCAAAACAATTAGTGTAATAAAAAAACAAATGGTACTGTAAATTTTGTAATAACACATCTTACATCTGTAATGATTGACTGATTAATGTGTGTGTGTCAGTGCTGATGGGACAGATTGAGGATTTGATCATTAAATCTGTTGTGAGTGCTGAGATACACATCGCCACTGCCTGCAAGATGTTTGTCCCGCATCGCTGCAACTGTTTCGGTAAGACACATCATACATGGGGATTCACCCATAGAAATATTTCTTTTTTTATTTTGCCATGGTTAGTTGTCTTTCTTTGGCACGAAACAAAGCAGAGTGGTAAAATCACAAGAAAAAGTAATAAGAGAGACCATAAGAAAGCAATGTAGCTACTTAACATGGCTTAATGTACTAAAACAAAGATCAGAAAGAACCACATTTCTGAGATATGTTGCTTGTCATAAACACTATCTACTGGCAAAACAA